>OVBL01001087.1:0-430000 GCA_900406555.1 Pseudoturritis turrita | reverse complement strand
GTGGGACTTAAGACATTCAGCTTCGAAAAGGACGCATGGTTCGATCTATCTATGGGACTATATTGCATCGGAAAGCAAAGAAGAGTTCAAGAATCCGGTTTATATCTTCCAGTGCTTAACAATGCGGTTTGATGATAAAGAAGATTTTGTGATTCCTGCTATAAATAATCTTCTTCTGAGAGATGGACAAAAGGTTAAACCACAAGAGAGTTATAGGTAGATAACAGGTGTTGGGTCTTGACGTTTACAGGTGCATTCTGTGCAGCACTTCGTTTGATAGATATCGCAAGTCACGCTGGATTTGTTAAGGAGATTGCACATAAGATGATAGATTCAGTGAAAGAGCTTGTGGAAAGGGAAATGGAAGTTGGGCTTGTGAGGAGAGCTTTCAGAGATCTGGAAAGCATTATGAAGAAACAGTGCGACTGGTACAATACTTGCGAATACAGATTCATTAAGGGTTTGCTTTGGAGACTCTATGAAATCAAAGGCATGAAAATGGAAAGTAAGATTGTGTTGTGGAAAATCAATGTGATTCTCAAGAGGGTGGTGAATCAAAAACTAAATTTACTTTTTTTATGGCAAACATAACAAACGTACAAAAACAACAGAACCAATCCATAACTCCCTTCTCTATATCTCCACACATACATGTATGAAAAAGTTGCAGGAGGAGACCTTAGTTTTGCTGATGATTGATGCTAAAAGTCACAGGTACGAATGAGAGACATTAATGTGACTGTGGGAGGAGCCTGCAGGTGGGGCAATACCATTTCCCTTTGAACCTGGTCTCCGGTGTGAGGCCAACGCATGTATAGTGAAACCATTCACCTCCTTGACACTGTCCAAACCAGGAAAACGATCACATGGTTTTAATAACTCAAGATGGAAAATAGAAAATAAGATGAATAACAGAACAGACTCACATTCTTCTCATTGTCACAGGCAATCATGTCTCCAAAGGACACCTGAAAAAAAAAGAATAACAAGTGTTAATCAAAGACCACAACAGGATCAGCAACCCAAAGATTTTGCTGATTCAGGACCTGATGGCAGACACAGTAGGTTGGTTCGTTTGGATCGATTGGCTGCTCATCAATAGGGGTGAAGTCTTTCCGATGGCTTCCTGGGGGAGGCATAAGCTCAAAATCCCTGTCACGGTCCCACTCTCTATCTCTGTAATCAATCTTCTTAGAATGAGGTGTGCCATAGAAGGACTTGCGCTTTTCCGGTTTAGGAACTATAGGTAGTGGAGGAAGAACAGAGGGCTCGTCTGATGGAATTTTTCCCTCTGATAGAGAAAGAGTCATGAGAGAATAAACATATGAGAGACAAAGAGAGGACGCCGATATTGAACAGGTTTAACTTCTTCAAACAAAGCATCATTTCACTAGAGAGAAATGAAAGTAAAGGCCATATATATAATTTGACAAGATGGAAGATGAAGGTTTAATTATCTCTGAAGCTTGAAACTAATCGCTGCGCACTGAAGTTATGCTGGTGGAAAGCATTTTTTCTTTTGCTAACCCTTAGGGAGTTGCTCTATAAGAAGTTTACAAGAGATTGTAATAAAGTAAAGATCCCAAAGATATAAGCAAACGTGACCCTTTACTGATAAAACAAGATGAATAAAAAGATTCCCCGCAAGAGATTGACCCTTGCCCCGCCAGATGAATACCCGAGAGTATCCTCGGCTCCAACAAGATGTAGAACACTTGGCCTAACTCCCTACCTCATATGCTTCTCATATGGCTTATTTAGATAATCAGCAAGGTACGAAAAAGGAGATTATGATAAGCGCAACAGTCTCTCCTAACATGACATGCTCAATCAATTACCAACCAACTAATCTCAATCATTTGCCAACCAAATCCATGTCAGATTGACTCGCGGATTTGGAAAAAAAAATTGATTGAATAGCCATTAGAATATGAAAAGATATTAATCGATTAAACCCCTTGAGAAGACAGTCATTAGACATCACATACCTTGCTTTAAATCTTCAGCAAAATTATTAAGATCTTCATCAAGTCGTTTTACATGACTGTCTATCTGCAACAAGGGGAATAAACATGATAGTTATCACCGCGATAAAACATCCAATGGAGTTGTATTCATATCTATCTCAGCAACAAGGTCTCCTTTCATTTCATGACAGTAGAGATCACATCAGGTACTTATCCACTACATTACATCACATGATAGTGTTCTTGTGACAGGCAGTAAATCATAATCGCACCATTATGATCGATCCCACCAAAAGGAAGACTCGGAGAGGAATACAGAGCTTACAAGATCATAAGCTTGTCGGGCCAATAAGACTTTCTCTGTACACAAACTTAATGCATTTTCCTGGCTAGACTCAATCTCTTTACGCATTTTCTCAATCGTTTCGTCTTCATCATTGTTGTAATGATTGGCCTTCTGTGAGGCAAGCCCTAAGCAATACTTAGTCTGCTGCCTTGTCTGGTTTATGAGCGCTTCCAGCAAGAAGAAAAATCAAACATAATCAATTTCACAAAAACACACAGAGAAACTATTTTTAAAAAAAAAGAAAAAAGAAAAAAAGGTTTTACATTGAGATCTCTCGTCTAGTTCGCGAACTGTATTTAACAGTCTTTGAAGCTCCGCAGGGAAAGTGCTGGCATCTACAAGAAATTCGAAAATTCCGATTTCAGAAGCCAAAAAAGAAACCCTAAATCGAAACTAATTGGGAAATCTGGAGAGAGGGAGAGAGAGAGAGGATTTATGGATCTTACACTCAAGGTAATCATCAACGTAAACTCCAGTTCGCGCTATTGCCATGGTTGGATTGGATTCTCGTGGTAGCTAGCTAGCTAGGGTTTCGTATCGTTTACACGAGATAAAATTATTTTAGAGAAAGAAGGGGATCAAAATCTCATATGCCCCTCCCATACAAAATTAATCTGATTACCTCTCTCGAATCTAACTATCCCTTTTTATTTCAAAACCCTTTTTTTATCTATTTTACCCTTTCATTATTTTAACATTATTTTACCAACACAATAAAATATCATAATAAATTAAATTCTCTCACCAATTAATTAAAACATTAAAAAAATATATATATTCTACATTGACCCACTTTTTCTCATCTCTAAACCAAAAACGTGGACCAAAATATTTTCTGGGTTTTACTGAGACAACTAGTATTACTAAGATCAACTAGTATAACTAGGAAATATGGTATTACTGAGACAATTGTTATTACTAAATATATGACTTCGGTTTAATCGAACTGAACCAAGCTGGGTTTTTTGGGTATTGGTCAACCAAAATATTTTTGGAAGCTACCGAAATTAACCAAAAATAAATTCAGTTCGGTTCGGCTATCAGTGAATTTTGGTTTTCGGTTTTGAGTTTCTAAACGGAAATTACCCCAACGTATACGATATTCGATTGACTTGCCTCCGCCAATGGAATGATCATGATAGATGAAACTACAACGCACCTAACCCTATACGACATTCGATTGGACATTTTTCTGATTTTATATACAACGACCCCAATGTGCACGATCCCAACTAGGTACAAATGGTGTACTTCAATTTTGTGAGTTCTCTCTGTCAGGTATTACTAGGTGTAACTAAGTATAACTGTGTAATTCTTGTTTTGTGTGTTCTCTGGCAGGTATTATTAGGTATAACTATGTATAACTGTGAGACCTATTTTGTGTTTTCTCTCTGTCTGGTATAACTACGTATAACTAAGCATGACTGTGTTGCTTGTTTTGTGTGTTCTTTCTGTTTATGGTTTGTTTACTTATTAGTTAATTTTTGTACATATTACTTATTGGTATATTTTGTTTCGACTTGCTACTTAGGTACCACTGGGTACACATGTTTGTAAATACTGATCTTATAGTAAAACATATTTTTTTACTAAAACTACCTTATACATATGGTTAATGTGTGAATACAAACCTCATTATTATGTCAAACCACTACGTAAAAACTGTGTGCTTCTTATTTTGGTAATAATCTCTGTCTGGTATAACTACGTATGACTGTGTGATTCTTATTTTGGTAATTCTCTATGTCTGGTATAACTACGTATAACTACGTATGACTGTGTGCTTCTTATTTTGGTAATTCTCTCTGTCTAGTATTACTGTGTACTACTTGGTATAACTGTGAGCCTTATGTTGTATGTTCTCTCTGTGTGGTATAACTACGTATAACTAAGTATGACTGTGTTGCTTATTTTGTGTGTTCTTTCTTTCTATATTTTCTTTACTTATTAGTTAATTTATGTACATTTTACTTATTGGGACATTTGTGTCTACTTGATACTTAGGTACCACCGGGTACATATGATTATAAATATTGATCTTATAGTAAAACATATTTTTAACCTAAAACTATACATTATACATATGTTAATGTATGAGTAGAATCACTCATTGTTATGTCAAACAAACAAACATGGTGTTTTCAGACATGTTAATATACTAAAGTATAGTAAATATATTTTAATGGAACAATTTCATCAATACTACTACAAAAATTAGAATTTTAACACGGTATAACTAATTATACATGAAAACTGTCAAAATACAATTATGTGTAAAACGGTACTACTAGAAAACTAAGTATAACTATTAGTAAAATTTTAATATTTTTAATTCATTTTACAACGCATGTGTTAAATGTGGTATTTTTTATTAATTTTTAATGCTAAATACACATATTTTTAACCTTTTTCTTAACAAGTAAATTTCGTAGTTATACCAGTAGTACCAGAATACAAGATAAGTTATACGAATAGTTATACCAACAAGTCATAGTAGTACCAAAAAACTAGTTAGGCCATAGTATTACCTAATAAAACCATCAGTACCTGAAACATGAATTTAACATTACAAAAGCATTCCAAAAACACAAATCTAGCATCTGATCAAATTCATATTATTAAGCTTGTCCACTGGACATTATGCACATCTAGCATCTGAGCTTTACTAAGCTTATCCACCGGACATTATGACTAGCACCACCGGTTCTTTCGCCACTTGAGTCACAAGCTCTTGCTGTTTTCCGGGGAGATTAAGGTCAGTTCGATCTAATGTCTCCTTCTCAATTGATTGATCGGCTCCCATTACTAAGACCGTCGCATCTGTAGATGCTGCAAGCTTCGTAACTTCGTCTACTTCAACCACTGTGCACGTCACGTTGAAGCAGCCACTCAGGATAATTGTTTAACAAGTTCCCATCTCCATGCACAAATGCCTTCAACACCTAAACATACATATATCAAACACAGTAATCAATATTTGTTTACCTGAAACCAATAAAGAAACTTTTGACTTCGCAAGCTTACCACTGGTAGTTTTTTGAAAAAGATGTAGTATCAAAACTTTGCCAAGAGATCTAAAAGGAAACTATTGATCTTGTGAACCAAGCCAAATTCAACAAAAGTATTTCTCTACTCTCAATCAATTCACATTTGAGAATCAACACCTCAATCGTACCTAACCAACAATGTCTTAGCTTCTGCGAATACTATTTCCAAGAAATTCGATCATAATTTTTACAGAACCAAGCAAATTCAACAAAAAAAGTATTGAGTTTTACCCATATTCAATTTTCTTGTTGTCTTCAAGCATGAAGTAATAAGCTCTCTAATATGTTTCTTGTCAATAGGTCTCCCAAAATCTCCTCCTTCGTGTAAACATACATAGGACACATCCCAGGTCGAAAAAGACGCGGTTTCTGCTCCGGCTTCACTCCTTCCTTTCCCGCCGGAGGCAATCGGAAAGAATCGAATTCCCTCGGCGTCTTCTGCGACTGAGGAAGTGGAGCACGACCAATTCATGGCCTTCTCATCGTCGTGGGTCCAAAAGGCGCATAAGCAGGCTCAAGAAGCTTCAATGGCTTGACCTTAGGTGTCTCCGTGTAGCTGTACTTTAATTCGAACGGAGCTCCTTCATCGTCGCTCATAAGAGAAAGTAAGAGGAGGAGGAGATGCAAGCGTGTTTCTTTGGAGAGAGGAAGATGTCGGCGAGGCGAGGCTAGGGGAGAAGATGTCGGCGAGGGGAGATATAGATTTTTGGGGATTTTTTGATTTTTTTTATAATAAATTGATTAAAATTGGTGTGGATCCATATTTGATTTGGGTTTGGGTGGATAACCCGATTATATCATGGTTGGATTTGTAGTTTCTCTGATTAAGGGTTTATTTGTCTTTATCCATGTTTTCATTAAAAAAAAAATCAAAAAGAAATTCTTGTTTAGAAGAGGGGCATTTTAGATTACATTTTTATCTGGAGGGGCAATTGAGATGAGGGTCCGAAAGAAGGATTCACTGATTCGTCATTTCAGAAAAAAATTTAACTTTGTGCAATTATTCGATTTGGGCATAAAAATCAGAGTATTACAAAGGAAAAATGACTTTAAAAAGTGTTTATTTTTATTTTATTTTCATCTGAATTTATATATTAATTGTAAAACTTGTCCGAGCTACAAAAGCCAGTGGTTAATAGGAAAGCCCCGAAGGCGAAGCTGACGGATCAGATCTTCAGAGCCTAAGCTGACGGACTACAAAATCTTCAGAATCAAAGCCATGCGAAAGGGAGACATGGATTTTGCCAAAACACAATCAAAGTAAAATTAATTGGAATACAGTCCCGAGCACGAAACCAAAAACGCTTCACCTAAAATTGAGCCTAATCAGAACAAAAAATGTCAGATCGACAATCTAAACCTAACAGGACCAAACGCGAAAACATATCGAAAACAAACGATAAGCGGTTCCTACTATAGCGAATAATCTACCTCTTCTAGTTAAATGAACCTAGGAAACTAAACCGGCAAGATGGAAGAAACCAGAAAAAACTGGAACTTCTACCAAAGCTCCCGGAAAACGGCGAAGCCGGTCGAGCCCGGCATGAAGACGCCTAGGTAGAATCAACTGACCAAGATCCCGATTAGATCTATACCGTAGAGACAAGAAGCGAACCACTCTAATCGGACCGTACCAAGCTCGAAATCGAACGGTACACAATCGGAGCCCGAGAAGAGGCGATAGAACCTGCAGCAAAAGAACAATCGAATCCCACGAATCAAGATGAAAACCAGGTCTAAGAAGAGAGGTCCAAAGGCCCAAACCAGAGAACCACCAACCCACACGGGGAAGAAAGTTCAGCAACCACCCACGGCCAAAGGGACGACGAAGTCCAGGGCTCGAAGACGCTGACACCATACCGAAACGCTACCTCCTCCGAAGACGAGAACCCACCCCGAACTGACGGCAACGAAGAGCAAACGCAAGCTGCATAAACCATATCTGAGACACAAGGAAAGAAGAACTCGGAACAGACCGGAAACGAAGCTTCGCGGCGACTGCAGAACCCATCACCACCGGCGAAGACCTAGACCGAACCAGAACACCAGATCAACCCCGAACCATGGACAAAGACAGAACCCAGATCCAAGAAGCATCAACAGAGATTGATCCTATATTCTAAAACCGAAGAAAACGAAAGCAAAGATTCACATAAACAGAGGCTTCGGCTCCGGCACTAAGAAGGCCGTCGGACGTCGGACCCAACCAAGCAATCGACGGAGGTGTACTGTTGAGCGGCTGAGACTTGAGAGAGAACTGATTTATCGCCTGTAAGTAGAAAAAAAAAAAAAAAAATTTTTAGAAATCATTTTATTTCTCTAAAAACATAAAACCCCACAAATAAAAAACCAAACTTTTTTAGAAGGTATTAAACGAACCGTTTTTAAAAAATGGTATTAATTTGTGGAGTTTTATGTTTTTAAAGGAATAAAATAATTTCTAAAAAATTTAAGTATTAAATTAACAATTTTAAAAAGTAGAGATTTTTAAAGTCATTTTCCCTTAATAATACGGTGGAATTAAAAAAAAAGTGTATTGCAGTTTCACCTAAAAATATATAAAAAATGTATAAATTAAAATACAACATATTCTAGGACATCAAATAAATATCCAATGAATTTTATTGAAGCAAATAAAAATCTCCAGAAGCTTACGATGCTAAGTCGAAAAACTAGAATATAATTGTTTATCACTTGATTAAACAAGTTTGTTTTGTATTTTTAAATTATAAAATACCCAGAAACTAAAATCAATATCTTTGAACATTTTAATCGTCTCCAAATTTTGTTTAGTAGATTGTGTTGTTGATACTAAAATGTGTAAGCATTTTCAAAATGCATTTAAATTGTAATTTGGAAACAACGCGCTACTTGCTTCATTGTTAGGACATATATATTTTCTCCGATTCTCATATTCTCTAAATCCTGTAAACTAAGTTAACTAGCTCGTTTAAAAGGTAGAAACTATAACTAGGACGTTTGCCAATAACATGATTTGGTGATAAACTTGGTTGAATTTTTTTTTTCCAGTGTCATGGTTAGTCCTGGGCAAAAAATTCAGAATCGAAATACCGAATCGAACCCGAATGGGTTTTCAACACATAGTTCCGAAAACCCAAACCGAAACCAAAATCGAACCGAGAATTGAACGGATACCCGAAATATCCGAAACATAAATTAATTCGGGTATTTTTACAGTTTTTTGTTATTTTTCTGGAATTTTCGGAAAATTCGGGTAAAAAGTAATTGAACCGAACTAAACCCAAAAAAATTCGGGTAATTATGAGTATTTCGGATAATTTTTTAGTAATTTTTGAGTATTTTGGGTAAAAATACCCGAACGATTCCTATTTTGAGTACTCGGACCCGAATCGAACGGATCCGGATACCCGAGCGCCCAGGACTAGTCATGGTCTCCAAAACAAAATTTAAAGCATATATCAAACGTTTTATGATATTATTTTCCTTTCGAAAGTATCTTTTTTTTAACACTGGTTTATTATTCTATTACAAATTATGAGAATTATTACATTGATGATTCTACAATGGACAATTCCACCGTCTCATCCACGCCAAACGATTCTACCTGCACCATGCTAAAGATCTCTTGTAAGCCTGTCTCCTTAATCTGCATAAATAATAATAAATCATACTTTTTGGGACTCGAACCCAATACCTTCTGGTGTAGAAGTATTAATAAACCTTTGATCAACCCCTGGGCGAAGGGACTTCCACAAATGTCAAACAAATGTCTTTTATTTTTTATTTACGAATTAACGTCATTAATTTCTTTAGGTTTTATTTTTTTCGATAAAAAAAGAGAAATTTTTTATTTGCTCCGTTCAAATATGTTGGTTTTTATCTTAATATTCTTTTAGGTTTTTAAAGGTGAAAATATGTTGAATTTGTTGGATCAGTTTGGATTTAACTCAATTGTATTGTACACTTTGTACTTCGCTGGTCGTCTATACGTGGACTCAATAAATCAACAAAACACTCTATAATCCGTAATTGGGTAAGTAATAGTTCTATGTATTTTGGTTATTTGATAGACGACCGGTAATCCATAGGGTTAAAGAAAACAAGTCTACAAAGATGGTTACTTCGGCTTTTAAAGATTGGGCATTCATGTCCAATTATGAGTTCAGTCAGTTGGGTTGTATTTGGGTTCTTTGGAAATCTACGGCGAGGTTATCTCCAGTTTTTAAAAGCAATCAGATGATCACTTGTTCAATGTTGTTAGAAGGGAGTGAAGAAGAGTTTTTGTTTGTTTGTTTACGCTTTTTGAGGAAAGAAAAAGTCTATGGGAGGATATGCGAAATCTCCATGATTCTCCCATGTTTAGAAATAAACCGTGGATAATCATGGGTGATTTTAACGAAGTTTTGGATTGTAAAGAACATTCGGGTTATGTTGTTGCTCCTAGTATCCCTCCGGGGATAGGGGACTTTCAAGAGGTTGTAAGCCACTGTTTGCTCTGTGATTTGGGTTCGCATGGGCCTTTATTCACACAGTGCAATAAGAGGGATGAGGGTTTGATTTGCAAAATGTTAGATAGGATGCTTATAAATTATGTGTGACTGCATAAGTATTATAGTGCATACAGTGTCTTTGAGCCTGGTGGATGCTCCGATCTTTTACGTTGTCGTATTCACTTTGGGATAGAGAAGATGAAACAAAGATGACCCTTTAAGTTCATGAATTCTCTTGCTCATATGCCGAAATTTATGCCATCAATAGAGAGTTTTTGGAGGAATACGAAGAAGCTCTTCCACTCAACTTCAGCTCTATTTCGATTTTCCAAAAAGATGAAAGCTCATGAACCTCTCCTTGGATCTCTAAGCAAGGAAAAATTTGGAGAATTACCAAAGCGTAGAAATGAAGCTTTTCAGGATCTTTTCAAAAAGCAAAAGCAGACACTTGTTAGTCTATCCCCTGATGCAATTCGTGAGGAAACAAAAGCCTTTGGAAAATAAAAAAGATTGGCTGACTTAGAAGAAGAATGCTATAGAAAAAAAGTCTAAGCTTCATTGGTTACAAGTTGGAGATCAAAACAACAGAGTTTTTCACAATGCAGCAAAGATAAGGGAGTCCTAAAATTTTATTATACGGAGATACAATGTCACAATGGTGTTGTGGTTTCTAGTGATGAGGAGATAAAGAACGAGGCTGAGAGGTTCTTCTTTGATTTTCTCTCGCACATGCTTGCGGATTTAGTTGAAGCACCGATGGAAAAGTTGCAGAACCTGCTGGACTTTCGATGTAGTGAGGGTGACACAGAGGAGTTGGAGAAGGCTGTTATGGATGAGGAGGTACGAAAGACACTTTTCAACATGGCATTTAACAAGTCACCAAGACCGGATGGTTACACTTGTGAGTTTTTCAAAGCAACATAGCCAGTGATAGGAGAAGATTTTACTGTGCCAGTTCAATCCTTTTTCCTGAAAAGTTTTCTATCAAAAGGTATAAATTATAATATTTTGGTGCTCATCCCTAAGAAAGAGGATATTATTCAAATGAAAGATTATCCACCAATTTCCTATTGCAATGTGATATACAAGATGATATCTAAGATCATAGCTAATCGACTTAAATATATTCTCCCTAAATTTATTGCTCCAAAATAATTTGCTTTTATTAGATAGGCTGTTGATGGAGAACCTGCTTTGAGCTACATAATTGGTTAAGGATTATCAGAAGGAATTGGTGTCATCTAGATGTGCAATCAAGATTGATATTTTCAACGCATTTTTTTAGTCCAATCGTCTTTCCTTTTGAATAATACGAGGGCTCTTAACTTCTTGGCAAAGTTTATTCACTGGATAAATTTCTGCATATCTACTACGCCATTCTCGGTTAAGGTAAATGGTGAGCTAGCTGGATTTTTTAAGAGTGAAAGAAGTCTTAGACAGGGGTGTTCATTGTCTCCATATGTTTTTGTTGTCTGCATGAATGTCTTGTCTAAGATGTTAGATGAAGCGGCAAGGAGAGGAGAATTGGTTTTCACCCAGGATGTCAAAACATATCACTCACTCACTTATGCTTTGCAGATGACTTGATGGTATTCGCAAATGAACAAAAATGATCAATAGAGGGTATTCTGTCAGTGTTTGATGACTTTGCAAGATACTCTGGTCTCAAAATAAGCCGTGAAAGATCGACTATGTATATGGTAGGTATATCTTCAGATAACCGATAAGCTATTTTAGCTAACTTTCAATTTGATTCGGGTTAGCTACCGGTAAGGTATTTAGGATTATCATTACTTACTAAACGAATGACATCTAATGATTATCTACCACTGGTGGAGAAAATAAGAGCTCGTATTTGTAATTGGACGTCTTAGTTCCTTTCTTTTGCTAGGAGGCTTCAACTGAACAATTCAGTTATCATAATTTTTAGAAACTTTTGGTTATCAGCCTTTCGTCTTCCGGGTGCCTATATAAAAGAGATAGAAAAATATGTTCTGCGTATCTTTGGTCAGGCCAGAGCTTAACACAAGTAAGGAAAAGATCGCGTGAAGTAAAATATGTAAGAAAAAACAGAGCGTGGCTTCGGAATACGACCATTGAAGGAGGTAAATATTGTTTGTTGTCTGAAGCTCATCTGGAGAATTTTTTCGTTGCAGTCTTCTTTGTGGGTGAACTGGATACACATCTTTCTGATTCAGAAGGATTATCTATGGTCCGTTAATGCAAACACAAAGTCAGGGTAATGGATGTGGGGTAAAATCCTTAAATACAGAGAGTTAGCAAAGTCCTTCCATAGAGTTGAATTTAGAAGTGGGAAAACAATCTCTTTTTGGCATGACTATTGGTCCCCTCTAGGTAGAGCTGTCAATTCGGACTAAAGTCCGCGGATTGTAGTCCGGTCCGCCCTATAATCAAGCGGTTTAGGACTTCATTTTTCATATCCGCGGTCTAGCGGATTAAGACCGCCGCGGTTTGCGGTCTGTAGCGGATTGGTACGTGCGGTTTATGGACTTTACCGCGGACTCATAAAAAAAAAATTAAAATAATAATATATATTTTGCAACTATTTTACTTCTAGGATTTTGACTTATGAAGTCATTTCAGGTGGAAGAAGGATATCTTAGTTATTTCTCTTGTTTTCAAACTCATGAAATTATTTCTCAGCCTGTTACTTGATACTTCTCTAGTTCTCTTACTTATAAAGTTACTTCTTCAATTTTCATTATTTGATACTTCTCTAGTTCTCTTGCTTATGAAGTTTCTCTTTTAATCTTCAAATTATTAGTTGGTTTTTATTTATGGTTATGAACACTACGTTATAGTTATGGCTCCTAAGATCAATTGAGAACAAAAAGTTTTTCGTTCCGATTAAAATACTAGTCCGCGGATTGATCTACATATCCGCAAACCTTAAGCGGTTTGGATTAGGATTTTAATGTTTAGTACCACAGTCCGCCGCGGACCAGTCCACCAAAATCCGGAAATAAAAAACCGCCGCGGTGCAGATTGATAATCTGCGGATTAATCCGAATTGACAGTACTACCTCTAGGTCGTATTGGTAAATCTCTCGGTGTCCGTGGTTGTATTGATATAGGAATTCCAACTAATGGTACATTGGCTGAGGTTATAAGAGGCCATAGAAGAAGAAGAAAACACAAACAATCTATGTTGAATAATAATGAGGAAGAGATTGAGGGGGCCCAGCTAAAATCTAACCATCATGAGGAAGATGTTGCTCTCTGGTGGCATAAGAATGACAACTTCAAAAATAAGTTTTCATCGAAGGAAACTTGACATCTCATCCGTGAAGAGCAGGCTCGGTGCAATTGGTCTAAAGGTATTTGGTTCCCGTATGCAACTCCCAAATACTATTTTTCTTGGATTGCGATGCATAACCGTGTTTCTACGGGAGACATAATTCTGAAATGGAACTCCAATGCAAGCTCATCATGCGTCTTGTGCCAAGGGTCATTTGAATCACGAAATCATCTCTTCTTCTCGTGTCAATATTCAGCCCAAGTATGGGATAATCTTTCTCGTATAATTCTACAAGACCAATTTACTACAGACTGGGATAATATTGTTAAGATGATCTCGAATTCAGCTCAAATTCGGATTACTCTTTTCATTCTGAGACATATATTCCAGAATGCGGTTTATAGCATATGGAGAGAAAGGAATTGTCGACGCCATGGAAGCTCCTTCTTCTCCTTCGCGATTTATCAAACTCATTGAAAAACATGTGAAGAACAGACTCCTCTCAATATGGGCGATAGGCAATACAAATTATAAGGGGAGCCTCATTTTTTTGTTTGCCACAAGACCAACTACATAATTCTCCTATAGTATGTTTAAGGGCTCGACTGGTTTAAACGCCGCAGGTGCAGATGCGGTTGCGGGAGTTTGCGGAAGCGGGCGATAGCGATTTTTAGCGTTATTGAACAATTTATACGACTAGTAAAGCGGCTGGAAACGGGTGCGTTTGCGAGATGTTTATGACCGGTTTACAGCGGGTGTGATAACGGGTTTACATAAAACCAGTCAAAATACACTTAATATATCATTTATATAAAAATCAAAAATATATTATTATATAATTTTATATGATAATAGTTGATATAAGAAAGTAAATTTTTTGAAATAATTTTTTTTTTTGTAAATTTTAGATTAGTATTCAAGATAATTATTTTTAAAAAAAAATATTTTTTCAACCATCCGTAACCGCAAACGCTCATGTGAAGAAACTTTTGATTTAAAGCGGTTCCAAGCGATACAAAACGATACGGAACGGTATGGAGCAGTTTTCGTGATTGTTGTCAAACGTTACCAACTGCAACCGCCCGCAAACGCTACGTTTGCGGGCGGTAGCGGGAGAACCAATCAACCCATGGTGAACTGATATGGAGAGAAAGGAATTGTCGACTCCATGGTGAAGCTCCTTCTCCTCCTTTGCGATTTATGAAATTCATCGAAAAACATGTGAAGAACAAACTCCTTTCAATATGGGCGATAGGCAATACAAATTATAAGGGGAGCCTCATTTTTCGGTTTGCCACAAGACCAACTACATAATTCTCCTACAGTATGTTTAAGTAGTTAAACAACATTCTTTAAATTTTTAGAGATAGTCACACTTGATGTAAAAAAAAAAAATTTATTGAATAAATTTTATACATTCAAAAAAAAAATAGTACTGGTGTCAATGTCTGAATGTTATGTTTGATGTATCGGATTCACCAAAATAGTACACTATTATAACCTCAAAAGTCAACAGATGCATAGCCAAATGTCGACACCATTGCTTTTACAAATTTTAGATAAAATGTTGCAGCGGTTTGGTAAAAACTAAAAACAGAATGTTGAAGCTTCTTGAAGTTCTCTGTTTACTTTTCATAACCTTTGTCATTTTTTCATAGCAACTGGTTTCTGCACTTTTCTCACCTTACCAACTTTTCCAGCTTCCTGTAGAATCCAAAATAAAGTTATAACCAAATATGCAAAGCCGGGTTGGCCTAAATTAGAGGTTAATGAAGAATCTTACTCGTATATTCCCTATATCACGTAATGGTTGTTTGTTTGGTTCTTTGTCGTCATGGCTAATCCCAACAGGCTTCTTACCATCTACTGGTAGCATTGCTTTATCAGATCCGCATACGTTTTCTTCTCTGTTGCTACATTTGGAGGCTAAGCAGCCACAAGAGATCCCACATCCGCTTCCATTTGCCCTGCATTTGCAATTTTTGGTCTTGCAAAAAGATTTTTTAGTGCAAGAGCAACACACCTCCGCTTTGTTCTGCTCTTTTTTGCAAAGTGTTTCCTCAGTAGTTTTCGGTTGAGATGGCTCCAAGTTTGCTTCATCGTTGGTTCTGCAGAGCGTTTCCTCAGAAGTTTTTGGTTCAGATGGCTTCAAATTTGATTGTTCGTTGGTATTGCAGACCGTTTCCTCAGAAATATTAGGTTGAGATGGTTCCAAGTTTGATTGATCGTTGGTATCCTTGCTGGAAACAGAGTATTCAGCTGATTCCCCCTGATAAACAGTTGGAATCGAAAAATCAGACGACAAAAAATAAAAATAAAGTTGGCCTTGGTTATTAAGGGGTGGAGAAACCGTTAAATTCCAAATTGATAACCTGAACATTATTTGTTTCGCTGAGTTGAGATTTGGTCATTTCCATCTGGCTGACTAGAGTACTCAGTTTGTTAAATTCCTCTTTAAGTTCCTTTAGTTCTGAGGCCATCGGAGTGTGGTTGATTCGGTTGTCACATGACTCAGAGCTAAATAAGAGAAGCAAAGATAATCACCTTAGAAAACACAATTTGAGGCTACAACAAAAGTTTAGCTAACTATCAAAACTTACCAGGAGTTTTGCTCTCCCTCAAATTCTGTTTTCAACACACATGCCTCTAGGCTGAACCTTTTGACCTCTTCAGCCATTCTGATAAAAAAAATAGCAAGGAACACATAATTTCAGACTAGGGAAGTAATAAGAAATTTTATTAGCTCGACCTAGAGTGATTTCCGGATAGAAAAGCATGATAACTTGGAAATAAATTTAGGGAGTTGAAATAGCAACAAGAAAGGGATATTAATCCCACAGATTTTCTTTTGAAAGCTTACTCTTTCATTTGGCGTTCGTAATCAGAATGAATCTTATTCAACTTCATTAGTAGCCCCACTTCGTTGCTAGACTCCTGCACAACCAGAATCAAAAACCATTTGGAGGTCCAAGTTATGGAAATCAATACATAGCCGCATATATTATGGAATATCAAGAATCTATATCTTCATCCGGAAATGTAAGGTACAGATACTAAAGATCCTAAATAAAGGTTTCAAAAAAATAGTGCAGTTGAAAGCCTATGTAAAATTTTACACCAACTGCTTAAAATTCTTGTTGAAACTAAGATGCTGCGTTGATGCTTAGGCTCAGGTACCCATACCTGAATCTTGGAGCTTGTTCCTTTTGGTGGGCCTGGAAAAATACAAAAAAGATACTTAACCAATTTAGCAAAAAACAAACAAAAACAATATAAAGGAATGGATACCATTATTTTTGTTCGAAGAAATTTTTTTAGATTGCAGCAGCAATTTTAGGCGCTTCAGGGCTGTCAAAGCTTGTGTATTCTTCAGCTGCAAAATCTGATTAAGAGAATATATAAATCAACAAGCCGCATGGACTCAGTAAGAAACGGTTGCTGAAAATTATATACAGCATAGAACAACCAGCAGAATCGATACCAGCTTCTGACGCTTGTTCAAAGCTGACAGGACATGTTTCTCGAACTCGCTTTTCCTTAGTTCTTTTTTGAGCTGTTAGAAGTATTTAGTTAAGAACCTGAGGTTTCATAAGAAGACTACTAGACAAGGCAAACACAATTGTCGATCAAGCCCATCAAGAAAGGATGTCTTGGCGTACCTGAAGAGTTTCCTTTTCTAGTGAAGCTTTCAATAGTCTGAATTGCATAGAGTCTAGCTTGATCTTGCACTGCAACTTAACCTGAAGAGTAGTCACAACTCACAAAGTAAAAACCCAAAGGAAACTGCTGCATTTTTCATGGAACTTTTCATTATTTGCAACAAGATTCTTCTTACCTTTTGCGCCTTTAATTTCCGGACTTGGCTATCGAACTCTTTTACAGGACTCTCAATTCTATGCTTCTTCGTTGAGCACATAGAGTGGAAATTTGACTTACTCCTTGAGCTCGTACCCTATGCAAAGTATTAAGGTTACAAATATGCATCGTATAGCATAAATATCCTTTTTATTGAAAACTGAAAAAATGATTCACCTCCTGTTTTGTAGCAATAGACTTGCGAGAAAACTCTCTACTCGACTGTATTACGGTACAAACAGAAGAGCTAATCGAAACATCAGCGAATTTAGACCTTAGCTCTTCCACATCTCGCTGCCAGTTTCCAAAACAATCATTTCAATATGACATAATACACAGTAAACAGAAAATTTACCTTGGCCATTTCTCTACACTAGTGTACCTCATTTCTTAGGACTCAACACACTATATAGAAATATAAAATGCAGCACTAAAAAACCAAATCATAGCTCCACTGATTCCAGGAATATCAACAGATAATCTAATGCAATTATCACCATTTCATAAACGGTGTTGCCATTTCATACTTGTATAAGAAATTTTCTGCACACGCGACGGGAAATCATCCATGAATTTCACTCCAGTAAGACAGTCTTGGTAAGGGATTTTCCCAAAAGTACGAAATCGAAACAAAAATCGGTGTCGACACAGCCAAAACACTATTCTAGATTTTGATTGAAATCCCAGAAATTTTCAAAAAGAAAAAATAATTTCAAAACCTTGAGAGCTTCATTCACCGACTCCAGATCCCGAATCCTCTTCTCGTAGATTTGCTCAGCATCGTCTCCGAGAGTTGAGTCCTTCAATCGGGGATTACGCTTCGTCATCTCCGGCGATGAGTTTCTGCTTTCACGACAACAACGCTCCCTCTTCTCTCTTTCCTAATCGATCAAGAGGTACATAGAGTGACTATTATGTTATTATGTGATTTGAATATAGATACTATTTTCAAATTTTATTTATTTAAACATATATGATTTTCAAATTTTACTTATTTATTTAAGAGAAATGCTGTTAAGTGGTCAACTCCGCTTCACGACGGGTTTGCAATATTTTGACACGTCCCGACCCACCCACAAAATTCATGGATAAAAGTATTGAACCCGCACCCATTCGCTTAATTTTGCTCGGTCCAGATAATCCGCGAACATTTTAAATAAACAAAAATATTAATTTATACATATTTTAATTAATTTAATAATAAACTTTAAATATTATAAAAAATAAATACATAATTTTTTTTAAAAACTAAAGTTTTGGTACTTAATTTATATATTATATAATATTTCAATAATTTAGTAATATTAGTTAGATAAATATTTTAAATTAATATATTTTAATTTTTCAAAAAGTCCGCAGATAACCGACAAATCTGGGGTTTACCCACAAAAATTAGCATTTAAAATACCCAGTTCCGCGAGATCCACTTGTAAATGGGCTAAAAAAATTCGATCTGCATCTGTCCCACAGCGGAGCGGTCAGGTCGGGGCCTGCAGGCTTTGGTCCAAATTGACAGGCCTATTAAATACAATCAAATCAAATTTATTTTCCAAAACTACCACAAGAAACTTTTCTTTTCCAACAATACCATAAACTAACAATGAAAAGACGATATTCTCCTCGCTCAATTAATAGAATAATACAAATTTAAAAAAAAAATTAGGTCACCTTATCAATTTCTGATAGTGGTGGGCATTCAGGTATTCGGTTCCAATCATATAGGAATCCATATGGGAACCAAATGATTTTCGATTCGGTGCGGTTTGGTTCCACTCCGGTTCGGTTCGGTTCGGGTAAATATCCGAAAGAACCGAATCCAAAACCGCAAAATTAACTTAAAACTACCAAGTAAACACTAAAATGAAACACCAAATGGTTTAAAGACAACATTATTACAAGTTCATAACAATCTCACACTGTCAAGTTCACAACTTAGAGTCTTAGAGTGCAAAATAGAAGACAAGATTAAAAATTTAAAACCAAAGGACATCAACAACTTTTCAACAGTCAAATGGTATGACTATGAGTCTCTTTTCAAAGCTTTTTTTACTTTCATAAGTCATAACCCAAACTCTGCAGTAGACATAAAGAAGATAAAGTTAAAAAGGTAAAACTAAAAGTCTAAAAAGGAGGAATGTAAAGACTAAAGAACATTCATTACATCTCTATAGCTTGTCTTGTAACTTAATGTCTGCAATCAACTCTGAAATGGTGACTGCTCCTTTATCATTGAGTTGTACCTCACACTTCAGCCATTGCTCTGTGCAAATTAAAACCTCTATTGAATTATGTGTGACAGAGCTCTTGTAAGGGTCCAGAATACGACCAGAAGTGCTAAAAGCACTCTCTGATGCAACAGAAGATACTTGCATAACAAGCACATCTCTAGCCATTTCAGATAACACATGAAATTTTAGAGTATTGACTCTCCACCAACCAAGAACATCATAATTTGTACCCATTAACAACTTCGGATTTTCCACTGATTCCTTCAAATAAAGTTCTAACTCATTACTGGCATCTTGAAGTCCTTTTTCATTGATCAACTCCTTATAAACAGAATCCATTCTTTCATAACCACCAAAATCATCATCAATATCACCTAGAGTTCTTGTTGTCCACTGTGAGACTGAGATGTCTGAGAAGATGCCCCTGTAGAATGAGATGTTGAGCTTGTAGTACATCTACTGGCATAGACAATGCTATATTCCTCAAACATTCTACGCATAAGATGCAAGACTGAATCATAAAAAAGCCCTTTCCCAACTGTATTGTTCTTACCATAAAACTGATCAAAACAGAGCTGTGCAAACTGCATTTTGTCCCTCGGATCAAAGACACTAGCAACAATGAGAAGCCTATTTATTTCGCTCAAACTACCTCAATACTTGTCAAACTTAGCTCTCATCTTATTAGCGTTTTCATGTAACTATAAATTTATGCTACTGCTCAGTCTAATAAGATTTTCTCTATGGTGCAAATCTCTGCGTAACACTTATGAGCATTCAACTTAGTGGATGCTGAAATAACCAACGTTGAATGATAAAAGACAACGAGAAACTTGACTAACCTGTCTACCTCAATTCAGTCTCTTGTACTTGGTGGTCCAACCCTTTGTAATCCATCTTTATCCACTTTAAGAAAATAGTCATTATACAGTTTGTCTTCAAGTTCCATCTTGTCAAACCCTACTCTGAACTTAAGAGCTCTTATTAACATGAGATAAGTAGAATTCCATCTTTTCTTGACATCCTATGGAAAACTACCTTTCCTGTCTCAAGTTTATCCTCAAAAGCCTTCAATCTCTGTGGAGAAGATCTCCCATAATAAACACCATTACGAACACTACACACACTCGTATCTACCTCATATAAACCATCTTTAACAACTAAGTTGATAATGTGAGAAGCACATCTCAAATGCATATAATTACTATTTAGAACGAAAGCTTCATTCCCTTCTCTGTGAATCTCCCTAGAGCTGAAGTATTGGATGTGGCATTATCAACTGTGATGGTGAACACCTTCTCTATGCCCCAATCAGCCAAACAGTCAAGAAGACACGATGATATAGTAGAACCTTTATGATTTTACTATGTTCTTATACCCAATAACTAGCTTCATTAGCTTCCAATTTGAATCAATAAAGTGAGCTGTGATCACGAGTAGCTAGCTCCGGTTATAGGAGCAACCCATATATCAGTTGTCAAAGACACCCTTTGCTTGTTAGCACCAAAGACTTTCTGCATTGCTTCTTTGCGGTTTATATACATTTCGACAATGTCTCTTGTAGTTGTTCTCCTTGAATGAGGTCTGTACATGTTGACCTTGTTGCGGAAGTGTCTCCAAGCCACACTTTCCACAAGAGCGAATGGTAACTCAGCCAAGACAACCATCTCATTCGTAACTTCTCTCCAAATGTCCTCAAAAACCCTAGCTAGTTGCAGATTACCATTAGGGTTTATAGACTGTTGTTTACCTTGTGGATTCCGACTATCCCACACCTTGTACCGCTTACAACTAAGCAAATGCTTCTTCAAGTTTGATGTTCCAGAAGTTGTCAAACAGCTCATTTCCTTCCCACGGTAATTACATTTGCATATGTCATTGTCCTCCTTCGTCCTTGTGAAATCATACCAAATTGTAGACCTTATCTTCTTCGCCTTTTTTGTTCGGGGAGAACTACCAGCAGGTCCAACACTATTTCCAGTCTTGTCTTTCCTTTTGCCTCCTATTGTAGGTCCACTACTTGGAGTCCCAAACTCATCGTCGGTCATATTATCATTAAAGTTATGCTCATTATCTTAGCCGTCTTCGTGTACAGGTGACGAAGAATCCATCTACAAAACCCATAGTTACAATTCGATTAATGAACCCTAATTCTTCAGAGAATGATGATAAAAACAGAAGAATCAAAGATGATGATACCTGAGAACGAATTCCGGTGATGGATGATAGAGGTGGAATTGAGGATGGAGCGGATTTGGGGATTAGGGTTTCTTCCATCTTAAATTTGGGGATTTTAGAAGAACAAGACTTTAGCTGGGTTGGGTATGTTTAATGTCGGGATGGGTAATGGATATGTTTAATGCTGGTTTCTAATGTTCGGTTCCATTCGGTTCTGATTCAGTTCTCGTGTATTACCCGAACCAAACCTATACCTACTGGACCTAAAGCTTGAGAACCATTTGGTTCTTTACGAGGATTCGAAACCGAACCGGTACCCCTTTATTCGGTTCGGATATTCGGTTCCAGTTATTTATGCCCACCCATAATTTCTGATATGGAGTCACTCTTCTCCGATCAGCTTATGTCGCCGCTGAGGCCATCATCGACATAACTTTCAGCGTCTCACCTTCTATCGAACGTGAATCCACCACCACCAAAGCTCAGCTCACCGTTTATCACTTTCCGTCGAAGTTGAATCTATGACGAGTTTGCTCTTAAAAACCAGTAAGCTTCTTCTGCATTTCTTCATCCCCTCCTCTAGAATCTGTAACCAATAATCATTATCTATGTTTTGATATATCAATTTTCTGTATATTTAACGTTTCGAGATTCATGGTGACCATAAGTGTTTGGTTTTGTGATAATAATGTTTCTAAATTTTGATAGGGATTGAAATTTGGACATTTTTACGAGAAATTTGAGTATTTTCATAAGTTAAACATCTAAAATAGACTCCAGGCAAATTTGGTTAAAATCTTCTGATTATGCACCATGAGTTCCTTGTAAAAATAGTTATTGCTCAATTATGCACCATTTAGAAACGAACTGCCAAAACCCATGCCCGTGAAGGATAACTTTAGCTAGGACACAATGTGGCTGAGATCTATATGTGTAGTCAGATGAGCTAAAAAAATCTACCAACATAGTAGATGCATTCCAACCGAAACCGAAATAAATAAGTTGAAATAGGTGTAGTACTGCAGCCATGTTTGAAAAGAAATATTTCATAGGAACCTTATTTCGAATAGCTAAAAAGCATCATGCGAAATGAAATGAATGACAATAACAACGAAGGGGAAGATATAAAAGTAGCACAAGAAGAAAACTTGGACTTTTATGAGGTTGTTTATGTTTTCACTACATGAAAACACACGTTACTTTTGAATGAGTTCGCATAATCTTTGAACATGCAAAGAATGAACTGAGGATTGATCAACAAGAAAATATGACGAGCTCACAATTAATGTAGATCTGCATCATCCTATTATCTAAGTCATGGGAACTAACTCTGAAATGAAACTTTATGTTGATTGGTTGTTAATAGTTTGAAATACGAATCAATTGTGATGTTAATATCTGTAAGAAATTTGCAATATAAAATAACTTCTTCGATGATTTTTTAGATTATTAGTGGAGTTGAGTTCGGTGATACTGCTACAAAGTGTTATAGCATCGTCTAAGCTGGTATTAA
Organism: Pseudoturritis turrita; assembly: GCA_900406555.1. Taxonomy (NCBI): domain Eukaryota; kingdom Viridiplantae; phylum Streptophyta; class Magnoliopsida; order Brassicales; family Brassicaceae; genus Pseudoturritis; species Pseudoturritis turrita. The sequence goes on along the minus strand of OVBL01001087.1, from coordinate 407,135 downwards.
TTTTTTCGATTAAATCCAAGAGTTGGGGATTAGTTTCTGGGAGACTTGTTAAAATAGTACGTTTTCCAAATTTAATTTCAAATATAGTACCTTAGTAGGGAAAATTGTAGAAATAGTATATTTTTTCCAAAATACCTAAAATATCCTTACGCTTTGGCAGAGTCTGCTTGAATTTTGTAGACTTAAGGCTAAGGCTGGGCAGACTCTGCTTAAACTCTGCTAAGGACAGCAAAGGTTGGGCAGACTCTGCTAAGTCTGCCAATTTTGTTAAGACTGCTTGCGCTGTCTTTAGCAGAGATTGCGCAAACTCTGCTTAAACTCTGCTAAAAACAACAGAGGCTGTGCAGACTCTTCTAAGGCTGGACAGACTTTGCTAGGGGCTTGGCAGACTCTGCTAGAGCTGGGCAGACTCTGCTAGAGCTAGGCAGACTCTGCTAGAACTGGATAGACTCTGCTAGGGATGGATAGACTCTGCTAGGGCTTGGCAGACTCTGCTAAGGCTGGGCAGATTTTGCTGGCATACTCTGCTAGGGCTGGGCAGACTCTGCTAGAGATAGACATACTCTGCTAGGGTTGGGCAGACTCTGCTAGGGTTGGGCAGACTCTACTAGGGCTTGGCAGACTCTGCTAAGGCTGGGCAGTCTCTGCTAAGGCTTGGCAGACTTTGCTAGGGATGGGCAGACTCTGCTAAGGCTGGACAGACTATGATAGAGCTTGGTAGACTCTGCTTGTACTCCGCTATTTTTAGCAGATGCTGCGCAGACTATGCTTAAGGCAGACTCTGCTTGTACTCCGCTGTTTTTAGCAGAGGCTGCGCAGACTATACTTAAACTGTGCTAAAGACAGTAGAGACTAGGCAGACCCTGCTAAGTCTACCAACTTTGTTAACTTTTCATTACTCATTTGTTTGCATGCATTAGAAAATTTTCCTTTCTTTTGTTAAGTGGTAATGTACAAAACAATCCAATTTGCCACTAATAAATAACAAGACTTTTTTAATTTAAAAAAAAATAATAATAATAACAAGACTTTTTAGTGTTCAAATAAAACATATATTTGGATAACAATATTGTATTCCCAAATTTAAAATTAAATTGAATATTTATATTTATTTAACGAAATCTCTAATTTTTTAGATTATTATTAACACAATAAATTTCCTCATTTAAGAAAATTTTAACAAAATCCGAAATAAACATAAATAAATGTAGGTAGTTAGCGTCTCCTTTATGAGAAATAAACATAAATAAATAAATGAATCTGAGATATTGCGAGTCCCAAATTATATTATGAAAAAATAAAATAAAATAAAAATAATTAAGACTGAGTTTAAAAAGTCAGCGCCTCCTTTTATCGTACAGTTAAGATAGTTAAGACAGCGCCGCCTTTTCTTTTAGTCAAACTTCTTCCAAAGCGTTGCTTTAGATCTACAGTCAGTTTGCGAAACCCTAAACCACTTAAAATGAAGAAAAACCTATAATTAACATTTGTTTAGACGTCATAACTCCAAAATCATCTTAAATATTAGCGTTTAAAAGCTTATTTACCTTCGAAAAATAGAATAGAAGAAAAAACAACAGTCATGGTTTATAAAGGAGTACAATACCAAGAAAAACTTGACATATCGTCGGTTGAACAATGAAACACATGATAACAAAAACAATGTCGATTTTTTTAATACAATTAGTAAAAGACTGTAAGAAATAATGTATAAAAGAAGTGGCAATATATAACAAGAACAAATATGCAAAAAACTGTAAACACAAATTCTCCCAAAGTCTGATATCAATATTGCTTCGGTCTGCCTTTGGTGATATGTATTCAGTCTGCGATACCCTAACCACTCTATTTTCTATTGAATTGTTTGAGATTGCTTATCTCAATCCGTTTTATACCGGTTAATGCACTACTTGTTATGGCGGTTAAAAGAAAAAAAGTTTGTTTTCCCATCCATCTCTTTGATATTAACATAAATAGGTAAACCCTATATGTAATTATCGACGTAAGCTGATGGCGAGACTTAATTCAGCAACTAGATACTATAAAAGAGAAAATCACTCGACCAACTTAGGTTCTTAAACTTTTTTTAGGGAATTAGATGCATTGTATCATTCTTTTTTTATTAATATATGGTTATTTTATATTGGATGAATCTATATTTTTAAAAGATGTAGGGCCTTTAATTTGTGAGGTCCAAATTATATGAAAAAAATAAAAATAAAATAAAATAATTAAGATAGAGTTTATAAAGTATTTCCTAGCAACAGAGTACAAGCAGCCTTAACAAATTGGCAGAGTTAGTAGAGTCTGCCCAACCTCTACTATCCTTAGCAGAGTTTAAGCAGAGTTTGCGCAATCTCTGTTAAAGACAGCAGAGTACATGTAGTCTTAACAAAGTTGGTAGACTTGGCAGAGTTTGCCTAGCCTTTGATGTCTTTAGCAGAGTATAAGCAGAGTTCACGCAAACTCTGCTAGTGCTTAAGGGTAGCGCTGATATTTTTTTTAAAAGTGTACTATTTCTACGATTTTTCCTATGAGGATACCCCGCTTGACAATAAAATCAGAAAACATACCATTTTGAACTATTTCTTCTAGTTTTTATCCATTCTCTTTTGATATTCATAATGCTATTAGATTAGAGCACATGAACTACCATGTGGGTTTGTTTACTTTACATATGTGTATCAACACGCAAACATTATCTTGTTTTTGTTGTAAATGTATCTTTTTATATATATATATATATATATATATATATATATAATGTATGTATATATGGTGATACACTGTGATGATGCGTCAATTTGAAACCATTGGGTTAGCTATTCCAATCCGATAAAGACAAACATAAGTTCACTTAACAAACTTAACATCAATATATATTTTTGTATGATATAGCACTACCATTTGTAAATCAGATGAACTTAAACCATTTTATGTGTGTGTATGGATCTGAGCTGATTAACTCACACATTACTTCAAAGTTTCGTTTTAATATGGTTTTATTGCTTAGTTCAATACATAGACATGAGTTTTTCTCTGACTTTGCATGTAACTAACTCATTGCCTTTATAACAGTTTTCTCATCTTACAACAAATTTCCAAAGGATATAGACATAAACGAAAGTTCAGATTGTATCGTTATTTTAATCAACATATACGTATGTCATGTTATCTCTAGTTCTCTACTTAGTTCTTGTGAATAAAAAAATAAGGAATCAATGTAGTTTTGCAAGCAAGATCTTTCATATTTTGGATTCTTCTAATTTTCACTCAATGTCTTTAAGACCAAGAGTGATTGAAAGATTAATCAATAGCTTTTAGGTCCTAATAAAAAATGATAAGATTTGGTTAAGACTCATTTGTCCACGCAGCATGGAAAATGGATGGATATATAAGTAACTTAGAAGATTCAATTGGATATTAACTATGACAACTAAGGGAGTTATGTGACCATGAACCTTGAATAATCTTTAATTTCATTCTTCTGTCATATACTCTACAGAGAACGGTTATACTTTTGTCAAAGTTTAACTCTTTTATTCTAATTTTTTTCTTTAGAACAAACAACTAAAACTTTAGAATCTCTTTCCTAAAATTTTAAGAATCATGTCCTAAAAATTTAAGAAGGCTTTCTAAACATTCAAAAAGTCTTTTCAAAATTCGGGAAGCCTTTCATAAACATTTATTGAGGTTTCCTAAAAGTTAAAGAAGCCCTTCCTAAAAATTAGAAGTTGATGCGTGTAGCAGGAAGCGTAAGGAGTGAAATGAAATGAGACTCTAACATCAAAAAATTTGCATCGAATTAATACGTGTTTAGGTTGCGAAGGTTCCCGAAACTAGTATTATGATAACAGAAGTAACCAGATAGATAGGAAGATACGGGATCACCACAACTTGTAAAGCCGAAGCACCATAGCTGTTAAAGAAATCAGCTGAGCTAGCACCACACTTGGATAAAGTTTCCACCACAAAGTGATAAAGACCCTCAAACCCCCCACCAGCGACTCTCCCAAAATCAAAGGATAAAGGTAAAAGATCTGAACATATCCAAGGGGTCGTAAAGACACTCCAATTTCTTAAACTCGTTTTCTGATTTTCATTGATCAATATGAGCCTCGTTATATAGAGGAAATACAATAAAACGTCCATAAAAGCTACTCTACATGCAGAAGACATCAAAAACAAAAATTCAAACTCTAATCTGCATGAAGGAGAGAGAAACAAACTAAAATAAATGCAGTCTTGACCATGAACGAAAATATATCTTCAAATGATTATTTGGGCCTAAAAATACTCCAATAAGCTCCTCTCCATGAAATCCAGCCTATTAAGTTGTAGCCCACTTTTTAGAAAGCTTGGATGGGCTGGAGACAATAGTGTGACAGCCAGCCCATTATTCTTAGTTTCTGCTTGTATTGTTTGCTTTTCTTGGGCATCTGCTCCCGCATCAATCCCTCCGGGTTCAAAAGAATTTTTCCTCAAATCCAACAACTCTTCATCCTCAAAGTACGGAGAAAGATCTCCAACGTTGAAAGTAGCTGAAACTCCATAATCACCTGGAAGGTTGAGTTTATAAGCATTATCACCAAACTTCTCAAGTACCATAGAAGGACTTTCTGATCTCGGCATGAGCTTTGACTTGCGCTTGTGCGGAAACCTCACTTTTCTCAAATGCAATCAGATCATATCACATGGTTCGAATGACTTAGCACGGCGATTCTTGTTAGTTTTCTTCTTATAATTTTCATTCGCCTTCTCAATCCCAGTCTGAACATTTTCTCATGCAACTTCTTCATTGTCTTAACCCTCTCTACTGCTTCATAATTCACTTGGAACTCACAAGATAACAAAATCATATCAATAGGAGTAAGAGGATTCAGACCATACACTACCTTCAAAGTGAATGTTTTATAGTGTAACTTGTTGATTGATTATAAGCAAACTCTGCTTAAGCCAACTTCAGATCCCATTCCTTCAAGTTCTTGTTAATTAAACCCTTCAAAAGCATTGTTAAAATTTTGTTTGTTACCTCTATTTGGCCATCAGTTTGTGGATGACAAAAAGTACTAAAAGCAGCTTAGTACCAAGTAATCTCCACAAAGTCTTCCAAAAATAGCTCAGAAACTTTGAATCACGATTAGAAACAATGGTCTTTGGAACTCCATGAAGACGCACAACCTCCTGAAAGTACAACTCAGCAACCTGACTTGCATCATCCGGTTTGTGACAAGGTATAAAATGTGTCATCTTACTGAACCGATCAACCACAACCATGATAGAATCGTATCCCCTCTGAATTCTTAGCAATACAACAATGAAACGCACACTCACATCTTCCCAAGGCTGTACTGGAACATGTAAAGGAGTAAGTCCATGTTTGAAATGACTTTTCATCTTTTGACAAGTTGCACACCTCTCCACAATAGTATGAACATCCTTTGCCATCTTCCGCCAAAATAAATGCTACTGCAGCATGTCCAACGTCTTATTGATTCCAAAATGACCAAATAAGGCTCCACCAAGTGCCTCACGAATCAACTCATCCCTTATAGAACTCTTAGGAATACACAGTTTATTTCCTTTGAAAAGAAACCCATCTTGTAGTTGGTAATGATTTGAAACGCCCTTCTTCCACTCATTATAGACTTAGGTGAAGTCTAGATCTCCATCATACATTTCCTTCATCATCTCAAACCCTATAATTCGAAAATCAAGAATAAAGATCAAAGCATACCTCCTTGAGAGTGCATATGCCACCACATTCACTTTTCCAGCTTTGTATTTTGAAACAAATGAGAAAGATTGTAGAAACTCCACCCATTTTGAGTTTTTGCTGGTTATTGATGAACTTCAACGCTTCATAATCAGAATGGAGAACAAATTTTCATGGCCTCAAGTAATGCTCCCAATGATCAAGAGCTCTCACAATCACATACAAATCCTTATCATACGTTGAGTACTTCTTTATAGGTCCTGTAAGCTTCTCGCTGAAATAAGCAATATGACATTTTCCATGGACAAGAACAATTCATATTACTCCACTTGCATCACATTCAATCTCAAACACCTGATTAAAATCTGGAAGTGCCAAAACAGGTGCTTCACATAGTTTCTGCTTCACAACTCCAAACGCCTTTTTGTGCAGCCACGCTCCACTCGGACTTTTCCTTCTTCAAACACTCAGTTATTGGAGCCATGATAATACTAAGATTATGCACAAACCTTCTATAGAAAGAAGCAAGACCATGAAAGTTTCTCATATCAGATTACGTAGTTAGAACTGGCAAACTCTTCATTGCTTCCACTTTGCTTTCATCCACTGAAATTCCATCTCCAGAAACAACATATCTCAGAAACACAACACTAGATGTAAAGACTGACCACTTCTCAAGCTTAGCATATAGTTGGTTTCTGCGTAATACCTCAAAGACCTCCCGTAGATGCTTCGAATGATCCTCCTCGTTCTTATTGTACACCATAATATCTTTAAAGTAAACTACCACAAATTTCCCAATATAATTGCGTAGTACATGATTAATCAACCTCGTAAACATACTTGATGCATTAGACAAACCAAATGGCATGACAAACCATCCAAACAGCCCATTCATTGTCTTCCATTCATCTCCTTATTTCATTCTGATTTGGTGATAACCACTCCTTAGATCAATCTTCGAGAACACCTTTGATCCATTAAGCTCATCCAACATATCATCCAATCTTGGAATAGGATAACGATACTTGATGGTTATCTTGTTGATAGCTCGACTGTCCACACACATCTTCATTGAGTCATCCTTCTTTAGAACAAGCAGAGCTAGGACAGAACAATGGCTCATGCTCTCCCTCACATAATCTCTAGCAATCAACTCGTGAACTTGTCTCTGTATATTCATGTCATTAAAGGCCCGAACCATCTGTTGCACCTACTGCCTTAGATCCGCCAGATCTCTACTAATATGCTCAGTGTATGCTTGGTCGAGAGTCAATCCTCTATGTGCATCCATGATAAGCCAAATAAAAACAGAGGATAGATGATTTAACCTTCACTCTAGCAACCTGGGCTGCTATGATATAACTTTGATGCGTGTAGCAGAAAGCGTAAGGATAGAATTAAAATGAGACTGTAACATGACATATTTCACACCGAATTAACGCGTGTTTATGATGAGAAGGTTTCTGAAATCAGTCAGAAGATAACATAAATAAACGGATAGATAGGAAGATACGAGATCACCATAACTCGTAAAGCCGAAGCACCGGAGCTGATAAAGAAACCCGTTGAGCTATCACCACACTTGGATAAAGATGCCAGCACCAAGTGATAAAGATGCTCAAAACCACCACCAATGACTCTCCCAAAATCAAAAGATAAAGGTAAAAGATCCGAACATATCCAAAGGGTCACAAAGACACTTCAATTTCTTAAACTCGTTTTCTGATTTTCATTGAATAATAAGAGCCTCATTATATAGAGGAAATACAATAAAAACGTTCATACAAGCTACTCTACATGGAGAAGACATAGAATAAATAAATTCAAACTTAATCTGCATGAAGGAGAGAAACAAACTAAAATAAATGCAGACTTGACCATGGGCGAAAATATATCTTCAAATGATTATTTGGGCCTAAAAATACTCCAATAAGCTTCTCTCCATGAATTCCAGCCCATTAAGTTGTACTTCACGTTTTTTAAAGGCTTGGATGGGCTAGAGACAATAGTGTGATAGCAAGCCCATTATTATTCTTTGTTGCTTGTGTTGTTTCCTTTGCTTGCGCATCTACTCCCGCATCAGAAGTCCTTCCTAAAAATTCAGTAATGCTTCTTAAAAATTCAATAAGTCCTTCCTAATTCGGGAAGCACTTCCTAAAAATTCAGGAATACTTCCTAAAACTTCAGGAATGTTTCCTAAAACTTTAAGAAGCCTTTGCTAAATTCAGAAATCTCTTCCTAAAAAATCATTATGGCTTCCCAAATATTCAAACAACTTTTTAAAAATTCAGAAAGCCCTTTCTAAAAATTCAAGAAGTCCTTTTTAAATTCGGAAAGGGTGATTTTGCCAAATAGCCATATTTGGCTCACTAACAAAGAAAATAGCCATGAAAATGGGCTATTTAATCAACTAACCAATTGACCTAATGGGCTTACGGTTTTTCCCTTCACCATCATTTATAGCAAAACACCGCAATCACGACGGCTCTTACGCATCCATGGAAAGAATGGTATGAACGGCAAGAACTGTGAGCGATGGCCGAGATGGAACTTGTAAAGGTGGGCCGAGTTTTGCGACGACGAGAGATGGCGAGTACGGCATAGTGGAAAATAATCGCATATCGTCGGAACCCATGAAAAACGATGCGCGATGGAAAAGAAGCCGTATTGACTTACAATATCAAATTGGCGAGAAGCGAAGGAGACAGCAAAGAAATCATTGTACCGGTATCGAAAGCCTTTCGAAGGGAAATGATGAAGGTGGCGGAGATGGTTTGATGATGAACCAGAAGGCGCTAAGGAAGACGGAGACGGTGGTGATTCCACCGGAGAAGACGAAGTGGTCGGCGACGCCACGATGAAGCATACAAATCACGCTATCTCTTCTTTCTTTTTTGGATTGTCATCAGGGATATTTTGGGTATTTATGTACCTTACACAGCCTGTATCCTAGCCCAAGATCTGATTTGGCTATTCAGTTAATTATAAAATTGTTTCACGTTATTTTTGCCAATATCCCATTCGGAAAACCCTTCCAAAAAATTCAATAAGGCTTCTTAAAAATTCGGGAATCCCTTCCTAAATTGAAGAAATCATTTATAAAAAAAAGGTCTTCCTAAATATTAAAGAAACTTTTCCTAAAAACTTAAGAGCCTTTGTAAATGATACAAATTACTCGATACATAACATTTGATTACATTAACCATAGTTTTTGTTTTGGATGACTAGGAGGCTCTGGGCCTGTGGGGCCGTACATTCCTTAGGGTGGAGCCCTGACCATGTAATTTGACTCTCCTTTGGAGAGCAGACCCCTCCCAACGTGAATCGAATCCATGACCTCTAAGGTCCCTACGTTTTCGGTAATCCAGGGGTTTAACCACTAGGCCAACTCGTCGTTGGTTACATTAACCATATTGAAAACATGTTATTATAAATAGCCGTGATCATGAAATCAAGCCATATAAATATATCACTAGTACGTATCCTTATACATGAGTTTCAAAGCCAAAGACTACACAAAATGTCCTCCTCACTTAGCCAACTAGGAGGCACTGCGTGATGTTAGCATGTACACAGATCTTGACTGATAAAATGACAAACCTTATGATTAGTTGCTAGCTTAGATCCTTAAAGTCAATTACTCAGAATCCTTCTTGCTTCATAAACTGGTTTTATTAGGTTGGAGTACAATCCTCATAGTTATGCGGAATTATATAGTCCTGCTTTCCTAGTATTAGTCAAAGTTCAATCGTTTTTCTCATGCGCTTAACCTGCAACGATATGCAACAAGTAAAAAAAACTAAACGATCAATGGCTATTTATAGCGAGCATGAATGATTCTAACTCGAAAAGTTGAGCATAAAGAGGTAATCCATGTACCATGTAATCGTAACCCCTGGATTCTCTAATCTTCCTAATTCTGAATCATTCTCGTAGTTCAAAATCATTCTTATAGTTTACAAAGTTCTGTTTCCAGCACAGACACTCCCAACTATGCAAAACACAACATATCTATTCGTTGAGAAATTTGCATATATATATATATATATATATATAGTAGCTCATATGTGTATCTTGTAGAAACACAACAAAATATCGAAACTAGACATAAAATACAACATTAAATACATGCCAATTGCAGTTCCAGAATGAAACTAAACATATACATATTTAACAGTTACATCAGTCAATAAAAATCAACAATAACAAAACGAACACAGTGATCTATAAGTTCCACCATAACACAAAAATTGATGCTTAAAGAAGAAAAATGTGAACTAGATTGAGGCAAATCTAAAGTCGACTGAGCTAACACGGTGATCAGAACACTCCCAACTATGCAAAACACAACATATCTATTCGTTGAGAAATTTGCATATATATATAGTAGCTCACATGTGTATCTTGTAGAAACACAACTCAATATCGAAACTAGACATAAAATACAACATTAAATACATGCCAATTGCAGTTCCAGAATGAAACTAAATATATACATATTTAAAAGTTACATCAGTCAATAAAAATCAACAATAATAAAATGAACACAGTGATCTATAAGTTCCACCATAACACAAAAATTGATGCTTAAACAAGAAAAATGTGAACTAGATTGAGGCAAATCTAAAGTCGACTGAGCTAACACGATGATCAGAACTTAGTTCGCAGAGACTGAAATTCAATCAAAAGAAGTTATCATATCGAAGAAATAATAAAAGATGAAACGAATAACAAATTGAAGGATTCATAGAAAAACATCAAAAATCCTAGAAATTGGAGAGAGAGAGAGAGAGAGAGAGAGAGAGAGAGAGAGAGAGAGAGAGAGAGAGAGAGAGAGAGAGAGAGAGAGAGAGAGAGAGAGAGAGAGAGAGAGAGAGAGAGAGAGAGAGAGAGAGAGAGAGAGAGAGAGATTATACAATCCATACAAACTCAATAAAATCAGTATCAATCCAAGTTTTGAGAAGCAATCGAAGTAAAACAAAAACCTAGAAATGTATTTCAAACAATTTCGAAGCTTCCTTCAAGCAAGATAAACATGAGGTAGCGAATCAGAGCACCTTAATTTCCGCCGGCGAGAAGAGTTTTGACGATGAGCAATTCTTCTGGCGATGATACCAAATCGCGATTCTCCTTGTTTTCTTCTCATTTTTGTTTGACAACTTTTGTTTTTTCCTTTAGATTTAAATGAATGACATTCTAGTCATTCAGATAGTAAAGTTGTGGTATAAATGAAACCTTTTAAAATGTGTGCTATTTTTAGAACCAAAACTTTATGAAATTAGGCTATGTTGTTATAAGTTTATTTTAGAGTTTTTATCTTTAATTTTTGATACTAATTATGTATTTCTAAGGTTAATTCTCGTCAATAAAAAAGGTGTAACTAAGGTTATAATTCGAAGCTCTCTCTTTCATCTCTTTCTCAGCACAATCGTTGCTCTCTCTCTTTCATCTCAGTTCGCCCTAGCCACCGTAAATCATAACTCTCCGATCTCCCTCTCCAATGACCGGTTTCTATCACCGCCACCGTGAGAGGGACCCTCTCTTCCTCTTCTTTTACTATCTTTCTTTTGTTTCGGCTTTTCCTTGCGTTTTTGAGCGGATCTGGCGTTCTAGGAATGGTGAGGGTTTTGTTCTTCTCGAAGCGTGGTTTAGGAGATGGAGATCTGTTCGGCGGATGATTTCTTTTGTCCTCTTCCTCTCCGGATCTGTTTGTTTAAGGATTGCTCATGGATTCGGGTTCGGATAGGGTCAGAGATCTCTTCTCACTTGGCTCAGATCTCTTCCGGTGGATCTCTACAGCAGTTTCGGGGCTCTATAGCAGTGGATCTTGGTGTTTCGGAGTTGGTTGTAGCTTCCAAGAGGCTTCTGACGGGCCTCTGGTTGGAGGCTGCCTCCGGCTCTCCTCTTCATCTCTGATCCAGTAATGGTTGCTTGCGGCGGCTCTGTCTTTTCCTTCTTCGGCTGCTTCTGGTTCTGGTTTGGGTCTTGTCATCTCTTGTCCTTGCTGGTGCTTTTGGTATGTTTGGGTTGGTTTGGCTGTGGTTAGTCTCTGGTTTTGTGGGTTTGTATCTTTCCGATGGTGTGCTAACGAAATTCTATTTTGTGACTGTTTCGTTTGAGGATTGCGAATACATTGGTCGAATTTTCTCCACTACTTTCTAGATTGGGTTCTCCTGCAGGTTTGGGGCTGCATCCTCTTGCGAGCTCAGTAGCTGTGGTTCGTTAGTTATGGGGTTATGATTGGGTTGGCTTGTTTTGTTCCAGAGAGGTCTTTTCAGGTCGAGATTCTGCCTCTATTTGCTCTGGTGGCTCAGCGGCGGATCATTTCTGCATGTTTTTACTCCTCCTGTTCCTCTGGTTCTGGATCCCTCGGCGTTGCGGCCTGTCAAGGATGCTTTGTTTGTTTTTGGGTTATCACCGTTTTGGTTTTGTTGCAGGGTGTGTTGTCTTCTCTTGCAGGGCTCATCTCCAAGTCTTTGGTCTCTTGGTTTATATCCAGGTCCGATTCTGTCGCTGCTTTTGGTCTCGGTTGTGGTTGCAGCCGGTATAGTTGGCATTGCGCTCCTTGTCTCTACGTTTTCAGATCATCTCGGGATCTGCCATCTCCGCTGTGCTTTTTCCTAGGTGTGGTAATCAGTTGATCTATTTCCACCATCTTAGGATTTTGCCAAAGTATGAAGCCTTGTTCTATTTGAAATGTGAGGTAAATTATATTCGCCATAGGAGGTTACGATCGGTCTTCTTGAGTCTTAGGTTGGTTATTGGTCATGTGCTCTAAGGTATTGTACTCTGTCTCAGGTTATCTTTTGGTGCTTTATTACCCTTTGTATCTTGTATCTCTTTTTTGGTTTCTCTTCAAAATTAACCAGATGACAAAAAAGGCAATTCTCAGAAATATTACAAAATAAGTTTTTATTCTAAACATACCATCGTTAGTTTCTTTTTTTCCAAATATACCACTAAAAGTTTTTTTTTCAAAAATACCACAAAATTAAAAATAAACTTTAAACCCTCAAAACTAAAACCCTAAACCCAAAATACTAAACCTACACATTAAAATTATAAATCCTTAAAAATCACTGGTAGTGTTTGTGGTACTTTAAAAATAAAAATTTAGTGGTATTTTTAGAAAAAAGCCATTTAGTGGTATTTTAAAAAATAATAATAATGGTGGTATGTTTGAAAAAAAATATATATTTTAATGGTAATTTAAGAAATTTCTCTATTTTAAATTTATTTTGGATTTTTAATCTTTAATTATGTCATTGTATTTATTAATTTGATATATGTTATTGTTGAATTTTAAAATTTAATAAACTAGTTACTAATTTTTTTAATGTAATTTTATTTAAGTATAAAATTAAAACATATAATTTATATAGATATAAAATAAAAACATAACAAAGTAATAATAATAATAATAATGTTATTTTTGATATTATTGGAGAGAGTTTTACTTAAAAGATAGTTATTGGTAGAGGTGGGGCGATTTCGAATCCGGATCGGTCGGGTCCGTGACAAAAGTATCTGGATCCGGATCCGTAGCGTCCGGATATCTGGCAAAAAATGAGGATATTCGCGGATATCTGGATCCGGATCTGAAAAAAATAAAAATAAAAATAAAAATAACTAAATTAAAATACTAAAAACTTTTTAAAAAAATTATAATTTAAAATTTTGAATATTTTTTTTCAAAATACATATAATATATTAGAAAAGAACTAAAATCAATTTATATATATATATATATATATTTTTTTTTAATATATGTAAAAAATATATATGTTTTTAATATATTTAATGCGTTCAGATCCGGATTCGGAACGTTGAAATTTTACTATTCGGATTTGTATCTGTTTTTTACGATCCGAAATTTTACTATCCTTACCCAGATCCAGACACTCTAGATATCTTAATTTTCGGAGCGAATCCTATCAGATCTCGAATAATGGGTAATAATTCCACCCCTGCTTATTGTATTATCAAGCACTCAACATTTGCAGTTACCACAAATGATATTGGAATGAGATTTGGTGTCCCGTCGGAGATGCTTTTAGATAAGGTAAATTAAATCTGTGATCAAAGAAAGTTCCCCAAGTGTGTTCTTGTGCGTATGGGTTTTATGGTGGATACGCAGAAGGAAGGAGGTGGTGGCCATTCATGGGGTTGCTTAAGAAATTTGGTGAGAAGGAAACATGTCGACTCTGCAGATGGCAAAGCCGAGACCCATCACCACCAGCTCGCAAAAGCTTTGACATTTCCTCACTTGATTGCAATTGGTACTTCTCTAATTTCGCTATGGTATATTAGGAATCTGGGTTTCTTCGTTAGTCGATTTTCTGGTTGTGGATGAATCTTTTATCATATCGCTATTAATCTGATATTGCGTCTGTGATATCTGAATTTGTAGATGATGTTTTGAAGATTGAAGCTTTTTCTTTTTTCCTGTATGATGTTTTTATTAGCCAGTCCTGATTCTTACAATATGATTTCTTCTGAATTATGAATATCTTATCTTTGGCTGTGTTCTTCACTATTCACTAAGCCGAAGAGTTTGGTTCCACAATTTTAGGTGTTGGATCAACCATTGGAGCAGGGGTCTATATTCTTGTGGGAACAGTGGCAAGAGAGCATTCGGGACCTGCTCTCGCCTTTTCCTTCCTTATAGCTGGAATTTCCGCCGCACTTTCCGCTTTTTGCTATGCTGAACTCTCTAGTCGTTTTCCCTCAGCTGGGAGTGCCTATCACTATTCTTACATTTGCATTGGTGAAGGGTAATATTTTACTTGCTTATTAAGTTGTCTCTCACTTTCTTGCGCTTTCATTCGCCACTTGTTCACCTACGTCGATGGGTTTGAAGTTTTGAATTTTTAACTCATTGCTTATGGATTCTTGGTATTGCAGTGTTGCGTGGTTGATTGGCTGGGCACTGATTCTGGAATACACAATTGGTGGTTCAACAGTTGCCCGTGGCATATCTCCAAATCTGGTTTGTTACCCTTTCACTGATAGCTTCTCTTGTTTGCATTTCATACTGAGGTTCAAGTTGGTTACCTCTTTTTGTTTAGGCAAGACTGATTGCTTCAGGCTCGCATCGCGTGCATTCATAGTTTTGTTTCTTGAAAAGTAGTTACATATTGTTTTGCTGAACTGAAGTTTAGAAGTGTTGTTTGCTGACCCATTCTTGTCATGAAGCTATTACTATGTAGGTAGGGATTCCCACACAGATTAGATTATTATCTTTGCGTTCTTGTGTTATTTGAGCTAGGAATCTTAAGCCAATGACTTTATTCTCAAGGGTTCTTGTTAAATTTGGAGGGGTAAATGGAGATTAAACAACAAAACTAGCATTTTCTTTCTGAAAATCTTTCGAGGTCTTTGTGTTGATCAATTTTTTTTCCTTTCTTCTGGTTTTTTTAACATGAACGTTTGGAAATCGTTTCTTTTATCATGTGGTGACATTCTTATCTCGTGAATAATCTCAGCTCATCATCATATTTTATGTGATAGGCATTGATTTTCGGTGGTGAAGATTGTCTGCCTACAGTATTAGCTCGTCATCAAATCCCGGGCCTGGATATTGTTGTTGACCCATGTGCTGCGGTACTAGTCTTCATAGTAACAGGGCTCTTGTGCATTGGAGTAAAGGAGGTATAAACTATAAATGATTTTGATCACTTGGTTAGGACAAACTAAACTCCAAAGAACCGGGGGTTTTAAAGTGAGATGTCTCTTTTATGCAGAGCACATTTGCTCAGGGAATTGTAACAACAGCAAATGTCTTTGTCATGCTATTTGTCATTGTAGCTGGTAGTTATCTGTGTTTCAAGACAGGTTGGGCTGGTTATGAACTTCCAACAGGGTAAATTGAGCATTCATCATGCTGCCACCATCATATTTTAAGGTAAAAGCTATATGAAATGTATTGTCTCTTTCGTTTCTTAGGTATTTTCCATTCGGGGTTGATGGAATGCTTGCTGGATCTGCTACAGTCTTCTTTGCCTACATCGGGTTTGATTCAGTTGCAAGTATGGCAGAGGAGGTCAGTTTCTCCCCCAAAAATTGAATCTAATATATTGTTGTAGTATCATCTTTTTAACGCTTTTAAGCACTGGTATAGTGGTATATACTTACATTGCTGTTTTATATGCAGGTGAAAAATCCCCAGCGGGATTTACCGCTGGGTATTGGTCTTTCACTCGTGCTTTGTTGTTTCTTATACATGATGGTGTCTATTGTTATTGTTGGTTTAGTGCCCTATTATGCTATGGACCCTGACACCCCAATATCCTCCGCATTTGCTAGTCATGGAATTCAATGGGCTGCGTAAGTCCGTGAATCGGTTAAGATGCAATACTGATCATTGACAGGACTTGTTTAGAGTTTGATTTTTTGCCCTGCTTCTTTCTTTTGTAGATATTTGATAAATCTAGGTGCTGTCATGGCTCTCTGTTCTGCTTTAATGGGCTCCATTCTCCCTCAGGTAACCTAGAAATATAATTCAAATGTGAATGTCATATCTGTATAATTAAAGATTTAACAATGAGATGTTTGAAGAAAATATAGATGCTATGTGGATTCCTTTTGTACCGTGCTTCTGTTAAGTAACTGGTGCTTGAAATAGCGAAAGACCACCTTATTAACAAAAGATCTTATTCATTTTTCAGCCACGGATTCTGATGGCAATGGCTAGGGATGGTCTGTTGCCTTCGTTTTTCTCAGACGTAAACCAAAGCACGCAGGTTCCTGTTAAAGGGACCATAACAACTGGTTTTTGTGCAGCAATCTTAGCATTCTTTATGGATGTTTCACAACTGGCGGACATGGTAATTAAGACACACTATAGTTCACTATAATTACCTGGTCCAGTTAAACAATATCACTATTTCGCCTGCAACTAGTATTTGACAAGCTCTAGTTGGTGTAGGTGAGTGTCGGGACACTTGTTGCATTTACAATGGTTGCAGTATCGGTGTTGATACTCAGATATGTTCCTCCAGATGAGGTACTGATAAGATTGGAACCGGTAAACTCCTTTGTTTCACCAAAGAACTACAGTATAGAAGAGACTTGATTAGAGAGAGAAGTCTCCTTTCAGCCTGTTAGCTCTCTAGCTAACCGACTCAACTATTGTTGCTGAGCTGTCAACACAGCTACAATCGACTACAAACCACTTAGGGTAATTACAATGCTCCTACACTAGACTAACAATGCTTTTATCAGGTACCTCTTCCCTCATCTCTACAAGAGAGGATTCATTCTGTTCCCTTTGTATGTGGTGAAGAAAACTCATCCAGTGACGTTGGCACTTCTGTTAGTAGTAAACAACCTTTACTTTGCAAAACTGATGCTTCAGTTATGGAGAAGCAAGAAGCTCAAGGAGGTTGTAAGTTACTACTATTCATTCTAGTAGACAAACTGCATGATTTATTCTCACTGGTGCATGAACTTCATATGTTAACTGATCATCTCTGTTTTAGTATATTTCTAAGAGAATCGAAGTATGATAAGCAAAATTTTCACATGCGTTATTGATTCTGCAGGGGTTCTTAATAAAGAAGACAGAAGGAAATTCGCTGGTTGGAGCATTATATTCACTTGTACTGGGAACTTCTTTTTAACCTATGCAGCATCAAGCTTGCGCTTGCCAGGGTTAGTTCATCAATAGTTCATGTACCTGCTATGTCTTTTACTGAGTTTCAAAAGTTGGGAGTTTTCTAGAATACTTAGTTCCATTTTTATCCAAACTAATTACAGACCCCTCCGGTATTCTCTCTGTGGTGTCGGTGGATTGCTCCTTCTTGTCGGTTTGATTGTGCTGAGTTGTGTAGATCAGGATGATGCCAGACACAGTTTTGGGCACTCTGGAGGTACTGATTTCCCTAAAATATCAGCCTAGTTTTTTGTTGGAAGCATTTTGTTTGGTTACAAACCGGAAAATATGAAGTTTTGTATTGTGACATATAACTCTCTCGTTTTACAGGCTTCATTTGCCCGTTTGTTCCGCTTTTGCCTATTGTCTGCATTCTTATAAACATGTATCTCTTGGTAAACCTTGGGTGAGTAGGGCTCGTCACACCAGATTTGTGAATACTAACCGATGAGTTTACTTCAAATGTAACATCTTTCTCTTGCTAATGTGGTAGAGCTGCGACATGGGCTCGCGTTTCGGTGTGGCTTCTCATCGGAATACTTGTTTATTTTTTCTATGGGAGAAGACACAGCTCTCTTGTGGATGCAGTTTACGTCCCAACTGCTCGTGCCCATGAGTTTCGTCGCGCTTCTGGACATTCTTTGGCTTAATCTACATGATACCATCAATGGGGACTCAACAGTCATTCTGTAAGTAGGGATTTTCCTTGGTAAAATATGCAACAGAATCTGTAAAAATATATTATTTGAGATTGGTGTATATAGTCATGTTGTAACAAAAAGTTCAATGTCAATTGGCGATATACATCAACAGCTTGCCAGCTCTATTAGCTTAGTGTGGTATTGTTGAATATCATTTGGAGACTCCTCGGGTGGATGGGTTGTTCTTGTTCTTGTTGGTGGCAGCTTCCTTCTTGGTTTTCACCGTCTCCTCCGATTTATGCTTAGTTGTAACCTCTGTCCTTGGTGGATTATGTGGCTGCTTCTCCTCGGTTCAAGCATCCTTGCCGTTTGTTTCTGATTTTGGTGAGCTATTGTTCGTCTAATTATCTCCAGTGTTGGGATTGGTTGTATCTCTTGTTTTTGGTTTCTTTGTTTAGGCTTTGTCTTCCGGTTATTGCTTGTGCCTCGGTTCCCTTTTTTGGGCTCTTAGTTTTAGATGAGTTTCCATGCCGGCATAGCTACGAGTGGGTTTATCCCTTTCCGGCTTTGGTCTTCTGTGTAATGATATTCTTTTATCAATATTATCAATCTAGATGCCAAAAAAAAAAAAAACTAAAAGTTCAATGTCATTGTTCTGCACTGTATTTAAAACTATATTAAATTCCATATGAAGTTTGCCTCTTACGATAACAATATTCGTTAGTTTCCAAAACCAATAATTTTTTTCACATCAAGGCCAAGATTTGAATAAGTGAAAATATAATGCTGAGTTGCGTTTGGCTAAGAGCTTAACAGAGCTTCGGATCCTGTTGGCCCGTCTGGTTTAGGTTTTGTCCCGTTTCTTTGACATGTGTCAGAGTGACTAAAGCATTTTTCTGACCGTTTGGTGATGTAGTGGATGGCATGGCAGGTGAATTAGTTTGTTTAGCGCCAGAACACTTTACTGACATTGTGTTTGAGTGTCATAGGGGTCAACACAATGGAAACCATGGATTTTTTCCGGAATCGATTGCGCGATGGCTCAGACCGGCTTCTGCTCTCAGGAGACAAGCTTTTCTTCCTGGAGGTGGGGGATTCCGTCATTTTTGTTGGAACTCGTTTTTGACAATATGGTTTTACATCATCTTCCGGTGATTTTTCCGGTGGAGACGTTCATCAAAATGACCGGATTTTAGGCACGACAGAATCGTCGCCGTAAACACTATAACGTAGTGTATTTATTTGTCAAAATCGAAGTTGATTTGAATAAGAAATAAAACTCCAAAGTGGATGATTCGGAAAGCTTATAAAGCTTCCAAAAATTTGACTAAGTGTAAAAACTAGCAAATATCCCACATTGGAAGTTTGGATTAAAAATCTTCAAGTATGTAAAGTGGAAAAATCCTAACAAGGTTCAAACTCTTATATACACTTTGGTGTATAGGAGAAAGTAGATACTCGAACCGGGCTTTGGCTTTGGGATTCGAAAATTGTCAAATGGGCCTACGGTCCAAAAGATTTATTCTTTTGGTCTAGATTCCTTTTGAACTAAATGTTGATCAAGTCAAACACATATCTCTTCTAATGATGACTTTTAAAGTCAATTGATATTAATATTAAAATGCAAATTTAATTTTTGAGTTTGTAACATATAAAATATTAATTCATATTGAAAAAGTCATGATGAGATTGAATTCTCTTGTCTCCTCTTTATTGCTCTGTCGAGCACTTGGGCTATATATTAAGCCATCATCTTTCTCATGATTAACAACAAGATCAACAACACAAATCTCTCAAATCTTCTTTATTTTATTTTATTAGTGTCTGAGAGTACAACTCAGAAAAAGCGTTCGTTAGATTCTGTTCTTGAGTTGTGCAAAATAGAATTGATTGCAGTTGTATCCTGGGATTCGGAATGCCACACAACTGTCACACTACGGGGCGTTTTTAGAATTAAGGATAAAGATCATATCTTGCCTCTGCAAATCCATCTTTTTCCTAATTCTTGTATCGGTATTTTTGTTGTATTATCGATTTATTTTATGCAATTCCTTTACAAATATCAGTTTGCCTATATTGTAGTAATTGAGTTCCTATAATTTTGGTAGTTGATGTGGTTGCGGCATGACTCGTTCCCGTATTGCTTGATGATTAGATGGTGTAAAATTAACCCTAA
Organism: Pseudoturritis turrita; assembly: GCA_900406555.1. Lineage (NCBI taxonomy): Eukaryota > Viridiplantae > Streptophyta > Magnoliopsida > Brassicales > Brassicaceae > Pseudoturritis > Pseudoturritis turrita. Next base: position 386,946 of record OVBL01001087.1, on the reverse strand, counting down.
CACATACATTTTTTTGGTTTAACATATATACATGATCAATGATACTCAATGCATCGGAAAAAAGGAAATCACAAATTTGGAAATAAAAGTTATGGTATGTAAGTTAATGTATAATAGAATAAAAAACTAAAGGAAAGACTTGGAAAAAAAAAGTTGAGAATTGACAGAAAATGAAAACAAAGAAAAAGAAACTCAAATGGAAATTGTAGGGTGTAAATGGTGACATCAGAAAAAAATCAGGTGAATTCAATCAGATTCAGCAATTCCGCTGGTACCATTTGTACAAAATTAAATTCAGCTGAATTCAGCTAGATTCAACAGTTTTTTTAATTCCAACTAACATGCAGATATATTCATTTCAGGTAAAAATCGGATAATAGCGAATACGCATACCAATTAAAAATATTTAAAATATCAAAAATTAATGTATATGTGTAGTTGATATATATAAAATCGCTATGTAAATGACAAAAGTCAAATTCATGTTTGGGTATTTTGGATAATTACGGATAATTTATTATTATTTTTGAAAACTTTGGTTTGAGAAATTTTGGATAATTTTAGTAACTTTTAGATAATATTAAAATTTCACAAAAACAATTCATAACTATGCTAAAATATTATTCAAAATATCAAAATTCAATAATATTCTTACTCATCATAGTATTGATTTAGCTACTAGAAAGAAAAAAAATAAACGACTACATAATTTTATATTATATTGTCATGTTAATTTTTGAAATTTTTTTTTTTTAATAATTTTTTGACTAAGTTTTTTATTAATTATTTACATGTTTTTAATAGTTCAAAAACAAAATCATGAAAGAATAACTCAATTTTACTAACCAAATTATTATTTATATTACTACTAATTTTTTTAAATAATTTAGTATTTTATTTGAAACCATCATATAATTTTATTTATTTATATATTTAGATTAAAAATTGTTATTCCGATCATTTTTCCAGTTAAAATCCTTAATTATTTTGCTAAATTCTGCCAAAAATCACAAACAAATTCAGCCAGATTCATCTAGATTCAGCCGTTACCATTTAGTTATATAGTTATTCAGTCAGATTCAGCCAGAAATCACTAAAAATCCAGCCAAATTCAGCAAAATTCAATCGGATTCAGCTGTTATCATTTAGACATGTAATCTTATGCTTTAATTTTTTTTGTCAAACATCTTATGCTTTAATTAATTTTTAAAAAATTATTATTAATAAAATCATGATTTGTAACATGATTTCATACCCGCGTAACATGTTTCTATAAACTTGGATGAGTTCAATGTGAGCGTGAAACGTAATCAGACCGCAAATCGAGATTTTGATATTTATCAAATAACTAAATTAAAATGTAAAAATTCATATAATATCAAAAATGAAACATAACTATAACAATAATAGAAAAGTTAAAAATTAAAATAGAATATCTTGACACAAAAAATAAATTAAAATAGAAAATTATATTATAAATGTAAAGAAGAATTAATTAATCTAATTTTTTCATTTAAACAACAAAATTGAAAGAATTCATTTATAATTTTTTAAATACTAAAATATTTCGTAGAATATTAGTTATTAAAATTTAAGCGTTATTAGTTAATCTTAAGTTTGTGAATTAAATTGAAGGATTGAGCTTTACGGCTCTTGCACTCGATTCAATACAGAACAAATATGTGGAAGGATGAAAGAATATATAAAATGAGAATAACGGTTACCAAAATTTCAAGTTTCTATGTGAAAAAAAAAGAAGGATTTTGAAGAAGTAAAATAGAGAAGTGGAAATTTTCTAAATGTTAATTTTCTATTCTATAATGTGTCAGATATAATTAACTAGATTATTAACATTAAGATTTTCATTTTCTAACAAAATTGTCGTCATTACCTCAAATCCCATGTTCACCATGGCTAGATTGCGAGATCTCCAACCGATATGATCAAGAATGTTATGAGTTCCGTCGTAGTCTCCCTCACTTACAACAACACACATTGCCAGTAGATATGTTACCCGATCGACGCCTGCAAGTAATGTGTCGTTAAGAGAATCCATCGCAGCAGATAGATTTTCGAAAGTTATAAACAGAGCCTCTTGTTTTTCAGAGGCAACAACTTCAGTGAAGAACGGTAGGAATTGGTCAATAAGACTCATGTTTGACATGAAAGGCGCGATGTTTAACCTTCATGACTGCAATCCGGGAAGTGTTGCAAGAGCGACACACGGCGCCGAACCGTAACACATCCCTAGCCGAGTTCCTACCAACTCTGGCCATTATGTCATCTAGCAGGACAATCGATAAAGAGAAATCCCTGCCGGTGTTCAGACGGTTGGTTTTCGCCGCTCGAACCACACTCACCGGTTACAATTTTAATTTTGCCACCGCTTATTGTCATCGAAATCCTGCATATAGAAAGGCTGTAAAGCAATCAGCGTGGCGTGGAGGGTAATATATACAAAAAACCTATACTCTACGCATTTAGCACATCAAAACCTGCGAAAGATCTGAAGATACAAACTCGTCTGTTCACATCCCAAAACTACTTTGTATGAAAAAATGAAGGATCATACCTTCTGCTACTGATGGTTGTCTTCGGTTTCTAAACTCTGACGAAGCTGAAAAGCATAGTACTGAATTGCTTCTGCTGTTTGACGAGAGACGAACGACTAGGGTTAAAACAAAAAAGATGGAGAGTAGTCAACCATGCAATTAAGCCTGGTAAAGTTGAGGAGCATTTTTATTTTTAACCCTAGTTCAACATATTTCTACAAACCTACGAGTTGTCGGCAGACTTCCTGCATAGTGTTGAAAAATTCTAGTAAACAGCCAAACAACCTGCAGAATGGCATACATGGGATACTTCTTGCATGCTTCCAACAGACTTACAAATACTATTCGGCAGATAACCTTCGAACATTGCAGACATATTTGATATATTATGTAAATCTGCGGTGTTTTTAGCAGAATTTTTGCATAGTTTCTGAAAACTTCTTGCAGAAATGTTGTTGTATAGTCAACTACTCGATTTTGTAGTTGATGGATTGAAAAATGACACACTCATTTTGGAGGAAAAACTGGAGTGGGATTATAGAGAAGTTTTCTCCAAATTGTTATGTCCACTGTATTACAAAGCTGTTTTCGATGCCACCTCATCAAATTCGCTTATGTGTTATGATGATGTAGGAAAAAAGTTTTTTTGTGTCAATTATAATCTGCTTTGTTTCATGTTAATTGGCTAATATAATACTACTTTTTATCATCTGCTAATCTAAAACTAATTTAACATCTCACAGTAGTCATTAATTTTCAATCTTCGTTTTCAATCTCAGAATTAAACCCCAAATCCTAAATCTTCATTTGAGTTGTAGTCATATTTATTTAATTGTAATTAACAAACATTGTTACCTTTCAATTAAAAGTGAGAAGAACGATTTGACGAAGAGTATAAAAACGATTTGCGAAAAATTAAACAAACACAACATAATATTACGTGCTGAAAAATATTTGAAAATGATAGTACGAAAAATAACAGGAAACAAAAAGAGAGTCTTGATTGTAGATAAAAGAGATTTAAAATAAAGAAAAATAGTAATCATTCAGAAATTTTCAAACGAAAGTCCATTATCTTCAATCAAACATTGATCATACGAAACCTGAAATCTAAAAATGATAAAAATATTATAACTTTATGAAATTATGATAGAACATACTCAAAAATCAATATGGAAATTCAAACTAGTTAATACCTTCTTTTGAAATAAAATGCTAGGTCTGTCCATGGATTCTTCAAAATCTCAGAACAACCACCAGCATCTGTTACCCAGATAATAAAATGCTAGGTCTGTCCATGTAAATATTTTTGTAACAAAATAAATTCAATTAAACCAAACACAAAGAAAAATAAATTCAACTCACCCCCAACTCAACAAATCCGCCAAAACCTAAAGACACATACGACATAAGCATAAGCTTTGTTCCTCCAGAGGTTGAGAACTTGAAGAACATACTTTCCATCAGTAAAAAACTCAATCTCTTGGTTACTACAAATAAAAAACAAAAAATATCATTTTTAGACATAAAAAAATATGTTGATTATATTCAAAATATTTAAAAATATACAGAAACACTAACTCTACGTCTTGAACATAAAACGTTAGGGATTTTTTTCCAAGGGTTTCTCCTTTTTTGTTTGGGTAATCGCCAACTCTTACGATTGCACCAAAATATCAACTAACAAACCACATAAACCCATTCATTTAAAGAATTAAAGACCTAAACAATCAGAATGTTAGTTCATCATGGACTTAAACATAAAGAATATCAAATTATAAAATTCATAAAAATAACATACCAACTTGACGCCTCAAGGGAACAGTACGACTTAAGATTTCACTAAAGAATCTGAACGACGTTAACGTAAAATTAGGTCTGGAAATTCCCGGGATATATGTAACTGGAGTGTGATTGTTGAAGTGGATTAGATAGAAGCTTGGTATGTAGAAAATATAGTTCATGTTCCTTTCCACACTAAAACACTGATTTCATACCAATCATATTCTCAAAGTTGATTCATAAAACGACTAATGTACCCCTACAAACCCTGCCCAGAATCCTTGAACCATAATATGGACAAACAAACTGATGAATAATAAATAAATCAAAATATTTTATAAAGTTTAAACATAATAATTTCTTACATTTTCATCCTCCATGATCAAATCAAGAATATGAAAATTATCAGTTGTCCAGATCCGAAGTATTTTGACGAAAATATGTATACGACAAGTTTAAATCCCAATTCTTCTGCTAGGCCCTTCAACCACATTGCTTCCTTTATAGCTTGTGATTGGTGTTGATTTCAGAACCTCTGATTGGTATTGATTTCAGAAACCTTGTGAAGTGAAGTCATCTCTTGATGAAGTCGAGTGTTTACCAAAAAAATATCGGTTGAAGAAGAAGATAAGGTTATCAAACAATTTTTTTGAAGATTTCTGATTTTGGAAAAAATTTAAATGGAAATTATAAGACAACTAATAAGAAAATATTTTGAATTCCTTAACTCCAATTCAATGCACACCAATTTAATAGGAAAACCGTCACGCTTGAGAAACTATAATTATGTTTACTGGATTGCGTCTACAAATATATTTACACCATTAGTTATACATCGAATCAAAAAACATTGTCATACCAATAAAAATATTGCCATATAGAAATCGAACCCAATACTTAAAATAGAAGATACTTTTGTGAACAAATAAATTCGAAAGGAAGAAAAAAGATGAGAAGACACGAAGAACAAAGATGAGAGTAGTTAGCAATGAAAAACGAAAGGATTCTTGTTAAAATAAAAATATAAGTATCATTTATCTAATTAAAAGTAATAAAAAATAATGATTACAATTGAGCGTTTTCAACACGAAACCACTAATTTCAAATCATCCTTGAAAGTATAAATATATATTAATATTCTATACGAAAGTACCAAATCAATTTACGACAAGAAGTCTTAAATGTCCATGCATATATTCAATACAGATCGAAATTTCAATAAAATATAATTTTAAAAGTTTATTTATATGAAAATACAAAATACGTTAACACAAATTTTTGACCATCTGTGTGTTAACGATAATTCGCATGTAAGAATTTCCAGTCTACGTTAAAACAATTTTTCGAATATCCGTGTATTAACGACAATTCACATATTATTTATTTAGAATAAATATGTATAGGCTTTTCATGTTATTGGCGAGAAAAAAACGCAATCCTAACAAAATTAAAAATAAAACTATCAGAAGTCTTAAAATTAATCAAAACTTGTATATATAACATCCAAGAATATTATGACATGCCCATACAACAGTCCTTATAATAAAAAAATGTAATTTGAAACAAAAAACTATGTTTCAACTAAAAAATTATTGTAATTCACATTAATTTTCAACTCCACATTCCGTGTGATATGTTTACGAAACATACCCCATCGACCTGCGCCAAAATAACTTAACGCCAAATTTGAAACTTTCTTGTGGGCATGTAATTTTTTCTCTTTTTACCAAACTATCTCAAATAATTCCAACAGATGTAGTATGCACCATCAACAAATACATATATAGTACCATACGATCTCAAGGATACTGAAGTACTGAGTGACATCTCAATGGTGGAAAAAACCCCATAATATTTTAATATTAGTTCATTTTTATTATATTTTGAGAACTTTGGTGAGATACTCCCATAGGAGAGATGCTCTAAATACAAGATAAAACAAAAATCAACTGATAATATATAAATAAGAAAAAAACTAACCGTGTGACACGAGACTGTGGAGAGATAAAAAAACTCGCGAATAAATAGGAAGATGAATAAGAACTGATAATTGAGTTTTTATAAACCACATCATCGACATTTTTGTCAACATAACCAAAGAAACACAGAATCCGATCTATCAAACGAATAACATGCAATTCAGAGCGTAGTAATGACACAATGATCTTACTACAAATGCACAACGATTAATTGTAGTACGTAAAGATTGAATCCAAAGAATCAAAGTGCACAATAATAATCTTGAACTAAGAATTAAGCTAATATGCAAATAAGAGGGTTTTGGGGGGGGGGGGGGGGTGGTTTGATGCAGTATAATACAAAACAATAAAAATAAAAAGTTGTAAAGTAATATAATTAAAATGTTGGGCATTCAGGGTCTTCTTAGGGATTCATAATTCGAATTATTTAGGTTCTATTCCTAGAGGCAATTGACATCGTTTTTTCTTCGTTCTAGAACTCAAATCACTATCATATGACTAACCCACTCTCGTGGCGATAATCATCTATGCATAGCTATCCTATTAATTAACTCTCGCAGTCAATAACATAGTTAAAAAAGCATTTATATTCATGTTCAGTTGTTCACCTAACTTAGTAACTCAACTTTTCCAAGTTAAAGTGCTAGGTCCATCAAACATCAGATCTAAACGATAACTCAAGTAGTGTGCAAGCCGAAATCATTCTAATATCAATTTTTAGATGATCAATAAAGAAACATGCATTAATGGACAGATTTAGATGAAAAACTACTATAACTTATCAAGAGCGCCACTCTTTTCCTAGAAACCTATCTATCGAACCATGAAAATCCCCTTGAATAACCCCTAGTCCCAACAATCAAACTACTCAACCATGACAAAGTAAATCAAAGCAAAAACAATAGATCATTAAGAACAGTAGCAAAGAGTTCAGAAAACTTCTCTAAGGAGTACAAAGAGGCGAGATCTTCTCCCTTATCGAACAAAAGTACAGAAAGAACAAAAGAAACTAAAAGATTTTATGGTGATGAAGAACTTTGGTGGCTATGAGAGCCTACTAATTTTTGTGGCCTCTTTAATGGTTCTATAGGTGTGAAATTCGGCTAGGGTGAATACCAATAGATTTGGTAGCAAAATGAAATGGGGAGCGTACAACTCTTTATTTTTATTTCGAGACGAACTCGGTAAAATGATGAGTTTCGCAGCTCGTTATATATTTCGAGATGGACTCGGTAAAATGATGAGCTAAAAGCTCGTTAAATATTTCATGATAGACTCGGTAAAATGATGAGCTCGCAGCTCGTTATATATTTCGAGACGGACTCGCTAAAATGATAAACTAAAACTCGTTATATATTTCGAGACAGACTCGGTAAAATGATGAGCACGCAGCTCTTTATATATTTCGAGACGGATTCGGTAAAAAGATGACCTAATAGCCCTTTTATATATCATTGCGTTATTACATCGGAAGGTTTACAAATCGGCACTGTGTGAAATAAAATTTCAGTTGTTGGACGATTAAACCCACATTGTAAGCTGTCTAAGTACCCAAATTGGGATCAAGTCTGAACGTAGTTCATTTTTTTTGCTCATAGGAGTAGTACTTCTTCAGGTTCATTGCATTCCATGACCACATAATGGGTACTTTGTCTAATGTCTCGAGACCGTAGACTCCGTGTCTGAAAACTTTGGTAACTTGGTATGGTCCTTCCCAATTTGCACCGAGTTTCCCCGCTCCGTATTCGGCGGTATTCTGAAATACCCATCTAAGAACCAACTCACCCACGATGAACCTCCTTTGTTTAGTCTTGGAATTGTAATACCGTGCGGTTGCTTGTTGGTAATTTTGCACTCGTATCAATGCTTGGTCGCTCATCGATTACGTCTAATTTATCTTTAAGCATTTCATTATTTTCCTCATCGTTTTGCAGGCGTGCGCTGCGTCTCAAACGTGGCACTGCCACCTCGCAGGTACAATAGCCTCCATTCCGTAATCCAGCGAGAAAGGCGTTTCTTTCATTTCTTTTCTCGGGGTTGTTCGACAAGCCCACAACACACCTTGCAGTTCATCAGCCCATCCACCTTTATAAACCCCTAACCTTTTCTTCAAATTTCTCAAGACTGACTTATTCGTCGCCTTCGCCTGCCCATTTTCCTGAGGATATCGGGGAGTCGACTTGCTCAAACGAATTTTCCAGGTTTCGTAGAATCCCTCAATTTTTTTGGAAATGAATTGGGATCCATTATCGGTTATGATTTCGTAAGGCAATCCGTGATGACATATTATATTTCTCCATACGAATCTCTGAACGATAGTACCAGTCACATTTTTGTAAGCTCCTGCCTCTATCCACTTCGAGAAATAATCTGTTAACACTAGCAAAAATTTCACATTTCCAGTGAAAAGATGCAAAGGTCCCACGATATCTATCGACCAACACATAAATGGATACGGAGCCAAAACTGAGGATAACAGCTCGGAAGGCTGGTGAATAAGGGGAGTGTGCCTCTGGCATTTTTCGCATCGTACTGAATACTTCTTGCAATATGCCACCAATGTTGGCCAGAAATATCCTCGTCGTTTTACCTTGAAGGCGAGAGCTCGGTTTGCGAATGATTTCCACACATTCCTTCATGGAGTTCTCTCAAAATTATACATGTTAGGTATGGTCCTGATAGACTGCTCTTGTACAAAGCAACTTTGATTATGCAAAATCGTGCGCTAACTACTTTCAGCTTTCTAGGTTCCCACTTATTCTCAGGAATGTTCCCAGTTGCGATATACTCTTTTATCGATTTGAGTGGCTTCTCCTCCTTCCTCCAAACTACTCGGATTGCTCGGAATAACCGTTTCTTGAAATTCTTGGTCTAATTCGGCAGGTTCATGTTCGCCATTTAGCTCTCCGAGCTGATCATTCTCCGAGGTTGTTGTCTCGATCACTTCCCGTGACTCTGAAATCTGCTTAGCCAGGCTCAAATCTATCGATTCGTCAGCTTGCTCGAGCTTGCCATTTTCCCCATGTGGCACAGGATTCAGCTCGATTGGGATTTCACCACCCTGCTCCAACTCGTTGTTTGTCGTATCAGTCAGCGAGTGTGGATTGGAACTTTGTTCGTTCGCGTTAAAATTTATGGGCCCTCTGGCTTGGTCACCATGTTATGGACTAATAGGTTCGACAATTTCATCGATCCTAGTATCTTTTAGCTCGGGTAGCACGTTGTCCTTAGGAGCTTGGTAGCGTAGATTATTGCAAGTTCGAATTCAAAATAAACCCAAGATGCAACTACTACTAAGCTTTAAACTCTAAGCAATAAACCACAAGTGCATGACAATCATTGTAATACTTAGAGGTCATTCTTCCACAAGGAGTATGTTTTAGAACAATAGGAATACAAGATACTAGTGAAGCTAATCCAATTCAAGGTTCATATTTTGTAACCAATTCTAACAACCTAAGAAATGATGAAATAAGCAATAAAAATGGCTAAACAAGAACAATAACCATAAAAGAAAGCTTGCATAAACAAACCAAACTTAAAGAAAGCAATTTAAAAGTGATTTAGAAAAGTCAACAAAAGCAAAGACAAATATCAATTTGATCAAAGATATAAAGGCATGGACTTTGGGTAGAGATCATAGACTAAGATGCTTAACTAATGACTAATGATGCTAAATTATATGATAAACCATTTCCAAGACATGGATCCTAACAAGTAGATTAGTTCACTTTCGCAAATACTAGTCCATTATACTAATCATCCAAAATGACAATATTTTGATCCCGATTGATATCATTAGTGTACAAGTCCATATAAGACTGCTATTCAGCTTAAACATCAAGTGTTAATTGGCTAAGATGTGAAAAGCATGATTTAGAGTCTCCTAGACATTTTCACAATCACCTTTCGATCATGAAAAGACCATGATCTAAGAATTGATTAATTACTTTAATCCTAGCAATGGTTTCTCTCTAAACATGGAAAATCATACTAATATAGACCTAAGCATCACTAATCATACATCAAACATCATAATCTACTCTACCCATAATCCATTAGAGAAACTACTCACTCATAATCATCAAAACAACAAAAGCATAAACAAAGAAAGGCATATGAAAGATTAAAGAAAAGAGATTAAGAGAAAACTTCACTAATTATATGCATAAAGATGGAGACTTTATCCTTAAACATGCAAAGATCCAAAAGTTTCTTCTTTTTCCCAAAGGATAAAGAAAATCAGAAAAAGCTTAGGGTTTTTATGTTTCTAAAACTATATATAGGGAAAACTAAGTGTACCCGAGTCAACCCGGATGGTAGCTGGCATCGACCTGTCCCATCGACCAGACGAAGTGCTTCGATCAATGGGGTAGACTTCAGTGTGTTTGATGCTCCCTGGTGCATGCTCTGATCGACCACGCCATCGACCAGACGAAGTAGGCTGGTCAATCAAGTGTTTTGCAAACCCTTCGGGTGGTAGCTCCCATCGACCCACGCCATTGACCGGTGAAGGTGGCTTAGTCGATGCAGCGCACTGTGGAAGGCTCTGGTCTCTTCTTCATTCTTTTCGGTTTTCCTCCTTCTCCAATTGGTTCCTCTTGCTCCTAGGCCTCCATTAAACCTGAAAATAACTAGATATGCAATACAAATGCAAGATATGAAACCTATGACTCTAAGACTCAACCTAAACTAAATGAAAACTTAAAATAACTATAAAAGCTAAGGAAAATGTATGCTAAGGATGCTAAAATACGAATGCATCAGAGCTTCTGGACTCGAATCCATAGGCTCGTCCACTCTGTCGTTATTCCGCGAACTAGAATGCTTAGTGTTTCTTCTTCTGGGTAGAACGTTATCCGCAGCACTTCGGACATATTTGCCTTTCTTTTCATCTATCGTGTGGTGATGGCGAGTACTTCCGAAGTAAGGTTTATACTTGGTTCTTCTATACTTTCGACGGGTATGACTCGTCGGACTAGTGGGTTCAAAGTTGAAGCCAAAGTTGCCAAGGCATTGGCAGATGTATTCTCTCCTCTCGGAATTTGAGTGAGCTCGAAAAATTCGAACTACTTTAATAATTCTTGAATAACTTTTAAGTACGCCTCCATACGTTCATCTTTGGCTTCGTATTCCCCGCTAAACTGGTTTACGACTAGATGGGAGTCACTAAAAGCGTTCAATTCTTTGACTCTGATCCCAAATGCCAATCTCATAGCGACAATAAGAGCCTCGTATTCGGCTTCATTGTTAGAGGTGTTAAAGACCAATCTAAAAGATTGCTCGATTGCTTCCCCGGTAGGAGAGATGAGACAGATTCCGATTCCGATTCCGATTCCAGAGCCTTGCTTTTACGAAGAGTCGTCTATGTAGAGTGCCCATTTAGTTTCTGGGGACGGACGCCCAAAAATTTCAGTCGTAAGTTCTATGAATTATATAAAATAGTTCGCAGCGGCTGACTCGTCATCACAATGACGGAATGGGAATGGAAGTAGGGATGAAGGTTACGAGCCGAAATAATTACGTCTAGAGCTAACTTCTCCATCACAGGATATCGTTGATGTGTCCATATTTCAATGGTTTTAAGCCTTGGCTTTTACCATTTATCTATGGCATTACATTTGCATTTTGCATACATTCATTACATTTAGGATAGTTTCCACATTTTAGAGTTTTAGAGCATGCAGATGTCTTTTTGGTTCATTTGAGTCTTAATCTAGGTACTTGGAACACACTTTGGACTAAAGACACCAATAGGAGCAAGAGGGAAGCAAGGAAGGAATATACAAGCGAAGGAAGAGGAGTATAAGCGAAGAAGGACCGAGAATGGATGAGCTCGCCACTCGTCGGACGGCTCACCGTCCGGTGGCTCAAGGGCAAAGAAAGAAGACTGCTCGTCGGACAACTCACCGTCCGGTCAGTGGCGTGGAGCCTCTCCAACCCAACTTATTTGACCCACTTAACCCGGGTTGACCTGGGAACACTTATCTTATCCTATATATATATGTAGTATTGGGACCTAAAAACCTAAGTTTTTCATTATCTAAGTAGTAGCCACCTCCAAAAATACATAAACACTTTGTATTGATGAATCTCTATCTTTATGCAACATAGTTCTTGATCTTTTCTTTATTTTCCGTTTAGTTATGCAATATTGTATCTTTTCTCATGCTTTTCTCATGAAGGATTGTGAGTAATCCTTCTAGTGGAGAATAGGTTAGGTAGATATGAGATGATTGGTGTTTGATCTTCTTGATGTTTCTATTTAGATTTTCATTATCTCATCACTTTAGTTGCTCTTAACACTACAAGAAAATAGAGAATGAGTGACTATTTTTCTGACTCTTTATTTGGTCACAAAATTTTGTGACTCTTTTGTGACCATTTTACGACTAATAAGCGACTACCAATGATTTCGAGGCTATATAGTCGCATATCTACGACGACATAATGTAGTCGTGTAATAGTCGTATATTTGCGACTAAAGTAAGACTATTATCCGACTATGTAGTTTTCATCGCAAAGTGAAACTAATTAGCGACCATTTTATTAGTCAGAAAACGCAGTTGCAAAAGTAGTCACAAATTGCGACTACTTAGCCACTTCTAATGATCGTCCCAGTTGAGTAACAAATTAGTCAGTAATGTAAGTTGGTGAAAACGTGAAAAATATTAAAGGTAGGTAGGTACCTAACTTTGGTGACTATTTTTGGATAGTCGCAAAAGAGTGACAAATTTTAACTATAAATATGGCAACATTCTCACCCCATTATGCATTCATCAGATACATATATATGAAAACGTGAGAGAGAAAAAAAATGAGAGAAAAAATATGTGAAATTCATCCCGAGAGTGGATGTATAATAGAATCGATCCACGCACAAATAATCTTTCAAGTGAATTTTTGGAAGGGGTCGAGCAGTTCATAAATTTTGCAAGTAGCACAAGGGCAGTAAAACTTACCTCCACTTTATGATAGTTTTCATGATGGTCATTCGAAGTTATCATTAGCTTCTCGGTTCATGAACATTAAGGCAGGCCATAATTTGGCTGAAACATGCATGGATTCATGGTCTGAATTATTTACGGAGTATTTACCATAGGGTAATCAGGCAACCGGTTCATACTACGAGACATAAACGTTGATGCGAAAGCTAGGATTGCCGTACCATACATTTGATGTATGTATAGATAATTATATGCTCTTCTGGAAAGAAGATGAGAAGTTGGAGCATTGCAGGTTTTGTGGAAAACCAGGATATAAGGCTAGTGAGGGGGGAACCAAAATACCATTCAGTCGTATGTGGTATTTACCTCTTACTGGCATATTGAAGAGGATGTACCAATCAGAGAAGACTGCATCATCGATGAGATGGCATGCTGAGCATAGTCAGAAGACGGAGTAGTGTGTCATCCATCTGATGCGGATGAGTGGAAGAATTTCAATCAATTGCATCCTAATTTTGCAGAAAAATGCGAAACATTTATCTTGGATTATGTACAAACGGCTTTAATCCTTTTGGTATGTCAAAAAATCATTGTTGTGGCCTGTGATCATGACACCATACAACTTACCCCCCAAATATCCTATATATATTAATAGAGGAGACATTCACAAAAAATCCTAGGTGTCAAGCAATGAGCAATTTAAGGGACACGTCATTTAATTTTAACCAATCAGAACATTTCAATTAAAAATATATGTCATGGCGGAAAGCTTTACATATTCTCATTAATTTTATAACATAAACCCATTAATACATGTTTTACAAATTTAAGCCAAACTAAATATAATATTTTAGACTAGCCATATCTATTTTTAAAAATTTATGATATATTAACAAGTTTTTTTAATTATTATGAAGATCGATTTAGACGAAAAAAATGAAAATCAATTTTACACTTAAAAAGATATTGAAATAAATAACGTTTGCATATTTTTAATCAATTTTAGACATAAAAATATTAAAACTAATGGCATTAACATATGCTTGATCAAAAGTATTTAACTTTATTACATTTATGTACAATATATATCATTTTGTACGTTTATAGATATTATAAATTATATGCTTTGTTATACACATTTAAATATTAAAAAATTATATATGTTAAAATCGATTCGTCAACCAATTTAATCATTTAATCCTGCGCTTGGCGTGGACCAAAATCTAGTGTGCATGAAAAGTGAGTATTTGTTTTTGACGATTTTGAATTCGGGACCAAATCATCCACGAGCCAGTCTTGATGTTTTCCTCCAACCACTGATCGACGAGTTAAAGGAGCTATGGAATAACGGAGTTGAGGCATATGATGTGTCATTAGATCAAACCTTCAACCTTAAATTTGTTCTTTTGTGGACGATAAGCGATTTTTTGACATATGGTATGTTGCCGGGATAGACGACACATGGAAGATTATCGTGTCCAATTTGTATTGATGATACAAGTGCATTCCAATTGCCGGCTGGTAGGAAGACATGCTGGTTTGACTGTCACAGAAGATTTTTGCCTATCAATCATCCCTTACGGAAGAATAAAGTAAAATATTTTAAGGGAAAGCACGCAATGAACGACTACCCACCTCAATCGTTGACTGGTGAACAAGTGTTATATGAGCGTATAAGGCATGTCAAACCACCTAAAACATCTGTTTGTGGTGGAAATGGTCATATAACAAAACCGAACGACTATGGGAAATGGCATAATTGGCATAAAGAAAGGATATTTTGGGAGCTACCGTACTGGACCGATCTGACGCTACGACACAATCTTGATGTGATGCATATTAAAAAAATGTTTTTCGATAACATCATGTATACTGTTATGAATGTTAAAGACAGATCAAAGGACACAATGAAGTCAATAGTAGATATTGCAAGATTTTGTTCTCAGAAAGATCTGCATGTAGATAGTCGAGGGAGAGGTCCATTTCCTATTTGGAGATTGACTTCAAAACCGAAAGAATGCTTACTAGCATGGGTTAAGACTGAGGTTAAATTCTAAGACGGTTATGTAGCAGATTTAGCCAGTTGTGCAGACATTAGTGGTGGAAATTTTTCGGGAATGAAAAGTCACGACTGCCATGTATTTATGGCGTAACGTGCACCAAGCATTATCAGGTATATATGTATAAATTATTATATTGTATTATTGATTTTATTGGTATTAATATATAAAGACATTTATATAGCTGTTTTTATTCTAGGGATTGGAGCATTTTTCCGTGACCTGAGCAGTAGATCATTGGATCAGACCCGAGTCCAAATTATGAAGGAGAACATTGTCATGATTTTGTGTAATTTGAAAAAAATCTTTCCACCTTCTTTTTCGATGTGATGGAGCACCTACCTATCCACCTACCATACGAAGCGGAGCTTGGTGGTCCTGTGCAATATAGGTGGATGTATCCCTTCAAAAGGTTTTTCAAACATTTGAAAGGCAAAGCGAAAAACAAAAGATATCCAGCAGGATCAATAGTTCAATCATACATGAATGATGAGATATCTTATTTCTCAGAACATTACTTTTCCTCGCACATTTCTACAGCTAGCAGAAGAAGGTAATTATAACATAAAAAGTTACTAATTAATCTATATATTCATATCATTTCTTGGTTCAAATTATATATCAGCGTTAAAATTTTAATTTTTCAGGTCAAGTCGGTACGATGAAGGTGAAGTACCTGTATATCATGTAACAGTACCGGATATATTCACTGAATTAGGTCGTCCAAGTGGGAAAAGCAGTGAATTTTGGTTAAGCGAGAAAGATTATAAATGCGCACATTCATATGTTTTGCGCAATTGTGATTATTTTCGGCCGCTTGAAAGGTCACTCTCTGGGACCTATATTAATTTAACATAAAGTTTTTAATTTTTATACTTAGTTTAGTTTTTAATTTTATACTTAGTTTATATCATATATATCTTAATGTTGGCAAAACAGAGTGTTGGACGCGCAAATTAGTTTTAAGTATCCGGAACTATCTGATGATGAGGTCACGTTGAAAAGAGATGAAGATTTTCATTTATGGGTTCACCAATATGTATGTATTTCCACCTATTTTTAAGTATATGGAATATTATATATTATTTTTGAAATATTTTCTTATATATAGGTGAATACAATGAAAGGGCAAGAAAGTTTTCCTACTTGGGTGGGTTCATGAAATAGTGGAAGGTCCTGAAAATAAAGTAAAATCATGGCCCATGTATTTTACAAGAGGATATTTGTTTCACACGCTTGCTCACGGAGTCACAAAAAAAATAATGAACTATGGGATATGTGTCCGAGGACAAAATTATTCTGAAGCTTCCGAAGAGGATGATTTCTATGGGATCGTAGAAAATATCATAGAGCTCTCATATCCAGGATTTGTGAATTTAAAGATCATACTTTTCTACTGTAAATGGTTTGACCCTACGATTTGGAAAAGGCACTCGAAACAATGCGGGAGGCATTGTTGACGTGCTCCATCACGTAGATATCAAAACTACGAACCATTTATTTCATGTATGTATTTCTTATTTTAATTAAGTATGTATATATTTTTATTGAATTTAAACTTCAAAGTTCTAATTTTAAATTTATATACTAGACAGGGTCTCAAGCTGAGGAAGTTTGTTATCTTCCATACTCATATACAAAATTTCCACGAAAATTGTGGAATACAGTTCTGAAAGTTAATCCACGACATGTTGTTCAAGGAAAGTTTAACGAAAAAGAGCTAGTTATATTGCAACAAACACTTGACGATGGAAAGACGGACACGGTGGAAGAAATCATTATTGATAGTTTAGTAGACGGAAATCATCATGTTGAAGAAATTGATTTTGAGATCAAAGACGCTGAAGCATAAGATGAATTTCGATGTAATTTGTCATCCTCAGAGGATGATGATGGGATTTGAATAATATGTATGAGAATTAAAATTAATGTTTGTAATAATATTATTATACTATTTGTATCATAAAATATATTATAAATAGTTATTTTCCGATTTCATTATTCTATATATATAATAGTTAATGTAGTAGAAAACTGAATGGTGACAGTGGCTCATTGGATATGTATAACTGATATGGACTTACAGGTCTCGGGTTCGAATTTCCATTTTTCATATGAAGATGAAGACATGTTTTCATCTTTCATAACATGTCTTAAGGGATGGATATGTGTTTGTATATTAAAGTTAGTTAAAGTGTTAGATTTTTCAATTTTTTCTTAATCACCACTAATTTACTGTATATATTGAAACATATACTTTACAAATAGAATAAAGATTGATTGTAAAGGCATGTGTATCACTTTCTGGGTCTAAATATTTAGGGTTTAGGGTATAGGTTTTGTGACTCCTCCAGTTTTATCACAAAAGTAACACTTTGTGACTACTTTGCTATTGTCATCACATATTTGAGACTACTTTGCTACCAAATTGATTGATTTCATAATTGATTATGAAAATTAGTTTTATTTATTTTTGGGCTTTTGGGCGCGGTTCCCCCCCCCCCCAATTTAATGAGCGACTAATCTCTGACTCTTGTGCGACACCTAGTGATAACAAATACTCAATTTCTGATTCCTAATTTACTTTTCGACCAAACCCTAATTTTCATCGTCTTGTCTCTCGATTTCTCTCTCGATTTTCATCCGAGTAATTTAAAGCAGATTCCGTTTATCTTCATCTTTCTCTTCTGATTCATGTTGATAATCTTCTTCTATTGATCTCTCTCTCTCTCGATTTATGTCTCAACCTTCATCTCTTCATTTCTCTCTGAATCTTTTTCCTTCACCGAATTGTAAGATTCAAACGCTAATCTTCTAGTTTTTATCTCTGAGTCGTATACTTTTCATCAATCTCCCTCGATTTCTGTTTGTCTCTATTATCTTCATCTCTCTTTCACCGAATCGACAAATGGCTGGAAAAAGTAAAGCTTCGAGAGGTCGAGTTCGTTTAAATTCTGGTGGTAGATCAGCCGGCAGAAGTGGTAGATCTGTAGGTGGAGAAGGCATACCCGCAGGCGGAGTCAATCGAGTCAACGGTTCACCCACATGCGGAGTCGATCGAGCCAACGGTTCACCCTCAGGCGGAGGAAAAAGATCCAAAGACGGAGAGGGTACGCCCAGAGCTGGTGGTGGTAGATCCATCGCCGATGGGAAAAGAGGTGTTCATGGAGCATCTTCTCACTCTTCTAACCCCTCGTCTCAGGCGACTGTGTCGGTGTCGAGGACATCTCTTCCGGCACAGTATCCACCAACCACTCAACCGCAAGCTTCTCATCAGGTCCCGTATCATATGCCCCACACACAACCGCCTCCTCGAGAAAATCCGCAGCCACAACCTCTGACATATCATATTGCCCATCAACATCCACATCATGTTCAGCACCACGCACATCAAGTTCAGTTTCAGGACAATGAGGAGCCTCTTGAGGATGACCAACAGTATGCTGCTCCCGATCCAGAACCACAAGAATACCAGCAGCTGTTAGATGATATGTTGGCTCTTCCTGGCGGAGAACATCTACCACTCCTCAGTGAGCATCCTATCCCCAATGTGAAGACCACATGGTAAGTCTACTTTGGTTACAATTTTTTTTTTAGTTTGCTTTGTATTGTATATGTATTGGTACTTACGATTTTGATTTGCATTGGTGAAATTCATAACACATTTCATTGGGTATTCTATTTGCATCATGTTCTGCTAATACATCAATTTATATGTTTGCATCATGGTCTGTTGTAACTACTAAAACAAGAAAAGATATATCAACAAAGAACTAAGCATTGTACATGTATGCATCTTTTAAACATCATTGCATCTGTTTGCATCGAGTCTAACCATCATTGCATTTGTTTGCATTATTTGTGTTATCATTGTATCTGTTTTAGATGATTCTTTTAGATACTTATTCTTCTAAAGTCTTAAGTTTTATATAGGGCTGCCTCTAGCAATCATCCTCTACTATAGTCGCTTAACTCATATCACCCTGTACTTACAGGCTCTACCCAATTCACCCTATACTAATTGTAAACTTCATAATTCCACCTGAACAATACGATTCTTTCCAATTAATCAAATTCAATTCAATTTCTTAATTGCGATATAAAATCCAAAAAACACATTCACTGTTCCGCGATTAGCCTAAAATCGAGTTTAAAGTTGTTGACCCGACCAAATTCTTTTAACCCGCAATGAAACCCTCTGTTTCAAGTAGAGGTTTCGATTTTACAAAAACAAAATCGATTTGGGGGAGAAATTAGAATTAGGGTTTTTCTTCTTACAAATACAAAATCGAGACATCATCTTCGTCTTCTTCCTCGTCTCTCGTTTCTAGTAGTTAGTTTCCGCCTTCTGATTCTGCTTCGTCTCTGGTGGTGATTTTAGTGGAGAAGTGTCGAGAATCTGAAGCGTCGCTTGGTCGGAATCAAGAATCTGAAATGTCGTAAGTTTTCAATTTCTCTTAACTAAGTGTGTTATTGTAGTTGTATGTGGCTTGATTTGTGTGGCTTTGTGGATTTCGAGAGTGAGGAAGTGATATGTGAGAGATAACGACGATGATGTTGATCTTTTTTTTTAAATTGTAGTGACGAACCAGATGATGTCGATTATAGTGGAGTTTCCGAATCGAATGGGAGTGTTGAGGAGAGTGACAGATCCAACAGTGATGAATCCGAGAGTGACAAATCCAACAGTGAAGGATCCAACAATGATGAATCCGAGAGTGAAGAGGAGATTGAGGAAAATGGAAGAAAGAAGAAGAAGAAACCTAAGAAGAAATCTAAGAAGAAAAAGAGGCTAAAGAAGATCCAATTGAGCGTTTTGACTTTGAAGTAGAGGATGGAGTAGCCGATTTTGAAGATGAGATTCAAATTGGTCGTAATATAATTCCATATAGTTCAGATGATGAAGATGAGGATCCCATTATGTTAAGGGATAGAAGAATCAGAAGGGCAAAGGGTGATAAATTGGTGGTTGGAAATACTTTCTTCACAAGTATTGAGTTCAAAGAAGCTGTCTTAGACTATACTTTGAGACACGGACAGAATGTGGTTCAAAATAGGTGGGAAAAAGAGAAAATTTCATTCAAGTGCGGCATGGGTGGGAAATATAAATGGAAGGTTTACTGCTCCTTTGATAAGACGAAGCAATTATTTGTGATTAAGACATCATGTGGGTGGCATAGTTGCACACCTAATGGGAAATGCGAGTTCTTAAACAGTCGTGTAATTGGGAGGTTGTTCTTGGACAAGCTGAGGCTAAATGAAAATTTTATGCCTATGGATATTCAGCAACATATCAAAGAGCGTTGGAAGTTGGTGTCTACAATCCCTCAATGCCAAAAAGGAAGACTTCTTGCTCTGAAATGGATTGAAGAAGAGTATGCCGAACAGTTTGCTCATCTCCAGGGATATATTCAAGAGATACATACTCAAAATCCAGGTTCTGTTGCCTTCATTGAAACTTACCCAAATGCTGCGGTGAAGATGTGTTTAACAGGTTTTATGTATGTTTTAACATACTAAGAACACATTGGACTGGGACTTGTAGACCTATAATAGGACTTGATGGCACATTCTTGAAGGTTGCTGTAAAAGGGGTTATATTGACTGCAGTTGGTCACGATGCAAACAATCAAATATATCCAGTTGCTTGAACTGTGGTACAATCTGAAAATGCTGACAATCTCCACATATCAGAAAATGCTGACAATTGACAGATATGTGGAGAGACAACTATGATTCAGCCACCTTCCCATTAAGAGGACCAAAATTTTGGATGAATTCAAGTTACAGGTTGATAACCGCACCACCGGAATCAAAGAAAAAATGGAAAATTCGCTAGGATCAAAGGGAAAAATGAATCGCCAAAGAAGAAGAAGAATAAGAAGAAGCATGAAGTAGAAAGACTTGGCAGAACAGGTAGAACCATGCATTGTAAGAGCTGTGGTGAAGCTGGCCACAACGCATTAGGATGTAAGAAGTTTCCAAAGGAGAAGGTGCCGAGGAAGAGAAAACCAAAGAATGCTGACTTTGATGAGGTATTTTTCTGTTTTTACTTTCTTACTGCATATACTCACTTTTTACTGATTACTACTAACCTTACTACTACTATTAGCTTCAAAATAAAGCAAAGAAGGCTAAGACGGAGAAGAATGAGAAGAATGCTAAAACGAAGAAGAAGGAGAAGAAGACTAAGAAGGTGACTGAAGGTCCGGATACAATCACAATAACACAACCTTCTCAAGCAACACAGGCAACGCAAGAGTAGTTTCTAGTTTCTGTTTTATGTTTGCTAGCTTTTGAATGTGTTGGCTTCTTTTTTGGAGTTACTTTAACTTGTCAACAACATTATTAGGATTCGGATGTCTTTTGGTTTTAGACTAATGTCAAATATTGATGATGTTTGGATATGTTTTGGTTTTAAACATTAACTATTAATGATTTTGCTTTCATCTAATTTCCTTCCTTTAACTCCAACTTTCATTGCAAAACAACACAAAACCGGGTCTTACTATAAAAACACAACTACACAATCAATGGTCTTAACATAACAACACAAGTACACAAACCAAACACACTTAGTAGCACATAGACATGTCAAAGAAGAACACATCATATAACCTTTCCACAAAGCGATGCGATTGAAGCTACAACAACCACAAGTACACAAACGGTCTTCATGCTCGACTTCTCCATACTCTCATTTGCAACCATTAACTCTTGCTTAATGATCTCATTCATCTTCTTTTTCATCTCTTCCTCCATCTCCTTCACCATCTTCTTTTGGAGGTCCACATTGTCCATCAACATCTGCATTAGATCATTCACATCTTCTAGAAGTTGCTTATGTTTGCTTTCAGCCATCCTAGTCTCTTCTAGAAGAGCATCATCAACCCAACGAAATATGTGTTTCTCTTTTTTCTCCTAACAACACGTCGAGATCGAAGACTCGATATAAAGAACAATATTTGATGAATTTCTAAAACATAATAACATAACACCCACATAACAATCATAATAAATTAATACATTACCTTCATGCCATACACACATCTGTAGAATCTTCGATACAGATTATCATCTGTCTTCGAGGTGTAAGTTGTAATCTCCCCACCACACCAACACTTACTCGGAACTCCACTGTGAGTAGTTCTCGATCCCGAAGTCAATTGAGACGAACATGAAGAAGAAAAGTGGCTCATGACTTGAATACACTAAGAAACGAGAGACGAGGAAGAAGACGAAGAGGATGTCTCGATTTTGTATTTGTAAGAAGAAAAACCCTAATTCTAATTTCTCCCCCAAATTGATTTTTTTTTGTAAAATCGAAACCTCTACTTGAAACAGAGGGTTTCATTGCGGGTTAAAAGAATTTGGTCGGGTCAACAACTTTAAACTCGATTTTAGGCTAATCGCAGAACATTGAACGTGTTTTAAGGATTTTATATCGCAATTAAGAAATTGAATTGAATTTGATTAATTGGAAAGAATCGTATTGGTCAGGTGGAATTATGAAGTTTACAATTAGTATAGGGTGAATTGGGTAGAGCCTGTAAGTATAGGGTGAATTGGGTAGAGCCTGTAAGTATAGGGTGATATGAGTTGAGCGACTATAGTAGAGGTTGATTGCTACAGGCAGCCCTTTTATATACGGGCCAGTTTAGTCTTTTATATACTGCTTCTTCTAAAGTCTTAGGGTATACGGTTAAAGGGGAATGTTAAAGCCTAAATGAATGTAACTTAACCTATGTTTATATTCATGTAACAGGTTTACCCGGGACAAAGAAAAATTGACTCGTGTGATTGCTGGAATCTTTCAGCGGAAGTTTGATGGCCTTACTTTAGCTGGAAGGTTACGCCTATACACATCCAAGAAAGATATTTCAGAACTTTTGCGGTAATGTTTGCTGGTTTTACTTGTTTTATATTTAATTGCTAATGCCTCATTATCATCAATACTAACTAATATAAACATGTGTATCAGAAGTACAATTGGGATGTTAGGATTACAGAGCTTGTGAAGCAACATTTCTTGAAGATTGCCAAGAACCGGATGAACGGAATAGTTAGTCAAGCTAAGAACAGTGGTGAAAGGCCACATTGGATTGGCTCTACGCTTTGGGAAGAAATGTGGAAGCATTGGAACACTCCAGATGCAATGGAGAGGAGCTCTACTGCTTCATAGTCCCGTAACTCTGATCGTGGAGGTCTAAGAGTCCACAAGCATGTTTCAGGCCAAAAATTATACTTGCATATTCAACAAGAAATAGTAAATGTTTATCCTTCCTTTCTAATTAGAATCATTTTCATCTATTTACTATGTATTTTGTATCAGGAAGAGGAATTAGGGCATCTTGTTTCTTTTGGAGAAGTGTTTCTGAGGACACATACAAGGGCGGATGAAACTTTTGTTGATCACAAAGTCAAACAAGTGGCTGAGGCTTATGAGAAGAACCTAGCAGAAGTAACGTTAGAAAAGGTTGTCGATGGTCTAGAAACTCCAGAGAATTCGTCTGAAAATTCTACTCAACGGATCCTAACCATTGAAGAAAAGAATGAGATATTTCTTAAGGTAATTTCCTTTCTATTCTGCTTTCTTAGCATAGGATATTATCTTTCTTTTGCTCTCTAGTATTGCGTTATGTATATGCTTATTTTCTATTCTGAATTTTGTTTAATCTTGTGTTTATGTATCTCATAAACTTGGCATTTCTGAGCTTCACGTATACTTTATGTGCATTGAGTGATTCAAATTTACTGGAGTGTAACTGGATCCATTAGGTCTTCTGAATATATTATTATCCTTTCAGCTTTTTGTTGTGAATCATTCTGTTGTTGGTTAATATTCATTCTAAAATCATGCATTATGATATATATCCTAGTTTTTAAGTTGTTAATCATTCTGTTTTTGGTTTTGCATCATTCTGATAGATATACTTGTTTTTTTAGCTTCTTCTGAACCAACAACATTTTGTTTTATATAAACTAGTTTTTAAGTTGTTAATCATTATGTTATATATACTAGTTTTTTAAGTTGTTAATATACTGTTAAGCTTCATGTCAACATATCCATTTTGGTAGACTATCTAACTGTTTTTTGTTGTTTTAGTGCACTGAAAAATATCACAACGGGAACCCTTTTGGACTTTGACAACTTCGAGAGATGGTCAGCAAAGGTAAAAGAAAAGAAAGTTATGCAACCTCTTCTTCATCATCAATTTTAGAGATCCAGGAACAGCTTAAAGCAGCTCATCGTAAGATATCAGAACAAGAATTGGAGAATGCTCGACGTGATGAGGAGCAACGGCAATCTCAGTCTCGGCTCAAAACATTGGAGAAGCTTGTCTTGTACCTGAAACAGACTAATCCAAATGTCGCAGCTTTCATGACTCAACAACCAGCCGCCGCACCAGCCAATGCACCAGCCACTGCACCACCCAACGCACTAGCCACAAAACTAGGTATCTCACCAGCCACGGCAGAAGGCAGCTCACCATCCACCCAACCCTAGCTAGATTGGGACATTTCATAATCCCTTTTGTTAGAACAAATGAATTGGTCTTTGGGACCTTTTGCTTATTTTTAAAGATTTACTTGTTTCTTTTGTTATGTTTGGGACCTTTTATTATGTTTTCAAGCCTTAATTTCTTTTCTATATTGGTAACATTTGGCCTCTTTGTATTTTACGTTTTAGCATTTTAAATTTGGAAAATTATATAAAATATATATATACATATATATATATATATATATTTTGGTAAAGAAGGTTGCAAATAGGTTGTTAATTTGTGACTGATTTGCGATACTATCATCGAGGAATACAACAAAGTAGTCGCATTTTAGTTGTTAATACGTGATGATTTTGTGACTATCGACGCTATTTAACCTCTAAAATGTTAGTCTTTCAAACGTCGCCAATATACGACTACAAAATTAGTCACAAATTAGTTTTCCGAGTACCACTACCAGCTTCCGTCATAGAGTAATCGCAAAATTGAACTACTCACTAATTAGTCTTTAATATATAACTACTGTTATTAGTCTCAAAATAGTCGTACTCACTAATTAGTCTTTAATATACGACTACTGTTATTAGTCTCAAAATAGTCGTATATATACGACGACAATACCCAGTCACATTTTAGTCCTTAACCTACGACTACTTTGCGACTGTTTGATTTTGCGACCAAAATTTAGCGACGTCATATTTTAGTCTCTAATTAGTCGCATATTTCGTTTTTGCGACCATTTTGGAATATTTTAGGGAGTCGCTCATCCTCTGTTTTCTTGCAGTGTAATGTTAGACTTGGAGTAACTAACAATAGTTTAGATTCTAAGCTTTCTCACGCCTGGTAAGTGTTCGATGAAATGTTTGAAACAATCTTGTTGTGAGCTTGGGACACATAGCCATTTAATCGTGGTTCTATGAATTCTTGTAACAAAAATGGGATTGTATTAATGCTTGTCTAATCATTGAGATAGAATACTTAGCGATTGATCTTGAATGTGATTAGAGAAAGGAGTTTTTACCATTAGCGTGGACTAATCTTTTGAATGAATATTCCATTGTCTTGATATTGTGTTAATTATTTGACTTAGCATCTTGAAATCACTCATTAATCCATCCTTGTCATTTACCTAGCCCATGATCCATGCTTTTTATTGATATATCATCTTTACCTTTATTTTAGTGTCTCGAGTTTGTTTTAATTGATAAATTTGCTTGCTTTGCTACTTTAATTTAGTTTTTAATATTCTTAGTAACAAAAACCCAAAAATATCTCTTGTCTTAGCTTAGGATTGTTGTTATTTTCAGAGTGTGCTAACAATTTTCCTTCCTTTCGGTTCGACCCCTACTTACCACTAATCATACCTTGCACTTGGGGTGTTTTTAGTTGTGATGGGGCTTATAAATATTAAAGCTTATCACAAGCATAAGAGATTAATATTTACTTAATAGCAAGAGGTTGAACTTTTATGCGCATCAAGTTTTCGCCGTTGCCTGGGAAGGAATAGTCATATAGATTTTAATTTCGCTTAAGACTAAGAATTTTTTTTTAAATTAACCACTAATCATTTTCTTTTCTTTGAGTTGTTTCTCTTGATCTAAGGTGATGAACTATGGACCAAGAGGAGAAAAATCAATATATAAGTTCAAGAAGAGCAGATGATGGGCGCAACAACAAAACCATGAGCAAGAACAAAGCCCCACGATTGGAATGTTTGATACGCCAAATGATAGTGGTAGAAAGTTTGGGATTCGGCCACCATTCTTGGTGCAAGCTCGGAGAACCCATTGGATCATTTGGATCTCTTTGATCGGTTATGCGGAACCGTTAGATTGAGTGAGTATCTGAAGACGCTATGAAACTCACTCTCTTTCCATTTTCTTTGGGAGGCAAAGCAACTCAATGGGAGAGAAATATCCTTTCCGAAACAATTTTGACATGGGAAGATTTCAAAAAGGAGTTTTTACTCAAATTTTTCTCCAAACAAAAGACGGGAAAAATAAGGAATGAGATTTCGAGTTTTAGACAAGAAGCCAATGAGACATTTCAAGGAGCATGGGAGAGGCTATGGATTTACAAAAGCGGCTATCTTGGGAATTCTATACCGAGGTGTGGAGGAAAATTTTCGCTTGGTGCTAGACATGGCTAGTGAAGGAAACTTTGACACCAACGATGTGGTGCGAGGTGAAAAATTGGTGGAAATTTTGGCACAAAGCAATGCTAGCTATGCGAATGTGGAAGAGAAAATCGATATGGAGCAAGTTGTTGAAGACTCCATGAGAGAGATGAAGCTTATACATAAGAAGTTGGATGAAGTGCTAAAGGTGACTCAAAAGTCGGAGAAATCATTTAGTAAAAACGGTTTCCAAGGGTTTTCAAGGGAGAGAATACTAGAAGATGAACAAGGGATTGTTAACTACATTGGTAGCCAAGAAAGATACCAACAAGAGCAATTCAACAATTTCTACTCTCAACAGCAAGCAAGAAAGCAAGATTTTGAAATGAGTCGCCCGTACACCCACATTAGTTCCAATTTTCAAGGAGATATGAAGCAACAAGGGGATTTCTCCAAGGAAAATTACAAGCATCTCTACCAAAGAATGTTACAAAATTTCAAGAGGCACCATTACCCTCTCCACCACAAGATAACAAAATGGAGCTTTTAATAAACAAATTGTTGGGAGGACAAGGGAAAATGTTCGAAACTTATGCTAGCTGTCACTTGGAAGTAAACAAGAGGATG
Organism: Pseudoturritis turrita; assembly: GCA_900406555.1. Lineage (NCBI taxonomy): Eukaryota > Viridiplantae > Streptophyta > Magnoliopsida > Brassicales > Brassicaceae > Pseudoturritis > Pseudoturritis turrita. The sequence goes on along the minus strand of OVBL01001087.1, from coordinate 359,377 downwards.
GACGGCATCTACGATGTTCTCAATTCGAAGATTGAAGCTTTGGCATCTCAATACCAATTCTAAGGAGCTTTCGACACCAAAGGAAATTGTGGACTTATATCATGAAGAGCAATCACTACTTAAAGAGGAAAATCTTGGAGCCATCACCCTAAGGAGTGGAAAAGAGTTGCCTCCTAGGAAAAGAGCTAAGGAAAAAGCTAAAGAGATAGAAAAGCAAGGGCAGAAAGAAGACAGAAGCACTAATAGAGTAAGAGAGGATGGTGACAATGAAAGAGCGATAGGTACAAGAAAGGAAAAAGAGATAGCAAACTCTAGAGCTTAATTTGGCACTAACGGAGGGAAAGAAAATCCAAGAGAACCTATCCAAGAAGAAACGCCTTTTGAACCTCCTCCTTATGAACCAAAAGTGCCATTTCCGGGGTGATTCAAGAAGCAAATACTAGAGAAGATAAAAGTCTTATTTGAAAAGTATATGGATAATGTGCATATCACTTTACCCAACTTGGAAGCACATATGTTAATACCCGCTTATAGCAAGCTTATCAAGGATACGGTAGCGACAAAGAAAAAGGAATTGGAAGGAATGGTGGTAATGACACATGAGTGTAGCGCTATAATTCAAAACACCACTCCTAAGAAGCTAAAGGATCCCGAAAGCTTCACGCTACCTTGTTCCTTGGGAACATTAGCTTTCGAAAAATTCTTGTGCGGTCGATAGCGTGAGTTTGATGCCTCTATCGGTATAAAAAGGACTCGGTTTCTCAAAGTTCAAACCAACAAGGATTTCACTAGTGCTAGCGGACTATTCGGTGAGATATCACATTGGAGGTTTAGAAGACTTGCCTTTGAATATAGGGGATTGTTATGTCCCCACCGATTTTATTGTGTTAGAGATGGATGAAGAGCCAAAAGACCCACTCATCCTTGGAAGACCATTTCTAGCTACCGCGGGAGCAATCATTAAAGTGCGAAAAGGGATGATAGATTTGCATTTGGGCAGCAAGGTTCTAAATTTTTGACATCTCCGTAACTATGAAGAAACCGACCATAGGAGGAAAAGTCTTTTGGATTGAGACAAATGATGAATTTGCGGATGGTGTTCTGAGGAACTCACCATAGAAGACCCACTATAAGTCGCGTTGACCATTGAGAGGAGCGATCATGGGTTTCTAAATAAAGATAGTGATAGATTTGAAGCAATAATTTATTCTCACAAGATAGACCCTGAATAGGAGGGTGTTGAGCGAGTTATTAAGCTAGGGATACTAAGGGAAAAGAGAGAGGAAATCGCAACATCTAGCAAGGAGGAAGAATGGAGTGAACTTACGGCTCCAAAAGTGGAACTTAAACCACTTCCAAATGGGCTAAGGTACGCCTTCTTAGGGGCCAAACTCAACTTACCCGGTTATAATTAATGATGAACTTGATCAAAATGAGATCTCTATGCTTTTGAAAGAACTAAACAAAATTAGGAAGGCTATCGGCTATTCGCTAGATGATGTAAAAGGCATTTTCCAATCTCTTTGCATGCATATAATTCATCTCGAAAATGAATCAATTATCTCTATTGAACCTCAAAGGAGACTAAACCCAAATTTAAAGGATGTGGTAAGGAAAGAAATTCTTAAACTACTTGACGCGGGAATTATCTATCCTATCTCCGATAGTACTTGGGTATCACCGGTTCATGTAGTCCCTAAAAAAGGGGATGTCACGGTAATTAAAAATGAAAATAATGAATTAATTCCAACAAGAACAATTACCGGGCATCGCATGTACATTGATTATAGAAAATTAAATTCTTCCACAATAAAAGACCATTTCCCTTTACCATTTATTGATCAAATATTAGAGAGATTAGCAAATGATTCCTACTATTGTTTTTTAGATGGATATTCCGATTTCTTTCAAATACCAATTCATCCTTTAGACCAAGAAAAAACAACTGTCACTTGTCCATATGGAACTTTTGCATATAGAAGAATGCCTTTCGGGTTGTGTAACGCACCCACTATATTTCAAAGATGCATGATGTCCATTTTTTTTTCTTGAAAATATAATGGAAGTTCTCATGGATGATTTCTCGGTATATGGATCTTCGTTTGGTGCTTGTCTTTCTAATTTATATAAGGTACTCAAGAGATGCGAAGACACCAACCTAGTCCTCAATTGGGAAAAATGCCATTTTATAGTGAAAGAAGGAATTGTCTTAGGACACAAGATTTCCAAAAAGGCATTGAAGTTGATAAGGCAAAAATTGAAGTGATGATGGCTTTGGAACCTCCAAGCACGGTTAAGGGTATACGAAGTTTCCTAGGACATGTCGGTTTTTATAGGAGATTTATCAAGGATTTTTTTGCACATCGCTAGACCTCTCACAAGATTTCTTTGCAAAGATATCGACTTTATCTTCGATAAAGATTGTCTCAAAGCATTTTTGAAAATCAAAGAAGCTCTACTGAGCGCACCTATAGTTCAACCTCCGGATTGGAAATTACCATTTGAGATTATGTGCGATGCAAGAAATTATGCGGTAGGAGCGGTGCTTGGCCAAAGAAAAGATAAGAAACTCCACGTCATCTACTATGCAAGTAGGAGCCTTGATGAAGCACAAGTTAATTATGCGACAATGGAGAAGGAGTTATTGGCCACATTTTCCGCCTTTGAAAAATTTCGATCCTACCTTGTTGGATCCAAGGTCATTTTCCATACGGATCACGCCGCTTTGAAATATCTTTTAGCAAAAAAGGATGCTTATCCAAGATTGCTAAGATGGATACTTCTTTTGCAAGAATTTGATCTTGAGATGAAAGACAAGAAAAGCATAGTGAATGGAGTGGCGGATCATCTCTCGAGGATGAAAATTGAAGAAAAAAATACCAATAGATGATTCTCTATCCGAATAATACCTCAACACTATCCACTCTCTCATTGATGTGATTCCAAAAACCGAAGGAGTTTCAGCCATGGAAGATGTGAGCGAGGGACTCCCTTGGTATGCCGACTTGGTAAATTATTTGGTTGTTAGGAAAGAATCTCCAAAATTGGTCGGGTATCAACGGAAGAAATTCTTCAAGGATTTGAAACGGTTTTATTGGGATGAGCCATACTTGAACAAGCTTTGCAAGGATGGGCTATATAGGAGATGTGTCCCGGAAGAGGATGTACCGGGGATTCTCTACCATTGTCATGGATCCGAATATGGTGGTCACTTTGCCACGTTCAAAACGGTCACAAAGCTCCTCCAAGTCGGGTTGTGGTGGCCATTACTATTCAAGGATTCTCTATCAAGGTGTGATGCGTGCCAAAGGAGGGGTAATATTAGTAGAAGAAATGAAATGCCACAAAACCCCATTCTTGAAGTTGAAGTTTTCGACGTATGGAGGATCGATTTTGTGGGGCCATTTCCTTCATCATATGGTAGTTAATACATACTCGTGGCGGTGGATTATGTGTCCAAATGGGTGGAAGGAATAGTCCAACAAACGATGCAGGTTATTCTAAACATATTTAAGACTATTATCTTTCCACGATTTGGGATTCCAACATAAGCGACGGAGGAGCTCACTTTATTAACAAGGTGTTTGACAACCTTTTGAAAAACCATGGAGTCAAGCATCAAGTTGCTTCACCCTACCACCCACAAACAAGCAGGCAAATAGAAATCTCAAACCGAGAGATAAAGGCAATTCTTGAGAAGACGGTTAATATCTCGAGGAAAGATTGTGCAAACAAGCTTGATGATGCATTATGGGCTTACCGAACCGCATTCAAGACGCCAATTGGAACTACTCCATTCAACATGTTTTATGGAAAATATTTTCATTTACCTGTAGAGCTAGAGTACAAGGCATTATGGGCAACAAAACCTCTAAACTTCGATATAAAAACCGCCGCGGAGAAACAATTAATCCAATTGGAAGAATTGGACGAGATTCGGCTACTTGCCTACGAAAGTTCAAAAATATACAAGGAAAAAACCAAGGCGTGGCACGATAAGAAGATAATACCGAGAAATTTTGCGGAAGGAAATAGAGTCCTTTTATTTAACTCAAGGTTAAGGTTTTTTCCGGGAAAATGAAAGTCAAGATGGACGGGGCTATACACTATCAAGGAAACCATATGGAGCAGTTGTACTTCATGGCAAAACCGGAGAAGAGTTCACGGTTAACGGTCAAAGGGTTATACTGTATCTCCGATATTTCATGGAAGGAGATTGGGATGCAGTTCTACTCTCCGAGCCCCGAAACGCCTAATTTTCCAACAAACGTCAAGTTAGGTGACGATAAACAAGCGCGCTTGAGAGGCAATCTCATGTTATCTATTGTAAATAATTTAATTATTAAGTATTTCTTTGCTTCTAAATTTGATTAAGTGTGTGGGGAATATGTTGGGGCGAAGAGTAAGCAAGCACCGAGGAAGAACGAAGGCTGAACGACAAGACGGAGCACCCGACGCCATCCGTCGGACCCCTCACCGGCCGGTGAGTGGCGAGCCACCAAGGAGAAGTTTCCTCCCTCCCTTTTTCTTCTCTTCTTTGACCAAGGTAAGTATCTTTGACCATTGACTTGGGAGTTTGAATTTTGAATTTGAAAAAGGGAAGAATATTTTAAAATAAAAAAAATCAAAACAATTAAAGGAGTTGTCAATTGTATCTACTCAAAAATACCTCTTTTTTCAAATGTAAATCAAAAGATAAGAGAGAAAGAGAACTCCGTAGTTTTTTGGTGTTCTTGGAAAAACTCAAATTTAGATCATTTCTATATACTCAATCTTCTTCTTGATTATTCACAATAAAACTCCACATTAGCTTTTCCAACCATTTCTCATCTAAATCTACAAGGTATGAACTCTAACCCTCTTTTTTCTATAATTTTTCAATTTTTTTCCATGAACAAGAATTTTTTTAACTAGGAAGATTTAACAAAAATCTCATGTAATGCTAGTTTAAGAGTAATTGCATCTTGGATATCATTGCTTAGTAGTCTAATCCTCATGAACAATCTCATCTTGTCTTTAATCGAAATTTTTGGAGAAAAAAGTGAATAGTAATCCAAATGTGAAATCGAAAATTTTGGATGTAGAAATTTAATTAAAATCATTTAACATCCAATTCTCATTTGTAGTCTTTTGATTTGACTTGTTATTGTTGATGGTTGGTAAATGATTTATTGGATTTGTTTGGGAGTAATCAATGAGTAATTTACACCAATTATCAAAGGAAAATTAGTATTTGATTATGGAAAATCTATCATTGTACTTGAAGATTAGAAATGAGGATGATAATTTTTGGTAATAAGCATCATCATTTATACTATGAGAAATTTTGAAAAATGCCACTTTTCAAAAATGCCACCCTTCTAAACTCTTTTCAAAAATGCCACTAAAATTATATCATTTATTCAAAATATCATTTACGTTTGAGTTAACTATTTTATGTTAAGGTTTAGTGTTTATAGTTTAGGATTTGTTAGAGGTCAAAACCCTTTTTAAGGTTATGATTTTAGGGTTTAGGGTTTAAAATTCCTTAATAAGTGACATTTTTGAAAATGGATAATTCATGGTAGTATTTTTGAAAATTGACAAACCAAAAGTGACATTTTTTAAAAATTTCCCCATTTACTATTGACATTTGAGAAAAATCTATGCACTCATTCTTGTGAATTGTAGGAAAAATGGCCACAAACTCTAAAAATGGAAAAAATAATGGAAAGAGTTTGGCTATCACCAAGGCATCCAAGAAGGTGGGTTTCAAGAATTGGGAAAGGCCGTAGAAGCGTGTGCTACAAATCTTACAACCTTTCCCGGTTCTTCCAACAATCTTCGTGGATAGAACGCTCTTGGCGCATTTGGAAATGGAAGGGCATGTAGAGTATCTTTTTGAAAAGATAGGACTTGGAAAGATACATGAACTTCAAGAACATACATATGAAGAAGCTACTAGGCAATTCCTTGCCACATTGAAAGTCGATTATGAGGACAAGATGTTCCCTGGACATGGGATGATTCTCCTTTAAAATTGGCAAAAACACCTATGATTTCCCAATCAAGGAATTTTGTGAGGCATTCGGCTTACCCTTCAAGCAAAAGGTAGCTTATCCTAGCTTGTAATGTAAACACGAGCTTTGGGATTTTGAGGTTCAAGAAGCTTACACTAGTGGTCAAGCAAGGATGACAAAAATTAGGAATCTGGCACTTCACTATGTCATACGTTTAATCGCCACCACAATCTTCACTAGAAGGGATCCTTCTAGGGTGAGAGAATTGGAGTTATACTTCTTGTTTCTAGGAGTAAAAGAAGTGATGATAGTCGATGGGCAACGAGTGAATGACACGATTGGAGAAGATGTGAACAATGTGTGTGTCATATTGGATCAATGGGAAAATATGCAGGGGAGATTGGTGCAAGGGAACAAATTGTCAATCCATATCGGGAGAATAATCACGCAGCTTTTGAAACATTTGAAAGTGGACCTTTCCGCATTCACACCAAACATCTCTTGCCCGAAGCAAGGCATGGATTACCTAATCAATATCAAATTCTCGCAAGGCATTGGTGAAGAGGGCAACTTCACCTACAATTTTTGCGACAAAAACGGGGCCACTTGGAGTTGCAATCTCCCCATGCGCGAAAGAGTGAACCCCATGACAACATCCAACATCGAGTTCATTTTGCAAAGTGGAGAGTACTTCATGCAACCACCTAGGTCCAATAACACTTTGTTGATCAAACGCCCAATAAGAGATGAAGAAAGCGAAGATGATAGCGAGTTGGAATTCTCCCCCGACATCCCCATTCCATCTTGGCCGACAACAATAAGGGAGGATAAACGTTGGTATCGGTTCACAAAAACTCATAGGAGTACAAACAAGATGTACCGGCAAATTTTCTCCAAGATTGGAGGCATGATAAGACGTCGCGATCGCCATACCAACTATCTAGCAAACAAAGAATACGAGGAAGTCTTCCACTTCATCCGCGAATTGAACAAGATGGGCGACTCTTCCGATGACGAAGCTACACAATCCGATTCGCCAAGTGAGGGGACTTCGACTCCTCTTGAATGACCACTAGTCCAAGGTACTCTCCTAAACCATTGTAAATACCATTAATTTTTATTTTCGTGATTTTTCCTTCCTTCGAAGGTGTGAAATAATTCTGGGGAAGGATTTCTGTTATATTAACTATGTTTATTATGAGTTATTTTAAGTGTCGTTGAGTCCTAACAAAATTTAATTTAATTTTTTTTGCATTGCAGTGTTTATATTTTATGATTTTCAAAAAACAAAAATAAAAATTAAAAAAGCCTTTAAAATAACAAAAAATTGAAAAATTTGAAAAACACAAAAAAATCATATAGGAATTTTTATTGCATATTTTTAAGAGTCTAGATTACATTTAGTTGCATTTGCATTTGCATAGGGGAAAATTAATGATTAAAATTCCTTGTAAGGTTTAACGTTTGGTTTTTATTTCCGAAATGCTAATTGAATAAACAAGGTCGTTAAACCGTTTTTCAAAATTAGAAGTTCTCAAATTTTAAACTTTTGATTCAAAAAGATAGATTCTTTGTAAATACTTGTCTTGATTATTTTTCAACTCTAATTATATAGATTTTAAACCGGACTTAATTCATCTTGCTAATGGAATTGTAATTATTTGATCATGGTATAATCACACTTGGGTCTTCTTTAATCATTTCACCACTCTTTGTTGATCCAAGTGGCCATTTTCATTTTAAAAATGGTACACAACCCAAAAATTTTGTTTTCAAACCATAATCAATTCTTGAGTGAGCTATTTTCTATGCTTTCATATGCAAAAATTCTCGAGATAGGAACGACAAGTCCTCTCTTTCATTTAGGGACGCCTAGGAAATCAAGGGCTAGAGCTTAAGAAATATTTGAGAGGTTTATGGGTAGTGTGTGAAGTCAAAAGGGTAAAAGGTAGAAAAAATGGGATAATATCATTTCGGTCTAGTAAATAGAAAGGTTGCTCTAAAAATCTCTATGTGATTAATTAAGTAGTGGTTCCTCTAAAAATCAATACCAAAAGAAAGAGAGTTTCATAAGAGGAGTGTTAGATGCATTACATCAATAGAAATAGCTAAATACTAAAAAAGAGCCCCCTTAGTAGCTAAGAAATTGGATTGGTTTATGCCTTAAAAGAAAAGTTTTGGGATGTGATATTCAAAGAAAAATTCAAGAAAGAATGTTAAGTCTTGGGATTAATTTAGAACAAGTTTAGGGATGGGTAGATTGATGAAAGAGAACTCTTGTATGCATCAATTGTTTCATTCTCTGTTACTTTTGCTACATGACTTGCATTTTATTTTGAGAAAACCCCCAAACACATTTAACCCAATTTTTCTATGCTAAAACCGATTTTTCTACCAAACCAATTGATCATAATTTCATTTCCCATAGCAAGACTACACTTTTATTATCATGAATTTGAATGTTAAAGAGTTGAAAACATGATAGTTTGTAAATACTTAGAGTCTAGCTTTAGAGTTAAGTTGTGATGAATTTGAGAATTTTCACAAAAGAATTTTGCGACTTGTGTGTTTGATTTTAAAAATTAGATAAGAGCTTCATGTTTCTCTTTTGGATATGAGTCCCCGCCATAATCGAAAACATTCTTACTACTTTTGATTGTTTGCTTGTGGACAAGCAAAAGAAAAGTTCTGAGAAATTTGATGTGTCCATATTTTAATGGTTTTAAACCTTGGTTTTTACCATTTATCTATCGCATTACCTTGCATTTTGCATACATTCACCACATTTAGGATAGTTTCCATATTTTAGAGTCTTAGAGCATGCATGTGTCTTTTTTGTTCATCTGAGTCTTAATCTAGGTACTTGGAGCATACTTTGGACTAAAGATACCAAGGGGAGCAAGAGGGAAGCAAGGAAGGAATACACAAGCGAAGAAGGACCAAGAATGGATGAGCTTGCCACTCGTCAGACGGCTCACCGTCCGGTGGCTCACGGGCGAAGAAAGAAGACTGCTCGTCGGACAACTCAAACCCAACTTATTTGACCCACTTAACTCGGGTTGACCCGGGAACACTTACCTTATCTTATATATATATGTTGTAATGGGACCTTAAAACCTAAGTTTTTTCATTCTCTAAGTAGTAGCCACCTCCAAAAATACAAAAACACTTTGTAGTGGTGAATCTTTATCTTTTATGCAACATAGTTCTTGATCTTTGCAAGTTCTTTTCTTTTCTTTATTTTCCTTTTAGTTATGCAATATTCTATCTTTTCTCATGCTTTTCTCATGAAGGATTGTGAGTAATCCTTCTAGTAGAGAATGGGTAAGTAGATATGGAATGATTGGTGTTTGATCTTCTTGATGTTTATGATTATATTTTCTTTATCTCATCACTTAAGATGCTCTTAATGCTAGACTTGTAGTAGCTAACCATAGTTTAGATTCTAAGCTTTTTCACGCCTAGTAAGTGTTCGATAAAATACTTGAACCAACTTTGTTGTGAGCTTGGATCACATAGCTGTTTAGTCATGGTTCTATGAATTCTTGTGACAAAAAATGGGATTGTATTAATGCTTGTCTAATCATTGAGATGAAATACTTAGCGGTTGATCTTGAATGTAAATAGAAAAAGGGGGTTTTACCATTAACGTAGACTAATCTTTTGAATGAATATTCCATTGTCTTGAGATTGCGTTAATTGTTTGACTTAGCATTTTGAAATCACTCACTAATCTATCCTTGTCATTTACCTAGCCCTTGATCCATGCTTTTTATTGATATATCATCTTTACCTTTATTTTAGTGTCTTGAGTTTGTTTGAATTGATAAATTTATTTGCTTTGCTACTTTAAGTTATTTTTTAATATTCTTAGTAACAAAAACCCAAAAATATATCTTGTCTTAGCTTAGGATTGTTGTTATTTTCGGAGTGTGCTAGCAATTTTTCTTCCTTTGGGTTCGACCCCTACTTACCAGTAATCATACCTTGTACTTGGAGTATTTTTAGTTGTGATAGGGCTTATAAATATTAAAGTTTGTCACAAGCGTAAGAGATTAATCGTTACTTAATAGTAAGAGGTTGAACTTTTATGCGCATCGATCGTATCTCCGGATCGGTTAAGCTTTTACTAACATAGAAAATAGGTTTCTGTTCATTCCAATCTTCTCGAACTAGGACTCCGCTTACTGCTCCGCAAGAGATCACGATGTAAAGAAACAAAGGTTCTCCCGGAACATTTTTTGGATAAAATCGGGGGAGAAACCAAATACTGCTTCAACAACTTAAAGGCTTTCTCGCACTTATCGTCCCAATGGTTTTTTTATTTCCTTTGAGGAGCTAAAAAATGGAAGGCACATATCGGTAGATCATGAAATAAACCGGTTTAACGCAGCGATTCGTCCCATTAAGCGTTGCACTTCCCGAGCTAACGTGGGAGACGACATGGTCAAGAGTGCTTTGATCTGATTGGGATTCGCCTTTATCCCCCCTTTTGATAACCAAATATCCGAGGAATTCTCCGGAGGTTACCCCAAACGTACACTTAGTTGGGTTTAGCTTCATCTCGAACTGATTAAGGAGACGAAAACATTCCTTTAAATGGGTAACATGTTCATCGGCGAATGTTGACTTGACTAACATACCGTTGATATAAAATTCCATTGTTTTTCCCAACTATTCCGAGAACATTCTGTTTACCAATCTTTGATAGGTGGCTCCCGCGTTTTTAAGCCCGAAATGCATCACTTCGTAACAGTAGATTCCTCTATCTATAATAAACAACGTTTTCTCCTGATCCTCGAGATGCATTTGTATCTGATTATACCCCGGGAAAGCATCCATGAAGGATAAAAGTTGGTTTCCCGTTGTGGCCTCCACGAGTCAATCGATATGTGGGAGGGGAAAACTATCTTTAGGACATGCCTTGTTTAAGTATGTGAAATCAACACAAACTCTCCATTTTCCGTTCTTCGTTTTTACGACCACCGGGTTAGCCAACCAGTCAGGATACTTAACCTCGCGGATCGATACATTTTTGAGCAATCGCTCAACTTTATCGTTGACGGCCTGAGATTTCTCGGGTCCCAACTTGCATCTTTTCTGGTTTACCGGCTTAACAGTAGGATCGATGTTTAGTTCGTGTGAAATAACATCAATCCCAATGCCCGACATGTCTTCGGCGGACCATTCAAAAGTCTTTTTGTTTTGCCTTAAAAAGGTTACTAGCTCTCGCCTTATCTCCCTTTTAAGTTTAGCTCCAATTCCGACGCAGCGATATGGGTTAGCTTCGTCGATACAGACTTGGATAACCCGATCTTTATGCGGATCGGTAGGAGAACCTGAGTTGTCGGGTTCGATTTCGTGTTCAGCTCACGAGCTCGGATTTTTGAGTTCACAACTTGGTTTATCCGAGATCTCCGGGCTGTCTCGCTCAATTTGGGAATCCTACTCAACTCGCGAGATCGGACTTCCAAGTGCACAACTTGGTTCATCCGAGTTCACCGGACTGTCTTGATCGCTTAAGAAATCCGAGCTGGTAAGCGCACCTACCAAAGATGACTTCCCATGTTGCTTTAATTGCTATTGCAATGTTAGCTTATGTCCGCTCATATAACATATGCGCGAATCTTTTGACTATCGTGAACAACTCCAACTCCGTTTGAAATTGGAAACTTAACGCATTGAGGATACGTTGATGGGAAAGCTTTCATTGCATAAATCCGCGGGGTTCTAAGGATCACGTTATAGGTTGTTGGTCGGACCACGACTGTAAAATCGATCAATTTAAGTACTCCGGCCGCCGACACAGGAAGTTCGATTGTCCCAACAGACATCTCAGTCATACCGTTGAATTCGGTCAGAGGGGTAGGAACCCCTTGGACTTCCGACTTGCTGATTCCCATCTGAAGTAATGTGTCGAGAAAAATCATGTCAACGGAACTTCATGTATCGACGAGGATCCTTGAAACTTTGTAGTTTGCCCCAATATCTAGCTGGATAACTAACGCGTCATCGTGCAGTTTCTTGAGTCCAATTGTGTCCTTTTCAGAGAACGATATCTCAATATCGGACTCGGTTGTGAATCGTGTTTGACCAAAATCAGCTTTTCGCTGGTGATTTTTAATCGATGTCACAGTGTCGCGATAATACTTGGATCCACCCATAATGAAGTCAATCTTTTTCTTTTGAGTCAGTTTGGGTGAATATATCTTTTCTTGTGTCCTTCCTCTTTTCATGGCGGAAGGAGTTTCACGATCGTTTTGATCATCATCGATCAGTTCTCGTTTTAAACTTTTGATGTCGAGGTCAACGTTTACTAGTTCGCCCGATGCAAACTTGGCAGCGAGAAATCTTTTTAATTTGAAGCAATCTTGCGTAGCATGACCCTTACATTTACGGATCTCGCAAAATGTATTTTCATCTCGGTCCATGCTTCTCGGCCATGATCCGGGTGATCTTTTGTCGGAATCACGAGCTAGACTATAAGTATGAGACCCACCGCCTTAACTTCGAGAGTCTTTGTTCTTTATCTTTCCAAAAAAATTCGGGTTAGGGGAGGTCTCCTGAACTGGCTTGTGGGTTTTAAATTTTTAGCGAAAGCAGCCTTCTCTTCCTTCGCGTCAATCCAGTTCGTGGAACGATGAAGAGCATCTTCAATTGTATCTGTCGTATGAATCATCATATCAAAACATAATAGTGATTCGGGCCAGAGACCGTGCTTTAAGGCTTGCAATGCGGTTGAAACACTGACTCTGGCTATCTTGGCCTTTAGTTTTTTAACCGCTCGATAAAACTACGCAACGGTGCTGTCGCTCCTTGCGATAAATTCCAGAGATCGGCGGTTGACGTTACTTTATTCATAAAAATATAATAGTGTTTGATAAATGTCGTTGACAACTGATTGAAGTTGTCAATTGACCCTTCTTTAATCTGCAAAATCACTCCAGAGCAGAGCCTTCAAGGTTTTCGGCGAAAAGTCGGCAAAAGCCGATGTCTTTCTCATCCTCACTAAAATGAGCACAAGCTGCCGCTATACGAAATGCAGTCATGAAATCTTTCGGATATGAGTTTTCCTTATAAGTTGGAAGTCTCAGCTTTCCCGTATCACGGATGCGCGCATTCGCAATTCATGGAGAGAACAGGGTTCTCTCAGTTTTCTTGATAACGCGGACAATCTCCGGGGCCACACTGGCCACTTTGTGCATTTTGGAAGTCACTGCCAGGAGTTCCGCATTAGTCCTTTCGAGATCCCTACGTAAGATCTCAAACTCTGATCCATCCTGGACCGACGGGAATTCCCCCGGATAAGGAATATCGTCTCTCAGAATTTGGAATATGAATGCCATTGGCTTGATTGCTTTCCGATTCGGGCCGAATCAAGTTACGTTGATCAGTCTGGTAAGGTCGATCGTTGCTTCCCGGGAATGCGGAGGGAGGAGGGAGGTTCTGTGGATTAGCCACGAGTCCCAAATTTTGCCCGGAACTTGTCTCGAACTCAGCCGTATTCGGCGTGATGAAACCAATTGGATCATGTTCATTTGAACGAGGATCCGGGGTCCCAGCTGGATCCACAGGTCTCGCTGCCAAAGCAGTTGCGTCGATGGACGAAGCATCCACTCGTCAAGCTGGGTGAACTGACGGATTCCCGTCAGTTTGCAGAGCACCGATCGCGTTGACATGCGTCTCTAATGCAGTGTGCGCCGTAGCCAGATCGGTCAGGCGGGAAGAGACTTGCTCTTCATGTCTATCGAAGCGAGCTACGAGAGCATCGCTGGAAGTTCTTTGCTGATCGGAAGCGGACTTCAGATCGGCCAACATCATCTTGATTTCGGACAGAGCGTTAACTTGGTCAACTTGGTCCGACATCATTGAAAAGTATGGCAATCTCGAACTCCGATATGGGTAAGATACTTTCGGTCGCCAGAGACGGCGCCAAAATGTGAGTCCTAAATCTGGATCGATTCGGATCACACTGAGAGAGATGAAGTGTGGGAGACGAAAGTTGAATTCGGAATAGAAGAATAACGTAAAAGATACAAAATCGTAAAGAAAATATTTTATTGCGAGTATATTGCTAGAGCGTATAGAATGTCCTCTCCCTTTAGCCACTTTTCATACTTATATTTTTTACAAACGTGCGAATCATGCTATTCTTTTATCCTATCATTCAACTCTCTTTACTCTCTTTAATCTGAACGTTACGTCTTTTGAACCTTAGATCCAGCTCTTTAGCTCTCCTAATCTGCGGACTACATCTCTATTCCGGGACCCATTTTCGAATATCCATTCCATTTTAGAGCCTCATCTAGCAATAGTAACCGGACCCGAATTAAATAAATTAATCGGGCCTAATCTTTCTGGATACCGCGAGTTGGGCCTTCTCACCGCGCTGTCGGGCTGGGCTTCCTCAGCTTGGATTTGATTAATCTCTTCAAAACAGAATTTTGTATCAGTCCGAAATCCGATACCAACAAATAGAAATTTTACCTTAGTCTAATTACGTACTTTCGAACAAACACTTTCTCATTCTGTATATTTAGCAGTCTGTCACGGACTGATTCCTCCCGAATCGGTACGTGTGGCCTTAGCACCTTTCCACCCCTCGCGGTTGCTAAGTCAGCCTTACTTAAACTCGGACCTTAGTACTTAGAGAGAGAAGCTTTCGTATCTTAGAGAGAGAAGCTTTAGAGAAGTGTTTATATTGTATTTTGCTTGATGATTTACAAATGAGGATCTCACCCCCTTTTATACAAGTTCACCTCCAAAACGGACGGTGGAGATTAACACAATCTAACGGTGGAGATTAACTCTCACCAACTCTCACCACTAACTCCACCAACCCATTTCCACCAACTTCACCAACTCTCCCCACCAACTTCACCAACCCAATTCCACCAACCCATTCCCACCAACTCTAGATTTATGGGCTGATTTTGTTTGGGCCTAAAATGGGCCGTGACATCCTCCCCCACCTAATTCGGTGACACCCTCGTCGCCGTATATGCCTTGAGGTCTTCCCGGAATTGCCACAAGTCTTGTTCCGGCTCCCACGTTGCCTCTGCCTCTGGCTGTCCCTTCCACTTGATGAGGAAGTGATTTTGACGTGGAACGCCTCGTTTCCGCACTTCCTTGGACGCTAGCACTTCTTCGATCTCCTTATCATAGGACTTGGTCATGATAGGTGGTGCCCGGGTTGAAACGCCTCGGTCTTGATCCTCAGTGTCGCCATGATATGGCTTAAGCATGCTCACATAGAAGACCGGATGAATCTTAAGAGTATCCGGTAAGTCCAATCGGTAAGACACCTTTCCCACCTTTGCCACAATTTCGAACGGTCCCTCGTATCTCCGAATTAAGCCTTTGTGTAGACTCCAAAATGCTTTGAATTGTTGGGGAAGGAGCTTCACAAAGACTAACTCACCCACAGAATATTCTGAAGGCCGTCTCTTCGCATCCGCCCACTTCTTCATTCGTTTCCGGGACTTCTCCAAGCATACCCGGGCAAAGTCGCCGTGTTCCTCCCATTGCTTGGCCATTATGAACGCCCCTGGACTTCTTCCCTCTGTCGCAGGCGTAGCCAATGTGTGCGGGGTCAAAGGTTGCTGCCCCGTTGCGAGTTCGAACGGACTCCGTCCCGTCGATTCGCTTCGTTGCAAGTTGTACGAGAACTGGGCAATATCCATCAACTTAGCCCAATCTCTTTGGTTTGCACCTACGAAGTGTCGGAGGTAACACTCAAGCAAGGCATTCACCCTTTCCGTCTGCCCATCTGTTTGCGGGTGAAAGCTCGTTGAGAAACTCAGGTCCGTCCGAAGCATCTTAAATAACTCTGTCCACAACCGCCCAGTGAAGCGAGGATCCCGATCACTCACGATGTTCCGAGGTAATCCCCAAAGCTTCACCACGTTCTTGAAGAACGCCCGTGCTGCCTCCTCCGCGGTACAGTCCCGATCGCAAGCCACAAACATCCCATACTTAGAGAATCGATCCACAATCACCATGATGGATCCAAACCCTTCTGACTTTGGTAGCGCGCTGATAAAATCTAGCGAGACCGAGTCCCATGGTCGCTCGGGTATTGGTAATGGCTCCAATAAACCCGCAGACTGCTTGTTCTCCGTCTTATCTTGTTGGCACACAAGACAAGTCTTCACATAAATCTCTACGGTATCCCGCATCCATGGCCAAAAATACCCCGCTTCAACTAGGGCCAACGTCCTCTTCTGTCCTGGATGGCCTACCCACCGAGTATCGTGGCATTCTCTTATGATGTCTCGGCGGAGACTCTCCCACTTCGGAACATAGAGTCGTCAACCTTTTGAATAAAGCAGAAATCGATGTGCCTTACCCTCTTCTGCTAATTTCATCAACTCCTTAGCAACGGGGTCACGCTCGAGTCCTTCTCGAATCCGAGCCAAAATGTTCCCCTCGACTTGGCTTATGGCTGCTAGCTCCGCCTTCCGGCTTAGCGCATCAGCTACAACATTCGCCTTCCCCGGCTTATACTCCAAGGTATAGTCAAACTCAGCTAGGAAGTCTTGCCATCGCGCTTGCTTCGGGGACAACTTCTTCTGGGTTTGGAAGTAGCTTGTCGCCACGTTATCCGTCTTGATCGTGAAGTGTGATCCCAGAATATAGTGTCTCCATACCCGCAAGCAATGGACCACGGCTGTCATTTCTTTCTCTTGCACCGTGTACCGCCTCTCGGTATCATTGAGCTTGCGGCTCTCGAACGCGATCGGATGCCCCTCTTGCATCAAGACTCCCCCGATAGCAAAGTCGGATGCATCGGTGTGTATCTCGAATGGCAAACTGAAATTTGGTAAGACAAGGACAGGTTCTTGACTCACCGCGATTTTCAGCTTCTCAAAGGCCTCCCGGCAATGCTCGGACCAATCCCATGGCTTCCCCTTCTTGAGAAG
The DNA here is from genome assembly GCA_900406555.1 of Pseudoturritis turrita. Taxonomy (NCBI): domain Eukaryota; kingdom Viridiplantae; phylum Streptophyta; class Magnoliopsida; order Brassicales; family Brassicaceae; genus Pseudoturritis; species Pseudoturritis turrita. The sequence goes on along the minus strand of OVBL01001087.1, from coordinate 342,456 downwards.
GTCCGTTAGCGATGCTGCCTTTTTTGAATATCCCTCGATGAATCGTCGATAATAGTTCACCAATCCAAGGAAAGAGCGTAACTCTGTTACCTTAGTCGGAGCCTCCCACTCCATAATCGCCTTCACCTTGGCGTCATCCATCTTGAGCTTCCCGTGCCCAATGATGTGGCCCAAGAATTGGACTTCTTCGGTGGCAAAGGTGCACTTTTCTTTCTTTACAAACAACTCGTTTTCCCGGAGAACTCGAAAAACTATCCGCAAGTGCTCCACATGTTCCTCCATCGAGTTGCTATAGACGACGATATCGTCTAAGTAAGCCACCACGAACCGATCCAAATATGGCTGAAAGATCTGGTTCATAAGGGTACAAAATGTGGCTGGGGCGTTTGTGAGGCCGAATGGCATAACCAGCCATTCAAACGACCCATACCGCGTAATACACGCTGTCTTTGGCTCATCTCCCTCTACGATCCGGACTTGATAATATCCCTTTTGCAAGTCCATCTTTGTGTACACCTTTGCTCCTCCAAGCCGATCAAAAAGATCCGCGATCAAAGGGATAGGATAGCGGTTTTTGATCGTTACCTTATTAAGTGCCCGGTAGTCCACGCACATTCGCAATGACCCATCGTGCTTCTTCTGGAACAATACCGGTGCGCCATAAGGTGCTTTGGATGGCCTTAGTTTCCCCGTCGATAAGAGTTCATCAAGTTGTTTCCGTAACTCCTCAAGCTCGGATGGAGCCATTCGGTAAGGCGCCATTGCTGGCGGTTTGGCTCCCAACTCCAACTCGATCCGATGATCCACCTCTCTCCTTGGTGGCAACTTTGCGGGCATCACGTCCTTGTTCTCCTCAAGGACTATTTCAATAGCCGGTGGAATTAGCTCATCTCTCCCAAACTCGTCTTCCACCTTCATCACGGCCAGAAATGTCGGTTCACCCTTCTTCACCCCTTTAGTGAACTGCATTGCCGAGAGTTGCCTTATCCCCTCGGACTTCTCCTCTATGGTTGGAATCATGCACTGCGATCCTTTTTCGAGGATGCACATTGAACTTAGTGCGGGCAGAGGGATTGCCATGACTTGCCTCATGAAATCCATACCTAACACAACTTTGAAATCGTCCATGGGTATGACCGAGAAGTTTACTGGTCCGCTCCAACTGCCTAGTCGCATCTCAATCCCTCCCGCTACCCCATTGATGGGTTGGGCCTTTACGTTCACCGTCTTCATCCAACCTTCCCTCTTGGTCCACTTTATCCCAAGTATCACGGCTTCATCTTCAGCCATGAAGTTATGAGTGGCCCCCGTGTCCACCATAACTCGCGTTGACTTCCCATTAACACGAGCCTCCACGTACATGAGCCCCTTGCTCATTGGTTTAGACGATGGACCGGCCTTAAGAGCGTTAAGGAGTTGTAATGACCCCATCTTGCCCGGCTCCACCTCTTGGGTCTCACCTTCGTGATTCTCCATTATCGCAGACAACGACCCCATCTTCGGACATTCCCTCATTGGGTGTGGCCCCTTGCACACAAAGCACCCACCTTTTGGGACAAACGTCTTCTTCTTTGCCTCAAACTCCTCTCGTCCTGATCCCTTCTCATAACGCCTTGAGTTGGATGGACAGCCACTATCTCGTCTTTCTCCCCCACCTTTGGTCACGATCTTCTCCTTTCTCTTGAAGGACTCGGAGGGACCTTGGGTACGAAAGTCAGTCAACGACTCAGCCACCGCAATAGCTTCATCGACGGACTGAACTCCCCTTCGCTGCAGCTCTTGCTTTGCCCAGTTTTGCAGCTCGTCGGTGAAGTAGAAGACGAGATCCTCATCGGACATGTTAGGAATTTGCAGCATAAGAGTGGTAAACTCTTTAACATAGTCGCAAATTGTACCTTTTTGTCGAAGTTCCCTTAACTTCTTGCGGGCTTCATACACAACATTCTCTGGGTAGAACTGCCGTTTAAGTTCCTTCTTGAACTCCTCCCAAGTCTCGATCCGGCAAGTTCCCCGCTCGATGTCTGCATGTTTTCTCCGCCACCACAGCATCGCCGTGTCCGTCAAGTATGACGTCGCGGCTTTAATCTTCGCAGTCTCATCCCCAAGATTGAGATTGTCGAAGTATTGCTCCATCTGCCAAAGGAAATTCTCAACTTTCTTAGCATCCCTTACCCCGTTGAACCGCGACGGTCTCGGGAAATCAACCCGACCGCCTACTGCCGCAGCAACGGTTCCTCCATTTGCGCTTGCCCATTTGCATAATGCCATATCCTCCTCCACCGCGACAAATCTTGCCTTCATCCCCTCGATGTTGTCTAGCAAGGCCCGGATGGATTCGGTCACTAGTTCCTCCAATCGAACGAACCGAGTGTCTAAATAGGCGCCGTTCCGCTTGACTTCCTCCAACCCATCGAACACATGATTCTCCAGTTTGGAGACGGTGTGCTCGATTATTTCAAGCTTATCAGTCATTTCACCCACGGCCACTCCCAAAGCATCACGGGAAACACTCTTTTCCCGCTTGCTTCCTGCTTGGCTGGCCGTGGTTTCTCTTCCATGTTCGTCATGGGTGTCGGACGAAGCGCTCACATCTTTGCTTCCCTTAGCCATTCTCTCGGATAGAATTCTCTATAGCCCCGGTCGAACTTTGCTCTAATACCACTTGTCACGGACTGATTCCTCCTGAATCGGTACGTGCGGCCTTAGCACCTTTCCGCCCCTCGCGGTTGCTAAGTTAGCCTTACTTAAACTCGGACCTTAGTACTTAGAGAGAGAAGCTTTCGTATCTTAGAGAGAGAAGCTTTCGTATCTTAGAGAGAGAAGCTTTAGAAAAGTGTTTATATTGTATTTTGCTTGATGATTTACAAATGAGGATCTCACCCCCTTTTATACAAGTTCACCTCCAAAACGGACGGTGGAGATTAACACAATCTAACGGTGGAGATTAACTCTCACCAACTCTCACCACTAACTCCACCAACCCATTTCCACCAACTTCACCAACTCTCCCCACCAACTTCACCAACCCAATTCCACCAACCCATTCCCACCAACTCTAGATTTATGGGCTAATTTCGTTTGGGCCTAAAATGGGCCGTGACAAGTCGGTAACTAAAATCAATTATATTTTTGGTGAAGTTCATCTTCTTCTTCTTCTACGTATTTTTCTCTTTTTAAAAGGTTGCCGGCTTCCTAAATATTTTAGGATATGATTAGCTAAAAATTATTTTATAATATTAAAAAATATATTTTATATATTTGTAAAGGTCAAAGAATAAGCCATCATCTTTGGGTCCATCGTTGGGTAGGCTTCTTCTACGGTTTTTTTTTTTTTTGATAAAAGCTTCTTCTACGGGTTTTCTCTAAGGTTTTTATTAGTTTTGGAATATTAGAGTATTTAATATTTCGTGTGCAAATCAGATATGATTTTTTGTATGTCAATTTCTTTTTTGGTGTACTTTTTCAAAGTTAATTTTTAATAACAATTATCGATTAAAATTCTATATGAGATAAAATTTTACAACATCCTTTTTATCTTTTAAAACTCTATATCATTTTTTTTCTGTTTCGCATCATCTTTTTTTTCTACCACATCATAATTCAACACCCATTCCAATTTTATCCTCTACAATGGTTTTGTTTAATAAAATTACAAAACTTACCCCTCTATTTTTATTTCATATTTTTATTTTCTTTTATATTTTGGTTTTTGTGATTACATATTATTAATAAGATTGAAAGTAAATTAAACTAATTAAGAGTTAAATAATTTTATAAAATAATTTTTGTTTTCATTTTTATTTTATATATTAATTTTTTTTTAAAATTGCAAGTAATAAAGGCGAGAAATAGAGATAGTCATTATTAAAACACATACAGTGACGAACAATTTAAAATGCAATATAATAAACTAATAAGCACACGATACAACTAATAAAACACATACAGTGACGGACAATTTAAAATGCAATACAATAAACTAATAAGCACACGACACAACTAATAAAACACACATAACTTAATTAGTACAATAGACTCAACTCACAAACTTAAAAATCTCATTAACCACTGAACATTCTGAATTTTGCCCATATCTGTTTGACTAGATCTGCTTGCAATTCGTGCTGTATATTTGAATCACGCAACTCTGATTTTGGGTGTTAAAAGGGTTATTGTTGTGATCCATTTCACTAAACCGATGTTTAAAACTAAAAACAAGAATTTACTGGAAACTAATAGAAAATATAGTAGAAAAAGACGAATTTTTTTCAGTGTCCAAATCAAATGAAACATGTCTCTATTTATAGAGTATGAAAAATGATGAGTTTTGGTATATAATTATTATGAAATAATTGATAAATAATTGAGATGAAAACAAAATATCAAAATTTTGAACGGCCAATCAATGCGCTCCACGTGTCATCAATTATACCCTACATATCAACATTCACGGTGTTAAAATTATTCAACACAAAACTTGCTACATCACACTCTCTTTTAATTACAACACCCATTGCAGCAGAAAAAAAAATATCAACTGTTGTAAAAGAAATTACAACACCCCATTGTAAGTAGTTTTATTAATTCCTTCTTTGCTTATTTTTCTTAATTACTAATTCACTAAATTTTCACCCATGCCAAACACGGGATTAAATGATTAAATAGATTGACGAATCAATTTTAATATATACAATTTTTAATATTTAAACATGTATAATAAAGCATATGATTTATAATATCTATAAACGTATAAAATGATATATATTATGCATAAATATAATAACGTTAAATATTTTTGATCAAGCATATGTTAATGACATTAGTTTTAATATTTTTATGTGTAAAATTGATTAAAAATATGCAAATATTATTTATTTCAATATATTTTAAGTGTAAACTTGATCTTCATTTTTTCTGTCTAAATTGATCTTCATAATAATTAAAAACTTGTTAATATATCATAAACAATTAAAAATATATATGGCAAGTCTAAAATACTATATTTAGTTGGGCTTAAATTTGTAAAACATGTATTAATGGGCTTTTATTATTAAACTAATGAGAATATGTAGAGATTTCCACCATGGTATATATTTTTAATTGAAATGTTCTGATTGGTAAAAATTAAATGATGTGTCCCTTAAATTGTTCATTGCTTGACACTTAGGATTTTTTTTTTGAATGTCTCCTCTATTAATATATATAGGATTTTTTCGTTTTATATTATTTTATTAATGATAAATCTAGATTTCATAAAATCAAAAATATAAATTTCAAAAAGTAATAAATGATTATTTTAAAAATATGATTTTTGTTAATTCCTTTTTTAATTTTTTTATTGTTAATATTTTTTGTTAGAGATAAATATGAAAATATTTTCTTATAGTATAAAATCTGGAAATATAAATTTGGAAAAGAAAATATGATTTTTATAATTTATTTTAAGTATAAATCATTTAAAAAGAATTTTAAAAAATTCAGGATAATCCATGGAATAGATGCATGCTTTTTTTGGAAGAGAAAAAAACGCCATTGAAAGAAACAGAATGAAAACAAAATAAGATAACAAAATTATATACGTTGTCGGCAAGTACGTGAGTTTGAGAAAATTTTAAAGTGATGTAAATATGTTTCTATATCGACGTTGATACCTCATACCAACAATAGACATGATTTTACATAGACCATAAAAGAGAAAAACAAATATGAACCATTGGACATAGACGAAACTTCTCATGCAAACATTATCTTGATAGGAAAGAGAAGTCTATGGTAGAAAAACATAACTCAAAATCCTAAAAAATTTAAATAAAAACTAAAAATAAAAATAGTATTTGTTTTTAGATGATCAATTGTGTTGAATGGCTAAAACATAGCATAAACACATACATATACATATACATGGGCGGAGGTAGGTTGGGGTAGAGGGGGCAGCTGCCCTTCATAAAATTATTATAATTAGTATAAATTCTAAAAGAACCTAAATATTGTCCCCATTTATAATATATTTTTTGCCCCCGTTAAATTTATTTATTTCTCATTTATATATTTTTTTAATAATCTAATTTTTTTAGATAAATTAGATTTTGTCCATACAATATTTATAGCCAAGTGATGGACCTTTTTTTTTTTCAAAGTTATAGATTTACTAAAATGAATCAATAAACATGCATATAAGGAAACTAGAATTGAAGTAAAAAAAGAAAATCAGAACTAAACATAGTATATATAGAATATCTAAACAAAATCTAAATTTTAAATGTATTAATTTTTTTATTTTTTATTTTACTTGTCTACAAAGCTTGCATTAATAAATAATTTTTTAATATTTTATTAACCTAATTTAAAAAAATTCAAATCAATTTCGTCACATATTCATTACAATATATATTTTTATCATAAATTTATAACAATTTTTTTATAAATTTTATATACAAATTATCATAAAAATTATCATTTTTTTACTTTAAAATCAATATTTTTATATAGTTTTGAATTTAATTTTTGCCTCCGATAAAAATTGTTTCTTTACATATATAATGAAAACATGAAAAATTAGGGTTCACGAAATCAAATTATTGGACCGAACATGATTTTGTAATTTGTGAAAAAGCTAATGGAAAATTCTTAGCTAACATTGTAAAGACTAAACCCAATTTTATTTTCTAAACCCATCCGAAAATTTTAATTCAAAATTATTAAAGATCATATGGTATTTTTAAATCCCAGCTTTGAGCGAAAACGAAAATATATGTTTTAAACTATTGATTGGATTTTTATTTCTAAATAAATATTTGACGTGGATTCCGATAGGGGAAATAAAAGATTTTCTTTAGGTCTCTTTAACTCTGACTGAAAATTTATAGCCTTCATAATGTATATAGATTCTCTCTGTCTATCTCTCTCTCTCCAAGTCTCTTCTAACTCTCGTCTGTTCATATTCTTTCTCTCCAAAATTGTTAAAGCAATATTTAATCTGCCATGAAATCCCAAAAATATCACTAATTTCTTCTTCTTTCCGTTTCTACTTTCTTCTTCTCTCTTTATTTCGGAATATATTTTTTCAAGTTTGTGTTCATAAGCAGAGTCGCTTCAAACGGTATGCACGATTTCTACTCTTCTCATCGGGTTTTTTTCTGCATGTTTTCTAACTTTTATAGGAATTTATCGTTTTTAATTGATCGTTTTAGGGTTTCTCGTTTATGTGTTGGATTGAACAGAGTGTTGATTATGATTGATGATGTTGCTGATGCAGACTCAGTTATGGATTATGATGATGATGATGATGAAGGGAGAAGGTTTATGGTGAATGCAATTAGCGAGCATACTTCAGCAATGCCTGAAGAAATTGATGTTCCAATTATCTGTCTTGATGATGATGATGATGATCTTAAGATTGATAAGGACTACAAGATGTTCTTGGATCATCTTAGAGATGATAACAGTTTAGGCCCTCTATTTGAACATAATTCAAGCTGCTTAGATCGTCCTCTTAGGTATGAAGTTGACGATGGAGAATCTGAAACTCGTAAATTCGACATGTTTTCTGGTGAATCAAAGAGGTCAAAGCTTGAGAATGAGATTCCAATGAACAATAGAGATTCTCAACAGAGAAAAAGGAAAACTGTTGGGTTTAAGGCTGAAATTTCAAGAGCTGCTCCGTTAGTTATAACCCGAGAAAGCATTCAACGAGACAATAGAGCTGCTGAAAGAAGAAAGAGGAGGATTGGTGAGTTAGTTGGAAATCAAGAAAACATTCCACGAGACACGAAAATTTCAGAGTCAAAGGTTTATAGTTTATGGGATGTTCCATTGGTTATAGCCCAAAAAAGGATTCAACGAGACAACAGAGTCGCTGAAAGAAGAAAGATGAGGATTGCTGAGTTAGTTAGAAATCAAGACAACATTCAACGAGACAAGAAAATTTCAGAGTCAAAGGGTGAGAGTTTATGGGATGTTCCATTGGTTATAGCCCAAAAAAGCATTCAACGAGACAATAGAGTTGCCGAAAGAAGAAAGAGGAGGATTTCTGAGTTAGTTACAAAACAAGACAGCATTCAACGTGACACGAAAATTTCAGAGTCAAAGGGTGAGAGTTTATGGGATGTTCCATTGGTTATAGCCCAAAAAAGCATTCAACGAGACAACAGACTTAGGAAAATTGCTGATTTAAAGGCTGAGACTTTAAGAAGGGCTGTTCCGTTGGTTAGAACCGAAGAAGACATTCAACGAGACAACAGCGTAAAGGTTAAGACTTTAAGTGATGTTCTGTTGATTAGAAACCAAGAAGACATTCAACGAGATCACAAAGTTTCTGACGGGAGAAAGAGGAACTTTTCCGAGTTGGAGCCTGAGACTTTAAGAAGAGCTGTTCCGCAACGAGACAACATGATTGCTGAACGAAGAAAGAGGGAAATTTCTGAAACAAAGGCAGCAGGGATTTCAAGGGCTGCTCCTGTGGAGCTTAAGGCTGTGAGTGAGACTTCAAGGATTGTTCAGGTGTCGCGAGGGAACAAAGGAGGTTTTGTAGGGAGAAGGAAGAAGAATGAGGAAGTGAGTGTAGCGGTTGTAGATAAGGATTACATGAGCTACCTCACATGGCTTGTAGATTCTCTTAAAAATTCAAAAACTAAGCTTGTGGCTAATCTACAAGATGATCGGTTTGATTTCGATCCTATAATTCCGGATACTCTAAAAGAATCCGCAATTGTCCCTGAAAAGGATCCATTAGTAAAGGTGAAGGTTGAGTTAGATCTTGAGTCTTGGTCTGATGATTCTGACATAATTGCGGTTAGTGATTCCCCGTTTTTGGATGGAGAGGGTACACCATTTGTGGCATCCAAGAGCGTGGTTGATCTCGATAAAGAAAGTAAAGAGGATGAAAGTAGTAGTTGTTTGTTTACAAAAGAGCTAATGGAAGTTCTGGAAAAACCATACGATGAAAAAGAGTTGTTGAAGCTCTCTAATCAGGCATCAATGCAAAAACCAGTGACTCGATGTAGAGAACTGCGAAAGGGAAGAGAAAAGATTTATGAGACTGATAAACTGGGACCATCATATCTCCAGAGGTTCTCTGATTTCGATAAAGAATACAAGCTTGTGGATGGTGTTGATAAGGCAAAAGCTTTGAAATTGTTGCGTGGTTTTTTCTTTTACTTGCGAAATTGTTCTCGTGATGGTGCTTTCGAGCCTTGGAGGAAGGATAAGCAATGGTTGCAACTTGCAACCATAGGAAGATGGTAAAGCTTTTGGTTTAATAAGCCAGCTTTGATGTAGAATAAGTTTTGGATCTATCTGTTGTTTTCGACTCGGATTACGGCTCTGCTTCTCCTTGTTTTTTTGTTGTTGTTGTTGGGATTGACAAACTGTTTCAGAGTAGTTTCTTGTTACCCAAGAATCTGGTTAGTGGCTAAGATTTGTTGATCTCGTACTACAAAAATTGAAGGAATCATATTCGACACTTTCAACCAGTATAGTAGACCTTAGGTTAAAGGAGGAGGGCATTGGGTTTGAAACGTTGGAAAAAAGATTTTCTTGCATAGAAAAAAATGAGAGAACAAGATCTGAAAGTCTTTGAAGGAGATGATGTCCTGTCAAAAGTATAGAGGACAAGATATGGAACCAAAATCGGCATCGCCTTGTATACAAACTTCCTATATATGTACATGGCTAATATATGTTTGAGAATTACATGTTAGGAATATGAAACAAAGAGGCACACAACCTCCAACTTAGTGTTGGGCAAAATTCCCAAACCGATAATATTTCCAAAGCTGAACCTAAAATAAATAATAAAATAACCGAAGTGAATAAAAGTTTCTATATCGCAATTTTTTAAACCAAACTCGAATCGAATCTAAATTTTATAAAATTAAATCGAATTAACTGAATTACCCGAAATTTATTAACAAATTAATATTTTTAATTAAATATATAAAAAAATACGTTTAGATATGAGATACTCTAAAATAGCACAAAAAATTAATTATTTGTTCTAAACTTAGCACACTAAATTAAAAAAAAAAAAAAAATAACACAAATTATTGTGTGAAATAAACTTGTTTACCCTAAATAAATTACAAATAGAATTAAAACATTATGTTTGGGTTTTCTTTTTCCAATTTAGGATTTATATTTTTCTCATTTGGAAAGAGTTTTAAATCATTTTGATTTTGAATTTATGGTATTATTGGAAATTCAAAACTAGTGATGATGTTTTTTGAACAAAAATTTTAAAGTGTGGTATTTTTGAAAATTATCTAAACACAAAATATATTAAAAAAAACTAAACATCTACAATGTTAATTAAAATTAATTAATTGTTTTTGTTTTTTATAACTTTTTGTTGAAAACTAGACCGAACTCAAATTTTCAAAATGGAGCTGAAATATACTTTGATCTCGAATGTGGAAAAAAAGGTAAGGTTGGCTAATTTGCCAAGAAAAAACTATCGAGCACTAAAGAAACCATAATGGTTAGGTTTTCAATATGTGAAGAGTCCACGTCACTTTGCCGTAAACCGCCGTCATTGTTTTTTCTTCTTCTTCGCCATTTTAGATTCAAAAAATCCTCAAAATCAAACAAAAACCCTAAATCGAGCGACGCAACGGCATAAGAGAATTGAGTAGTGGTAGGTTTTGTGCGTTTCTGCAAGGTTTTCCGACGCTTCGCATAACTCAAAATCATTGGAAGTTACTTTTCCTCTCGATTGATCATACTCATAAAAGCGTAAGTTTTTTCTTACTAGTATAATTTTGTTTTGGCCAATTCCATCCAAACTTTGTGAGGTTGTTTTTACCTTTTTTCCGAGTGAGATCTATTTTCTATAACCCGAACCAAACCGAATAACATCTATTGACTCTTGCTAACTCTCTTCTCATTGTTTTCTCTAACTTTTTTTTTTGTTTTATCCATTGGTGTTTATTGTTTATGTTTTTGCAAATCACACAAATCATTTGCAGATTGTGATTATGGCATTGAAAGAATCTTCTGATACGATACTTTAACGAGGTGAAGTTTCTCTTAAAATAAAGTTTGTTCTTCTATGTTTTATGTCATCATTTGATTACACTTTTTCTTGTGTAATTTTTTCTTTTGATCTTAGGTTAATCTTCTTGAGCCTGTAGCGCAATTTTTGGATGCAGCATGGTTGCTTTGTGAATGTTATATAATCATATGATTTTACTCCAGCTGCTGGAAGGTACGCTGTCATATGAGTTTAGTGGTGCATTGGCATCTCACGGACGATGATTTTATTTCCTTATTTAACTGTGCAAAGGTAAAGACTTTGTTTCTTCTATTCGTTGCACCATTTTTTTTTTTTTTAAATTACAAGTCAAGTAAAACCATAGTTTCTATGCACTGTTCTTTCTGCTGCTTAATTTCATGTGGTGTTTTTGCTTGATCTCAGGAATGTCTTAAACCCAGTGAAGTTTTTGTAGTGAAAGAGAATCTCGCTAAAGAAGGTCTCTTTAGCTCTCTCTTCGACCCTCACTTTGACATTCTTACGAAAATATCTCTCTGAGACAAAAGAGATAGCATGCGGTCCAAAGAGGTAGCATGCAGTCGTCAGCCCCGCGAGTGCAGTTCCGATATACCAGCTGCACAAACACATCCGGGGACAGCTTCCCGTAATCATGATGATGTAATGCGGCTAAGTGCTGACATAATGGAATACCTGAGTAAGACATAAACGGAATTGACAACTTCTGGAGTATAAAGTCGTCTCGAGGTTTGACTAAGTATACACCGCAAGATCCTCAGAAGGCTATGATTCAAAGACAAAATGGATGAGTCCCGAGGACGGATGATACTCACCTCAGGAACAACTGATGGAATACGACCAGACGACAACACGGTTGTGATAAAACAAGTAAAGACACGAGAGTTAAGCGAAAAAACATATAAACTGGTGTAAAAGAGAACTCATGCAAGAGTATCGGTCGTAAAACACGCGACGATGTGCGATTGAAACCAAAAATAAAGAAGTCTCAGTAAAAGCAATGGACATCCCCCAAAAGAAAGACAAATGCTCCGACAACGCAAAAGGAGCGGAGCAGGAGAAAGAAAAGCCCTAAACGTGACCTACATACAAAGAGATCTGAACCTGCTGACATACCGTCAAAGGCCGCTCGGCCCAGACAATCCACTCCCAGCCGTGTATCATTTCTCCAACTCCTCCACCCGCCGACGCAAGGTCGCCACTTCATAACAAAATCGGCGATTCTCCGCTTTAGAATCCATAAGAAGTTGGAAACCCAAACAGGTCTCTTCCGGGGTTCCGTATGGTTCCCAGGCCTGAGCCGACATCTTATCCGCCCGATCCTAAGGCACGGTATCACAGATTTATATGATGAAACGATGCGCCTCCCTTCCCCAGATGACGAAAATCTTTCGCGATGTTCTCGAGACTAGTCTCCAAAGGTATCCCAAGTTTAATGCATATACGACCCACAGAGGATCCGAAATCCGACTCGAACATATATATTATCTTGTTTATTAATGTTGAAAAGAAACAGACTTCACCGGGAAGAAATAATCAGCAACAATCAGAAACGAATGTGTATATTGTGTGTATATATATTTTTTTTCTAATCATGTTTGTGAAAGTAGCTGTAAAACAGTATCCTATATATATTAATATATATATATAGAGAGAGAGAGGGAGGGAGAGAGAGAGGGAGAGGGAGAGGGAGAAAGAGAGACCCAATACATAGACAGACCCAAGCGAAATCAAAGAAAAATTATAGGGACACATTAGTTAAATTAACAAAACAAAAACATTTCATTTAATATATGGTATGGTGGAAATCTCTACAATTTTCATTAATTTTTTAACACCACTCCAATATACATGTTTTACAAATTTAAATCCAATTAAAATGTAATATTTAATATTTTAAAATATTATATAATTGTTGGAGGAGGAATTTCACCAGGTCCAAGACAGATCCAAGCGGTTTGACCGAGATGGCCCAGCCACGACTTCAGACGAATATCTAGAACATTTATTGCGTCGCATCTACCCACAATAAATACATTAAATGTGGCATGACCTGACCCATGTGTAGGTGAGTAAACGTACGTCGAATCGAGAAAGCGTGGAGTCGGGAGATGACTGTTAGAGATGATGATCATCCCTACAAAGTAAGTAAGGTACATATGGGTTGGGTCGGTCCAACGATGATCGGCCATGATATCCAACCCATGTATTCCGTATAAATACCCTTCAGAACACGTTCGAGAGGGGACACGATAAAAGAGATAAAAAGTAACATATTTTAACTACGGTTTCCTAAGAGCTCACTAGACATCAAATTCAATCAAGACCCTTACAGACTAGTTGATAACAGTCCCCTTGTTTCATCCTAGTCGAATACCTTTCTCTGTCCAGTTATGTGTTCTGTTCTGACTAGAGCGTCGGAGAATAATCGGGAGGACAACCTTTTGTTGTCCCGATAAGCTCTTACCGACTATGTGATTTAAGGTCTCATTCATCCTTCCGATAGGCGAACCTGCTCCGTAGATTTGAGGAACGGATCATCATCAAATGTCATCCTACCCAAAATCTACCCAAACAATAACATAATTTTTTAATGGTTAGTCATTTTTAACTTATGTCAATAAAAACTAACTTTATAAAAATTGTATCAATGTAAATTTAGATGTCATATAAATAGAAATTGTATTCGATAACATGATTGATCCTACAATTATTTCTTTAATATCACATAATGGTTAATTATTGCTTTAATTAACGTTGAGTTTTGCTATAACCGTACAACTTTACAAATACGGTAGGTTTATTGATAAAAATAATATATTTAAAATACGGTATAGGTTTATCGATAAAAATTAATATATCTAAAAGTTTTGAAAATTCTTCTTATAAGAAAATACAGGAATCATTGCTCTGTTTGCTATCACTCCAACTGTGAGAGGTTATAAGACTATCAACCATCTATATAAGTTGTTAATATTGGTGACGTCTAAATAATTTATACCAAAGTAACTGAAAACTAACAGTCATGTTTGAATTTCGGAAATCATTCGTTTTGGCATTTTTATTTTATTTTTTATTTTAAAACATTTTACATATTTAATGTATTATTTTTTGTTTTGGTTGAACTTTTAAATTTGTACGCATATTTTATTGGTCAAACTAATATTTGTTTTTTTATAAATAAATTTGAGAGAATCCATAATTTCAAATGTATTTAATTTATACCAAAAATGATTATATTCAAGCCAAATGTCATGTAAATTAAATTTTATAATGTAAAATATCTTAACCATATTTGAAATGTACAATATAATTTCGTTAGTTATAATTTCTTCGATATACTAAAATATTTTTAATTAATTTTTTTATTAGTATTCTAATCCTGCATCAAAATAGAAGAAATTTGGAAAAATATTTCTTTTATGTTTTTAAATTTGAAAAATACATCTTTTTAAAAAAAAAATTGAAAACTACTCTTTTTCAAATATAAATTTACCAAAATAACCTCAATAAACTGAAAAATAATTTATATCTTATATATTTAAAAAATAGAATAGTTTTTAATGATAATATTATTTTAAAATAGTTTCAATTTTATTCATAAATTACTTATCTAAGATTTTGATGCTATGAAAGGTTTTGTATCTTTATATTTAATTGACACAATGATCCAAGACCAACCCAATTTTTTTGGTTAGGATAATGGAAATTATGCTAAGTTTATTGGTTAAATTAAATCAATTAAAATTGAAAAAAAACAATTGGTTTGAAAATAAAGAATCTAGGTTTCATTGAATATTTATTTGACCTATTCTTAACAAAATGGTGAATATTTTTTTTATATATATAAGACACGTAAGTTTGTTTTAGATAAATTTTGAAATATTTTAATAGATTTATTTAATAATAAATTTTAAATTTTAATTAATAACACATATTTATCTCAAACAAAAAATATATTATTTTTCGAATTTTAAATTTTGATTTATTTAAAATGTAATTTTTAATTCAAATTAGGACAAAAAAACCTTATCACACGATAAAAAGATTATTAATTTTCAAAAATAAAAAAAAAATGTATTTTTCAAAATTTATTAAATAAGATATTTTTCAAATTCTCCTATCAAAATACCTACTCTGTGAATCAATAAAAGTCATTAAAAAAAACGTAAAATGCGATTAGGAGTTGGGAGTAATTGGGATTAAAAAAAAATTGAAAGTTAAGCCCAAAGTAAACCGGTCGGTACGAATTGGTTAACGAACTCTCGTTAGAAATCAAATAACCTAGCCGCTTAAAACTCTTTTTGGAAACCCCAAGAAAGCAGTATCGGGAAAAAAATGCTGCTCCGGTCATTTCGCACCGTCGAGCGGCTCCGCAACGTCACCACTTCTTCGTTTTCTGGTTATCTCACTTCTCCTTCCTTCTCACAACGACGTTGCAATGGTGTTCGGAGCTATTTACCAAACAGAGTAACGACGGAGACTGCTTTCCCTACTCCTATTTCTCGCTTCTGTTACTCTGTGTCTGTGAATTCGCGAGATGAGAATCGGTATACGACTGCATCAGCACCGGTTTCTCCACGGCGGCTTAACATCAGAAAGACGCCACGGCGTAGGAAGGCCGGAAAAGTACCGATAAACTCGCCGGCGGCGGATGCTGTAGAATTGGCTTTGGACTCGGTGGTGAAGATCTTCACAGTTTCTACGAGTCCTAGTTACTTTCTTCCTTGGCAGAATAAGTCCCAACGAGAATCCATGGGCTCGGGTATATCCCTCGAATCCTTCTGTTTTTTTTTTTTTTTTGTTAAATCAAAGTTTTAGAATTTTTGGACTTTTGGTTTTCGAAACTTTTTGTTAATTACAGATTTAAGAAAGTGGGCAGATTCAGACTCCATAGTTTCAATCTACATTTCCCAAAATTTACAGTTAGGAACAAGATTTTGTAGCACTTTCGAATTGCTTGAGGTGTTACTGTCTAGTTTGATTAGGAGATGTTGGTATGTCTTTTTAGGCTGTTTCGCTGCTCTGTCTATGTATGGTCTGGCTTGAATTACTGTTTGGCATTATTAATGTAGGATTTGTAATTTCGGGAAGAAAAATTATAACAAACGCTCACGTGGTGGCTGATCACTCCTTCGTGCTTGTTAGAAAGCATGGATCCCCCATAAAGCACCGAGCAGAAGTTCGAGCGGTTGGCCATGAATGTGATTTGGCCATTTTGGAAGTTGATAGTGAAGTGTTTTGGGAAGGTATGAATTCGTTGGAGCTAGGAGACATACCGTTTCTGCAGGAAGCTGTCGCTGTAGTTGGCTATCCTCAAGGTATTTGCTCATGTTAAATTGAAATAATTCTCTTGCATACAGAAAAATGAGTTAAGTGTAGATGAATGAAACAAGGGTTTTGTGCTCTAGGTTTACTGCAATTTTAACTTTCAGATGGTCTGTTGTATGTATATTGTCCACTAGCTCCAACAGTATATCATGTCATTGGTCTGCTTCTAAGCATGTAAATTTTTGTGATGCACTTCTTAAAGTAATAACAAAATTAATGATATCTAAATTTGTTGTATGATGATGATTGATGAGCAAACTTATTACCCTTTGGCTGTTAAATTTATGCAAAGCTTTCTAGGATTAGTTTACCTGCTAGGGCTTCACATTCATAGGATTTCTTTCATGGAAAGAAAAATACGTGAAATGTGCTCTGTGACGTCAAAGTATACTTATATAATATTTGGCTTAAGGGTTCCACTTATATTTTCGAGACAATTTTGAAGAAAAAAAAGTAATCGCTTTGAGTTTTAATGTTATGTTCTCTAATACAGGGGGTGACAACATCTCCGTCACAAAAGGTGTTGTGTCTCGAGTTGAACCCACACAATATGTTCACGGCGCCACCCAGCTAATGGCTATACAAATAGATGCAGCTATTAACCCCGGGAATAGTGGTGGCCCAGCAATCATGGGAAACAAGGTAGCTGGTGTTGCGTTTCAAAATCTTTCAGGTGCTGAGAATATAGGGTGAGTTGGAACTGTAAATTTTGAACAGTCTTTTAGCTCCACTTGCAATAACAAAGTCCAAGTGATCAGGAAAAAAGTGAAACAAAGTTTCCAGATTAAAGTTTATATATCTATCTTGAGACTTATGTAATACGAGTATTGTCGCTCTCGGGAAGTGTCTGATTTCATTGCTGTCTTGAGACTCTAATCTTGGTTTCCAATATGCATAATAGTTGAGGTATAGTATACGTGTCTTGACAAGCCTAGGTTTAAAATTAACATTTCGTTTTGTGGTTTCAAACTGCAGCTATATAATTCCAACACCCGTAATTAAACATTTCATAACTGGTGTTGAAGAATGCGGTAAATACATCGGTTTCTGCTCAATGGGTGTATCATGTCAGCCAATGGAGAATGCTCAAATACGTAGTCATTTTCAGATGAATTCAGATATGACAGGGGTTCTTATAAGCAAAATAAACCCTTTATCGGATGCTCACAGAATTCTGAGAAAGGATGATGTTATTCTCGCGTTTGATGGTGTTCCTATAGCAAATGATGGAACAGGTATATTTTTTTTTCTTTTTTTTCCATGAACCTTAGTGCTGAATTTTTGCCTAGTTTGTTGGTGAAGTGTATTTTCATGTACTGCAGTTCCTTTCCGGAACAGGGAGCGGATCACTTTCGATCATTTGGTTTCTATGAAGAAACCAGATGAAACAGCTTTGGTTAAAGTCTTGAGGGAAGGAAAAGAACATGAGTTTAGTATCACTCTAAGACCGGTAAGTGATTTGGTCTGACTGTTATAGATATTACTAACTAAAATCATTTGTTCATATTCCATCTCTAAAATGGACAATCATTAGTTCTTCTGAGCTTAACAGATATCTGTTGCTTGCAGCTGCAACCGCTGGTTCCAGTGCATCAATTTGATCAGCTTCCAAGTTATTACATTTTTGCGGGTTTCGTGTTTGTACCTCTCACTCAGCCATACCTTCATGAATATGGAGAAGATTGGTATAACACTTCTCCCCGCAGCTTGTGCGAACGTGCATTAAAAGAGTTGCCCAAAATAGCCGGTCAACAACTTGTCATTGTCTCTCAGGTTTGTGCCTTCCTTTTGTCTAGTTCCTTTCTTTAAGGTTGGGGTTTCGGCCCAAGTACCAGAACACAACACCATTTTTAGTGTCCAGACAACATCCTTGAAGACCAGAACACAACACCATTTTTAGTGTCCAGACAACATCCTTGAAGACCAGAACAAGTCTTATCTTCCTTTTTACCACAATTCAAGTTTTGTTCAAAATATTTTCTCCTACAAACTTCATAAAATCTTCCTACTTGTTAGGATGCGTTTTGGGATGCTGTCCTCTGAATTTGGCTTCTAGTTGTTAGACCCGCTTTCCTCTATTCCCTAAACGATGGAAGCCTGCTTTGAGTTTTCAAATTTTCAACAAAAATAAAAACGACGACGTCTTGTCATTTAGGCATCACACTGATATTTAAGTCTCTGGTTGATAGGTGTTAATGGATGATATCAACACAGGATACGAGCGGCTCGCAGAGTTGCAGGTAAGTAAATATTATATGGCTATTTTAACCATATTTATATGATCCTATTGTTATTCTCTGGATCCAAGGGCATCATGATTCATTGATTCGCCTTAACATGGCATACAATCTTGAAATCAGTTATTAAAAATAGCCAATTGATTTTAGCGGAATATCATATGATGCTCATAACGGAAAACATGAAATGAAAAACTGCTTTTGTGGTGGAAACAGGTGAAGAAAGTGAATGGAGTGGAAGTGGATAATCTGAGACATCTATGTCAGCTCATAGAAAACTGCAAAACCGAGAATCTGAGAGTGGACTTAGATGATGAGAGAGTAATCGCCTTGAACTATCAATCCGCAAGAATTGCCACTTCTTTGATTCTCAAACGACACAGAATTGCATCTGCGATTTCCAGCGATCTTCTGATCGAACAAAATCCAGCAACGGAGTTGGCTTCTTGTTCTGCGGTTTGAGCCAGAGCCAACGTTTATCGCATGTTGTACACTTCAAATTCATTCATATTTGTAAACACAAATGTTATATGTTCGTAAACATTTAGGATTTGGAAAGCGGCTTTTCACGAGCCTGAGTTAGGTTAAGTAATTGAAATTGTTTTTTATAGAAAAATTATGTTTTACCCCAAAATTATCATTTTTCTCCATTTCCAAGTTACAGCTGATGTCCCTTGCACAGGTGAGAATTAGGGGTGGTTTAGTCCAAACGGATAATAAACTGGACACAATTACTGACCTAAAACGTAAGAGCTTTTTACTGGCAAAAGAGATAGATAAGTGATTTCCGAATAGTAAAAAAATGTTAGAGAGAATGTGATTTAGTGAGAAAAGTAAGTGAAAGCATACAAAAACAAGAGAGAGGGATATATATTACTCTGATTAGTAATATTGTAGCGTGCAAATATTAAAGAAAACTTCCCTAACACCACTAAACTTGGTTCAGTGGACAAACATAACACAATGAATCGAAAGTTTCTTAAATACCATTATTTAAAGGATACAAAAACTCTTTTGTCCTCATATAATATCTCACCATAAAAATTAAATAAAAAAATTAAAAATAGAAATTAACAGCATTAAAAAAAAATTAACAAAATTTGATCGTCTTCTTCACAAAATCGTCACGACAACATCTCAATATCACCACGATCTTCTTCTTCACAATCTTCACATATCTTAACCACGATCTGTATCTCAACCACGATCTGAATCTGTATCATCACGATTGTGATTCACTATTCTTTTACCGATTGATAATCGTGATAGACAAAAGCTCAATCTCGATATGCGATAGCTCAATCGGTGGCGATAGCTCAATCACGATCTGGATCTTTCATCTCTGTCTCTAATCGATTTGGTATGTATTCCCATTCTTCTCTTTTTTTGGACTGATTAGGGATTTGGGGAAAACAAAACCATATTTTCGTTTTTGATATTGATTTGGGAAAAAAACTCGACCTCTAACACTTTCAACTGTGGTTTGTCTCTGAATTTCCGCAAACGACATTAGAATTTCCCCAAATACAAGATATATGATGAACCATGGAGCCTATAACAGTTTATTGCAATAAAAAATCACATATTTGATGCGTTGTATGATATTGTTTAGCTCTTTTGATTCATGGAAAAGAGTTAGTTTTGCTGCTATTTTTGTGGGTATTTTGCTCTGATGATGTTTTATTGGCTTGATTTTTCATGGAAATTGTTAATTGCGGAAATAGCTACTGAAAGTTGGATGCTTTACACTACAAGAAAACAACAGAAGAACGACTCCCAAAAGCGTCACAAAATGGTCGCAAAAACTCAATTTGCGACTACTTAAGGACTAAATTAGATAGTCGCAAAATAAATTAGTCGCAAAATAGTCGCAAATTAGAGACTAACTTGTGACTGTCTAAACTAGTCGTAAATATACGACCACTTTAAGTCGAAACAAAATAGTCGTATATTAACGACTAAAGAGAGACGATCGTAAATGTGCGACTATTATACGACTGGTTGTTGTGGTCATGATTTAGAGACTAATTTGTGACGACATTTGTAGTCGTATAACTGCGACGTTTTGAAGACTAAAATGTTGGTGGCAAATGAACGTCGATGGTCGCAAAATAGTCCTTAAAGAGTCGCATATTAACAACTAAAATGCGACCCTTTTGGTTGGTTCCTTCAACGTTAGTGTCGCAAATCAGTGACAAATGTGCAACTTTTTGCGACTTGAGTTACCGAAAAAATATATATATATGTATATACATATATTGTAAATATTTGTTTTGAAATTTGAAAGCCAAAAGTAAAAGAATAACCGGAATGTTAAAAACACTAGTTTAATAGATTAAAGAAACACAAGTACTAAAACATAAACATAACTTAAAATTGTAGTGTTCTAAAACATAAATAAAGGAAACACATAAGAAGTAAAGTTTTAAAAGCATAAATTAAAATGTGGTGTTCTAGTGTTGGATAACAGGTGTGGTGCCTGGTCCAGAAGGTGCTGCGGTGCCTGATGCAGGGGCAGGAGAGTTGGCTGGTACTGAAGTATGCAAGGCAGGTTGTTCACTCATGTAAGCTGCGATGCAGGGATCAATGTTCTTCATGTATGTGAGCAGTTTCTCCATTTCAGAGATGCGAGCTTGAGCTTGCCATTGCTCCTCATCACGTCGAGTATTATCCTCTTCTTGAGCAACTATTTTACGACGAGCTGTTTTAAGTTGTTCATGGATCTCAGCAAGCGATGTCATAGAAGAGCTTGCATAACTCTCTTTCCTTTTCCCTTTTCCTATCAGCTCAGTTAGTTGTCCAAGTCCAAATGGATTTCCCTTGAGATCAGTCTGAGTACACTAAAAGAACAAAAACAAGAGTGATATACACCAAATTGAGAGGTTGAAATGAAGCTAAAAAGGCAGGTTCTTAATTTTACAAAAAAAACAAATACATCTATCGTAATGATTCAAAACCAAAACTAGAATTATTCACTATACTCTAAAATGAGTATATATATATATATAAAAGAAGAAATGATTTGAGAATGATGCTTAACAAACAACAGAAATATTCAAACCAAGAAGCTCAAAGATGAACAATATGTTCAGACCTAATTGATTCAGTAACAGTCCATAAACATAGAAACCAAAAGGAACAAAAGTATTACTAAAGCTGAGAAAGGACAAGTTGATGAGAAACCAAACAGAAGATCATGTAAAAAATCCATATAACACTTGATAAGCATATACATAAAGCAATACCAGAGAGCAAAAGAAAGACAATCATATGGTAAGAAAGCAGAAGAGAAAGGGAAATACCTTGAGAAATATCTCATTCTTTTCTTTGAGGGTGAGGGTGCGATGAGTAGAGTGTTTAGAAGTTTCTGGACCATCGGGATCATCCTTAGACATTACTTCTGCTAGGTGCTTCTCATAAGCCTCAACAACTTGTTTCGCCTTGTGATCAACAAAGGTTCCATCCGCCATTGTATGTGTCCGCAGAAACACTTCTCCAAACAAAACAGGACGACCTAATTCTTCCTCCTGTAATGATACAAAAACATGTTAGTGTAGATATGCAGTTTCTAATTAGATAGGAAGTATAAACGGTTTACCATTTCCTGTTGAACTCGCAGGTAGAATTTCTGACCGGATACGTGCTTGTGGGCTCCTAGATCGCCACGATCGAAGTTGCGGGACTATGAAGCAGTAGAGCTCCTCTCCACTGCATCAGGAGTCTCCCAGTGCTGCTACATTGTAGTCCAAAGCGTAGGGAATCAATATGTCCTTGCACCACTGTTCTTAGCCTGACTAACTATTTCTTTCATCCGATTTTTGGCAATCTTCAAGAAATGCTGCCTCACAATCTCTGTAATCCCAATATCCCAGTTGTACTTCCGCTACATAAGAAGTTATTGGTTAGTAGTGATCTGTCTTAGGAATTACAACTAAAAAAAAGAAGCTTTACTCGAAATCATTACCACAAAAGTTCTGAAATAGCGTTCTTGGACGTGAATTGGCGTAACCTTCCAGCTATAGTAAGGACCATCAAACTTACGATGAAAGATTTCAGTAATCACAAGAGTCAATTTCTCTTTGTCCCGGGTAAACCTAATACAGAAATATAAACACATGGTTAAGGAGTAGCGTGTATCATGAAAAGAAAATCAGAATGAGAACAGAACAATGATACTCTATCAACACACATATACACTAAATCAACTACACACATATACAATGAGCTAAACAGATAGAATGATGCATTAGTAGACCATGATCAGAGAATGATATAACCAACATTGTACTTTATCTCTATATCTTTTGTCCTTTGTGATGATGGAAACAAAAGATATACAAATGATATTCAATTATTCAATAAACAGCTTGACACAGAATCAATCCGGCAAACAGATAGACTGATGAATGTGCAGACCTTAATACAATCAAGCATTCACATTACGAGACCATAATACAACTACATGATACTTTGACACAAATACAATCAGGCAAGCATGGGTATAACGATGCAAACGTAGACCATTATACAACTACAATTGACATCTCATACAACTACACTGATAGTTTCACCAATCCAAAATTAAAATCGTTAGTACAGAGCAGAGAAGTTACCACGTAGTCTTGACGTTGGGGATTGGATGCTCAGACAAGAGAGGCAGTTGTTCTCGGCTAGGAAGAGCCAATAGATCATCCAACAGCTGTTGGAAGTCTTGCGCCTCTGGGTTGGGAGCATGAACCTGGTATTCTTCCTCGACATCTAGATCATGGTCGGGAAACTCATCATCCATTGCTTGTTGCTGGGGAATGTGAACTGCCGGAGGCTGCGGCTGAGGAATTCGTACAGGAGGAGGTGGTTGATGGTTCGGAATCGGCCTGTTGTGGTGATGAGGGGCTTGCGGTTGCGTTGACGGTGGATACTGAGCCAGAAGTCCTGGTCTGGACACAGACTGTCGCCTGAGGAGGGGTTAGAGGAGTACGATGATTCTCCATGAACTCCGCTGGTCCCATCGACCATGGATCTACCACCTCCAACTCTTGGTGTACCTTTTCCGCCTGAGACTCGAGCAGCTCCGAATGGGGTTTCACCACCTCCGCCGTTGGCTCCACGACCACCACCTGTGGATGTAGAACCTACGCTGTTTCCTCAACCACCTCCGACTGGGGTTTCACCACCTCCGCCGTTGGCTCCACGACCACTGCCTGTGGATCTAGAACCTACGATATTTCCTCTACCACATCCGACTGAGGTTTCACCACCTCCGCCGTTGGCTCCACCAACGCCTCGTGTGGATCTAGAACTGCTGCCGTTTCCTCTACCACCATCACCGACTCTACCACCTTTCCCGCGACCGGTTTTATTTTTTCCAGCCATAAAGAACAAAAAGAAGAATCGAAGCAGAAAGATCGAGAGAGAAAGAAGAAGCTTTTGATTTAGGGGTTGCGAAAGAGGAAATCGGAAAAGAATGGTTTGATTAGAGGTTGCATTCGAAAGAGAGGAAGAAATAGAGGCTAAACGGAAGAGAAAATGAAGATTTGGGACTTAGAATCTGAAGAATCGCCTAATTGTCAAGAAAAATGGAAAAAAATTAGGGTTTGCTTAGAAATGATTTGGGACTGAAAAATCGGATACATGTTTTACGAAAGAGTCGCAAAGTAGTCTCTAAGTAGTCGTAAACTTATTTTAGGGGGGAGACCTTACACGCCCAAAAGCCCAAATGTTTTCAAACCCAAAATTTGAAATACGTGAAGGTAGTCACAAAATAGTCGTAAATTAACAAACAGTGGCAAATCAGTTTCAAATGTATTACTGTTTTGTGACTTTTTGAGTAGTGACAAATCAAAACTCTAAACTCTAAATGTTTAGAGCCAAAATTGTGAGGCATATAGTGTTCCAATCAGTTTTTCATCTATTTAATAATTGTGTGTTTGATTATATAGAGTAAACTATTACTAATAATCAAAAATTTGAAAAATTTAGAGTTTAAACAAAGATAAGATTGAAAGAACAAGTAGTTTATCTTAAAACATGTAATGGAAGATGCAAAAATTATTTCAAATTGAAATTTTAAATAATTTTTGCTATTATATGATATATTTAGTGTAATATATACTTCATATCTATGTACATACCTAAAAAAATCTTTTTACTTGAAATATTTTATTGAATTTCCAAAAAACCTTATAGAGAGTTGGTAAATAGTCACAAATCAGTCACATTTTCAACGAAATGTCGCAAAGTAGTTGCATAATAGTGTGGATTTCATGACGCTTTTGTGACCGACTATAGTAATAAGTGCAAAAAGGTTTTCCTGTGACTCGATCCTTAAATCTGGTAGTGTTATCTATTGTTGAAATCCAATGAGCTAATGTAATCAATCGGTTTTCTAGTACGTTACGTAGTATATATATCGTTTATTAGTAAATCGGAAAATTAAGATTTACTCGTAGATACTGTTATTCGAACATGTGACCTGTTTGTCATTTAGATGTTGCTTTTTCACTGAGTTATAGTGACCATTCGGGTTTTACTTACGAGAACTTATTTATATACCGATACTTACCCAATCCGAAAATAAAAGTTAAAAAGGTTTTTTTTTTTAAAATTATTGCCACAACTATATTACACACATTAATTCAAAATCCGATACATAATATTCATATATATTACAAAAATTAAATTCTAATCTCATACATAGTATTCAAATTTCGTCATCTTCATCTGAAGACGATAAATTAAAAAGAAATTCATCTTCTGGCTCAGCGTCTTCAATTTCGAAATCAATTTCTTCTACTGGATGATTTCTGTCAACTAAACTAACGACAACAATTTCTTCAACCGATTCCGTCATTCCATCATCATCTGTTTGTTGCAAAATGACCAGCTCTTTCTCGTTACATTTTCCTTGAACACGATTCCTCAGATTCACTTTCAGCACCGTTTGCCACAATTTCCGAGGGCGTTTCGTATATGGGTATGGAAGATAACAAACTTGATCAGCTTGAGACCCTGATGTTAATAAAAAAATTTTAATTAGAAGTTTATAAATATACAAACATATATATATATATATACACTGAGTTAAATCATCAAAATCATACGTAAAATAAAAGGTTCATAGTTTTGATATCTCCGTGATGAGAGCACGTCAACAATGCCTCCCGGGCCTTTTCGAGCGCCTTTTCCAATCGTAAGGTCAAACCATTCACAGTAGAAAAGTATGATCTTTAAATTCACAAATCCGGGATATTGGAGCTCCATGATAGTTTCTACGGTCCCATAGAAATCATCCTCTTCGGATGCTTCAGAATAATTTTGGCCTTGGACACATACCCCATGATTCATTGTTTTTCACGTCATTCCGTGATCACGAGTGTGAAACAAATACCCTCTTGTAAAATACTTGGGCCACGATCTGACTTTATTTTCAGGACTTTCCACTATTTCATGCACCCAAGTAGGAAAACTTTCTGAACTTTTCATTGATCTGACCTACAAAGTAGAAAATATGCCAATTAAAATAAGAAAGTACAATTTAATAATGCACTCGGTGGAAATATATACATATTGGCGGACCCATATATGGAAATCTTCATCTCTTTTCGCAGTGACCTCATCATCAGATAGTTCTGGGTATTCAAATCGAATTTGCGCGTCCAGCAATCTGTGTTTCAAACAATAAGATAATTATGCCTAAAGTATCTAAAAATAGATAAAATTAACTTAAAATAATGTCGAAATCAAAGTTACCTTTCAAGCGGCCGAAAATAGTCACAATTCCGCAAAACATATGAATGTACACACTTATAATCTTTCTCGCTTAACCAAAATTCACTGCATTTGCCACTTGGATGACCTACTTCAGTAAATATATCCGGTACCGGTACAGTATATGCGGGTACTTCACCTTCATCATACCTTTTATAATTTGAGGCAAATCATGCAATATTAACATACATATTAAGTAAATTATTACCTTCTTCTGCTAGCTGTAGAAATTTGCAACGCAAAGTAGTGTTCTGAGAAATAAGATATCTCATCATTCATGTACGATTGAACAATTGATCCTACTGGATATCTTTTGTTCTTCGCTTTGCCTTTCAAATGTTTAAAAAACCTTTTGAAAGGATACATCCACCTATATTGCACAGGACCACCAAGCCCTGCTTCGTATGGCAGGTGGATAGGTAGGTGCTCCATCACATCAAAGAAAGAAGGTGGGACAATTTTTCCCAAATTACACAAAATCATGACAATGTTCTCCTTCAGAAGTTGGACGCGGGTTTGATCCAATGATCTACTACTTATGTCACGAAAAAGGCTTCAATCCCTACAAAAATATCAGTTATTAATATACATAAGTTCCAATAATAGAAACACTTAAACGATAATATATATACCTGATAATGTGGTGCACGTTACGGGGCAGAAGTTCTGCAAAGACAAACGGAAGCAACCGTTCCATAAATACATGGCAGTCGTGACTTTTCATTTCCGAAAACTTCCACCATTGATGTCTGCACAACTGGCTAAATCTGCTACATAGACATCTGGAAATTTAACCTCATTCTTGACCCATTGTAGTAAAGATTCTTTCGCTTTTGAAGTCAACCTCCAAATAGGAAATGGAGCTCTCCCTCGATCATCGACATGCAAATCTTTCCGAGCACAAAATCTTGCGATATCCAATCTTGACTTAACTGTGTCTTTTGATCTGTCTTTAACATTCATAACAGTATACATGATGTTATCCAAAACATTTTTCTCGATATGCATCACATCAAAATTGTGTCATAGATTGAGATCAGTCCAGTACGGTAGCTTCCAAAATATGCTTTCTTTATGCCAATTATGCTAGTCCCC
Organism: Pseudoturritis turrita; assembly: GCA_900406555.1. Taxonomy (NCBI): domain Eukaryota; kingdom Viridiplantae; phylum Streptophyta; class Magnoliopsida; order Brassicales; family Brassicaceae; genus Pseudoturritis; species Pseudoturritis turrita. Next base: position 315,024 of record OVBL01001087.1, on the reverse strand, counting down.
ATACCCGTCCGGTTTTTTGTATGTCCATTTCCACCACAATTAGATGTTTTAGGTGGTTCGATATGCCGTATACGCTCATATAACACTTGTTCACCAGTCAACGATTGAGGTGGATAGTCGTTCATTGCGTTCTTTCCCTTCAAAAATTTTACTTTATTCTTCCGTAACGGATGACTGGTGGGCAAAAATCTTCTGTGACAGTCAAACCAGCATGTCTTCCTACCAGCTGGCAATTGGAAAGCATTTGTCTCATCCAGACAAATTGAACACGATAATCTTCCATGTGTCGTCCATCCCGACAACATACCGTATACCGGAAAATCGCTTATCGTCCACAGTAGAATAGCTTTAAGGTTGAAGGTTTGATCTAATGACACATCATACGCCTTAACTCTGTTATTCCATAACTCCTTTAACTCGTCGATCAGTGGTTGGAGGAAGACATCAAGACTGGCTCGTGGATGATTTGGTCCCGAATTCAAAACCGTAAGAAACAAATACTTGTTTTTCATGCACATATCCGGGGGTAAGTTGTAGGGTGTCATGACCACAGGCCATAACGAATGATTTTTTGACATACAAAAAGGATTGAAACCGTCTGTACATAATCCAAGATAAACGTTTCGTGTTTCCTCTGAAAAACTCGTATGCATTTGATTGAAATTCTTCCACTCTGCCGCATCAGATGGATGACACATTACTCCATCTTTTGACACATGCTCAGCATGCCATCTCATCGATGATGCAGTCTTCTCTGATTGGTACCTCCTCTTCAATCTGTCAGTGATAGGTAAATACCACATACGACTGAACGGTATTTTTGTTCGTCCCTCACTAGCCTTATATCTTGGTTTTCCACAAAACCTACAATGCTCCAACTTCTCATCTTCTTTCCAGAAGAGCATACAATTATCTACACATACATCAAATGTATGGTACGGCAATCCTAGCTTTCGCATCAATGTTTATGTCTCATAGTATGAACCGGTTGCCTGATTACCCTCTGGTAAATACTCCGTAAACAATTTGGACCATGAATCCATGCATGTTTCAGACAAATTATGGTCTGCCTTAATATTCATGAACCGAGAAGCTAATGATAACTTCGAATGACCATCATGACAACCATCATAAAATGGAGTATTTGCAGCATCTAACATGGCGTAGAACCATTTTGCCTCATGGGTAGGTTCTTCATGAACATGATCATTTCCACTTTGATCATGTTCATGATATTCATTAAATGGTGTAGAACCATGAAATGCATCATTTACCATCCCAACATATACATGCCCCAATGGCATCATAATCTTCACCATGTTTAGACTATACATAATATCCTGGCATAAATCCTCTACTATGCAAGTGCTTCGAAACTGTCCTTGCTAGCATTAAAGTAAAATTTTGATATTTAACACAAGGGCAGTAAAACTTACCTCTACTGCTTAGAGCTATTGACTGGTTACTTGCAAAATTCATGAACTGCTCGACCCCTCCCAAAAATTCACTCGAGAGATTATTTGTACGTGGATCGATTCTATTATACATCCACTCTCTGGATGAATTCCACATTTTTTTGCTCTTTCTCTGTGTTTTTTGTTTTCTCTTTTCTCTGTGTTTTTTTTTTTTTTTGCTCTGATGTTGAATGATAATGGGGTGGTCGTTGGTTCCTTTTATAGGCAAAAATTTTGTCACTACTTTGCGACTAAGAAAAAACAGTCACAAATTTGTTACTCTTTTGCCACCCTTTTACGACCATTTTGTGACTATTATCAGTAGTCACACAAGTTAGGTAGCGTACCTAACTTTCATATTTTCCACGTTTTTACCTACTTTTAGTGACTAAACTGCGACTCTTCTGGCACGATCTATACGAGTAGCAAATAAGTCACAATTTTGGGACTGATTTGCGTACTGACTAAAAATAGAGTTGCAAAACATTCTCACTTTGCGACTCTTTTGCGACTACATTTAAACAGTCGAATAATAGTCTCCATTCAGTCGCTAATTTAGGACTACTATACGACTGAACTGTTCGGTCGTAAATTTGCGACTGATTTGCTTCTATATCTTCCGTAGTCGTTCATTAGTCGCATTTTGATCCCAAAATAGTCGCAAAATTTTGCGATCGAAAAACAATCACAAAAAGTAGTCACTCATCAGCTGTTTTCTTGTAGTGTTAGCTTGTTATAGAGATTGAATCCGATATGATATTGTTTAGCTCCATGGTTACTTGTACTTATGGAATTTCAATTTTATATTAAAGATGTCTGCATATATGGTGAATTTTCAATGAGGTATACGATAAGAATTTTAGTCCTGAAAAAGGTTTATATCTAGTTTTAGATGTGGAGAAAAGACATATGTCGCTAGTTTTAGATGGTGATTCATACGTAAATGAATTTAATGTGCATGCAGAAAAACATGTAATATTCTTCTTACACAAATTTTCATGATGTACATTCTTTACTCTTTGATGATTTAGGAAGCATTCCTAAATTACTTGTAACTCTTGTTTTAGCTCAATTAATTTTCTTTTTATCTGGCTTATAAGTGAATGATAATTCAACCATATTGCTCATGTTGGAAGCATCACTCAATCAAAGACCATACACAACAATGAAGTTTGTGAAGTTGACAAAAATCAACGCACACATGTACTGCATAATTTATATGGAGGTTCAAGCGTAAATATATATAAGGTGCATGCAAATCAACACGTAACCCTTTCTATTACAGAATTTGCATGATTTAAGTTTATGTTTTTTGTTCCTTGATAATTTAGGAAGACATTCCTAAATATTTATGAATCCTTCCCAAAATTTCAAAACGTCTTCCTAAAATTTGTTTACCTCTGTTTTTAGCCTAGTTACTATGTTTTTAATATCTTTCCTTTTGTTTTACTTTCATTTATCTATATTTATTTACTTTTCTTTGTAGAAACTTCATCGATCAATTGGCAATGAAAAATCAGTTTATGTGAACCTCCAAGTGCTAGGCAAAGTAGTGGGAGACCGCTGAAAAGGAGAATGAGATCAGTTGCAGAGCTTGGAGTACCTAGTTCAAAATTTTATAAGCACAAGTGCAACATATGTGGCAGAGAAAGACACAATAAAAGTACGTGCATAACCTATATATGATGAACTTGTGCAGCTGAGGATGCCAGAGAAGCACACAGCAAAGAAGATACATGCATAACGATTCTTTTTCATAATACAATTGGGTATTGCTTGCAATTGGTTAATATTTTTAAGAACACACTTTATATTTTTATGATTGTATTCTAGATGAGAATATGGTTATTCTAGTTTGATGAGAATCTTGTTATTCTGGATAACTAAACTAATTCAATGATCTATAAGTATTTAGTAAAGCAACCTGCACATTTAGGAAAGCCTTCCGAATTAGAAAGGCCTTCCTAAATATGTAGTAATCCTTCATAAATATTTAGAAAGGTTTCTGAACTTAATAGAAACAAAATTTGTGATGATATAAGCATTGCCACTTTTAATTATGATGAACTTGAATCTTTTGTGACAACCATCATTCATAAATGATAAAACGTCATACATACGTTTATAAACCTAAAAATACTCAAAGTGACAAGATTATCATACATACATTCATAAAATATCATACATACATTCATAAAACCAAATATTCAAATTGACAAAATTATAACAAAGATCATCCTACATAGGTTTTGCAGAAAAACTAGAGGTAGCTAATTCTGCCAAGCCGTTGTATCTCCAAACTTTATCTCTTGACTCCAAACTTTATCTCTTGATTAACAATACTTAATACTTTTTGCATGTATCACAGGCTGGAGCAATTGCTCTATTACCCAAATCAGACTTAGTTATTCGATAACTTTTTTCTATCAATTTAATCATCTCATCTAGGTCTGCATCTTCCACATATTCTACTGATATTGAATCTTCCCCATCTTCATCAAGTGCCGGTAGGATGCATGTTACACTCAGCTGCAAAATAAAATAGAATAGAATCAAAAACAACAAAATTTGAAAAAAAACAAACTCTTTGCTTCTTGCCTATTTAGGAAGACTTTCCTGAATACGTAGGAATCATTCCTAAAAAATCATGAAGGCTTCCTAAATATTTATTTATGAAGGATTCTTACATATTTAGGAAGGCCTTCATAAATTATCAAAAAACATGGAAATTATTAAAAAAAAAATAGATGACAGAGGACAAAATGGATTTACGTTCTCTGATGCCTCTAGGTTTACAACATGAGTAACATTTAGCATATGTGTCTGCACAAATCTCTCACAAATAAGAAAAATGTTATATTTGGCCCATTGATAAGCAAACGTTACAAGTATAACTTACATAAACATCACCTAGTAAACAATTGCTTTGTTGCTTATCAATTGATGAAGAAACAAATCAACTGCAACACTCACGTTCAAGCTCATAATTCATAAAATTTGAAGAGATTGCAGTGTATGAATGTTCATAGACATCTTACTCTCCTTAAATATACAAAAAAATAAAATTGGGTTATTTTGCCATCAAAAGAGAAGAAGCCTAATCACACAAATCTACAAATAACAGAAAAATATAAGTGAATCAGACAATCTTTTCACAGAAATTAAGAACATTTCGGCATTTGACTTTAACTTCACTAAAAATTACGTAACAAAATCCAAAAATACAACATTGTAAGCTTCACAAACTTCTGCATTTCCACAAATCTTCTAAAAACCCTAAAGACTAATTTTTCAGCGGATTCCAACAATCTAATACACAACCTCTAAACAAATAATTGGAGCTAAATATCAGTCCAACACCAAGAGAAAATGAATAAGCCTAGCTTAAGTTTTAAACACAACTAAAAAAACACAACACCTCTTTTTACATGCTAGCTTTCTCATCACTGCTCATCAAACCAAACTATAAGAAGGGAGCAAGTATGTAACTGTTGAAAACTTTGAAAAATCTAGGTTGATTTTGTGTTTAAGACTTGTGTGATCAGGTGCAATAACTAAGAAAGTGAGTCATGTTGTAATCTATCTTATAAGATTATGCATCAGACATGTAAGAAACTATAGCTAAATTTTGTATTAGTGAAACCTTAGTTGCTTTTACAAAGATATTAATGTCTAGGTATCTCATTCATCCAAAATTTTCAATGCAACCAATGACACATAACATAAACAAAACCAGCATTCAAAATCAAAAACTGAATTTGGCATTGAAACTTTCAAATATTAAACAATTGGAGCTAAATATCAGTCCAACGCCAAGAGACAGTGAAAAAGCCCAGCTTAAGCATTAAACACAACTAAAAACTCCATCAATTCGTCCTTCTAAACCCAGATTTCACAAGTGAGTTCACTAAAAACTCTATATTTTGCTCCCGCAAACTTCAATTACAATGTTTGAACACTTCACACTCAGAATCAGACTCCAACAACAACTAGAAACCAAAACTTTTTACAGATTCGGAAACTAGCACAAACTCTTTGGAACAGATTCGGAAAATCAAAACTCTAGAAATTAGAACAGAGCGTTCAAAGAAGACTGAGAGAGTTTATGGGATCATTATGGTAAGGATATGAGATTACCAATCTGAGCCAAATTTTGTTATTCTTTTTCGATTTAAAAATATGCTACGAACAAAATTAAGAGTGAATTTGGTAAATAAAAAAAAATAAAAAAATGAATTAATTAAGTAAATTATAATTAGTGGAAGATAAATTAAGTAAAATGCAATGAAGGCACAATAAATATTTTATTATTCTGCTTTTTCCGTCATTTTACCGTGTAGAAAACGTGAATTTTTTTTTTCTTTGTAATTTTTTATATGGATATCAAATTGACGCTTTAACAAAACTTAAGCTTAAATTATAAACTTTGGCTTCATTTAAATTAGATGTCCAGAAAATATAACAATAATTTTACTGTGAAAAAGGAAAAAAATCTCACAATTAAAAAGGGAACTCGAAGAGATCCATAATGATGATGCAATGAATCAGGAGAAACTGACGGAGGCTACAAGGAAATTAAATGAGGTCTATAGGGAAGAAGAATTATTTTGACAACAAAAAAGTAAGGTAACTTGTGTGAAAGTGGGGGATCAAAACTCAAAATATTTTCATGTCCAGACAAAGCAACGGCGGACACGAAACCGGATAATAGGACTCTATAATGAGGATGGGGTCTGGGTGGATACACAGGCTACGGTACAACAGGTGGCGGTAAATTACTTTCAGGATATTTTTTCCACAACCAATCCCTCGAAAATAGAGGAAGAATTGGAGGAAGCTTCCTCATTGGTTACAGGATCTATGAACGATATCTTAACAGTGCCGACGACGGAGGAGGAGGTTCGGAAAGCATTGTTTCTGATGAATCCGGAAAAGGCTCCAGGGCCGAACGGACTGACTGTTATGTTTTACCAAAAAGCATGGCCGGTTATAAAAAAAGGATTTGATGGAGGTGGTAAATGGGTTCCTTCGGACGGGTACTTTCGATAAAAGATTGAATGAAACAAATATTTGTCTAATTCCAAAAACCGAAATACCTACCAGAATGACGAAAATGCGGCCTATCAGTCTTTGTAATGTGGGTTACAAGGTCATTTCGAAGGTTTTCTGTCAAAGGTTGAAGAAATATCTGCCGGAAATAATTTCAGAGACTCAGTCAGCCTTTGTTTCACGAAGATTAATTTCAGACAATATTCTTACTGCTCAGAAAATATTTCACGGATTGCGGACAAATAAATCCTGCAAGGAAATATTTATGGCCATCAAGACGGATATGAGTAAGGCCTATGATAGAGTGGAATGGCCGTTTATCGAAAGGTTACTTCGGAGATTGGGGTTTGCTGAGGAATGGATCGGGTGGATGATGTTTTGTATTCAATCGGTGGTGGAGTACAAAGTACTAATAAATGGTAGTCCGCAAGGTAGAATTATACCTCAAAGAGGTCTGAGGCAAGGTGATCCCTTATCACCGTACTTATTCATCTTATGCACGGAAGTCCTAATTGCTAATATTCGCAAAGAAGAACGGCAAAAGAATCTAACGGGACTCAAGGTTACACGAATGTGCCCACCGGTGTCACATCTCCTTTTTGCGGACGACAACCTATTTTCTGTAAAGCAAATCCATAGGATTATTCGGACTCTCTAAGAGAAGAGATTAAGAAAACACTCGGAATCACAACGTTAGGGGAGATGGGCACCTATTTGGGTATTCCGGAGAGTTTGGGAGGGAAAAAGTCCAAGATTTTCCATTTTATCAATGAAAGGTTACAAGATAGGGTTAGTGGATGGTCTTCTAAGTTTTTATCAAAAGATGGCAATGAAATCTTAATTAAATCAGTGGCAACCGCGCTACCTACTTATGTGATGTCTTGCTTTAGACTTTCGAAGAATTTAATGATGAAACTCACAAGCGCTGTCGCGAAATTCAGGTTGAGTACAAATGGATCTTAGAGAGGGGTGCATTGGCTGTCATGGTGGAAACTATGTCGGGATAAATCAGAAGGCGGACTTGGTTTCCAGATGATTGATGATTTCAATACTGCTCTGCTTGCTAAGCAACTGTGGCGTCTTATAGAACATCTAGAGACTCTTTTCACGAAAGTGTTCAAGGGTCGGTATTACCGGAATTCACACCCCCTCGATCAAATTAAGTCATACTCACCCTTATATGGGTGGAAGAGTATCGTTTCGGCTAGATCTTTGGTAAAAAGAGTACTAATCAAAAGGGTTGGATCAGGAGATTCTATTTCAGTATGGAATGATCCTTGGATTCCGGCTCCTCGCACAAGACCAGCCACTCTCATTTGATTGACCCGATTTAAAAAACATGTAACTGGGAACTAATTCGAGCAATTGTTGCTCCCGAAGGTGTTCAAATTATACGGAGTTTACCGGGGGGTAACACATCTCATCCCGACTCTTTCGCCTGGCATTACACTAAATCTGGAAAATACACGGTTAAGTCAGGGTATCGACTTGAGCGTGAATGGTCTCAAATGGGTTCAGAGCTTGCCTGTTATGGTCCAGATGTCCGTCCACTCAAAGCGCAAGTATGGAAAATCAAATGTCCACCGAAGTTGAAACACTTTATGTGGCAGGTTTTATCGGATTGTGTATCAGTTATGCATAATTTATGGTCTAGAGGAATAAACTGTGACACTCGATGTGATAGATGTGGTATTGAGGGGACGATCAATCATGTTTTGTTTGAATGTCCTCCAACTTTACAAAATTGGGCATTATCACGGATTCTATCAGCCCCAGAAATTTTCCCATTGACTTCGGTTTTTGCAAATATGGATTACCTATTCTCGCGTTTGCAATTAGAATGTCCAGAATTATGTGGATTTTGTGGTATCTGTGGAAAGCAAGGAACGACAAAATTTTCAGGAATTTGGATCGGGATCCTCTAGGGATTCTTAACATGGCGGAAGTGGAGGCAAATTTTTGGTTTTCGGCTAAGGTGGATTCAAAGGTGACGGAACCGCCGGCCATGGGCCATGTGGTAGGAGTAGGTCTTCCTGAGGGGCCTCGATGCTTTATTGACGACTCCTGGAAAGACACTGATGTTTTCTCGGGTGTTGGATGGTGTTACTTTTCCCAAAATGATGCATATTCGCTTTTGGGTGCAAGGAATATAAGACGGAGTCTTTCTCCCCTCCATGCCGAATTAGAAGCTCTCATTTGGGCCATACAATGCCTATCTTTCTACCAGAAGATGGCTGTTTCTTTCCTCACCGACTGTAGTGAGCTAATCAAGATGGTGACCTTCCCTCTGGAGTGGCCGGTGTTTGCAACTCATCTTGAAGACTTTGCACGGAGTAAGGCGGCTTTCACGTCCTTCTCGTTTTCGTTCATTCTCAGCAGTGGTAATTCAAAGGCTGATATTTTAGCTTGAAGTGCTCGTTGTTATCCTTATATATCTCGTATGTAAACTCTGTTCCCCCGGTTTGGATTTCTAAACCGTTTTGAGTAGTATGTTGTTGACCAAAAAAAATATCTTACAAGAAACAAAATCGTCTATCGGAATGGTAAAACCTTCTAAACTCGTCCAAAATATAACTCAAAACAAAAATATTGTTTGCCTCATTTGCTATGTTCTTAATTTCTTCACCGAATGTAAATGTTCAAAAATTAGTAGGCGTTCCTTTCTTTATTTGTTATTAGAAAAAAGTTAGTATTTTTGGTATTTTCAGTCCAGATGTTTTATACTTTTTTGGCAAATTTTTTTAGATGTTTTTTTTTTTGTCAACATTGGGTCACAATAGGCCGACCTATTAGCCTAATCCCTACATTAGCATGGGAGGAGACTCAATCCCTATGTGATGGTACCTATTCTTAATAGATTTACAAATACCACTAGACTAGATGTTTAAATAGAGTAATTAAACATTTCAATTATTTAAAGGTTGATTTTTTTGGTCTTTCACCCATAATTGAATTTAGGGATATCAATTGGGCTGGTTCGACCAAACCCACAAAGACTCAACTTGAGAATATAGGTATTTCAACTTCCAAGCTTGTTTAGAGTACTTGGGTTTCGTAAATGATGAGATAAAAAGCCGCTCAATCTTTAAAAATGCAAAAACCCAAAAAATACGAATAAAATTGCACAAACCAAACTGAATTAATCCCAAATTTGGTTTGTGCGTAGGAACTAGAAACCATACTTTTTGTCTTATTCCCTGATGAGGACATCGAATCACCAAGTCAAGTCATTCAAGCTCCATTTGTACCAAGCGGACCAATGACAAGGACCAGGAGTAAGAGCCTAGAAAAGAAGTTCAACATGTTCTTGGGCCAGCTGGATCGTGAAGGACTGATCATGCTTGATCAGTTTGAAGGATTGCAACTAATGCCATCCGAGAGCTCACATTTGATGGATCTGTTCAACCAAGTGTCACAACCTGACCACAATGTTCCAGGAGATGATCCACCTATGGATCAAAAGCTCTCTGAGTCTACTTTTCATAACACTCAAGATCATGTCAAGCAGCCTTACCAATCATCCATAAAAGGCCCCGCAGTGAAGACATGTCTGGTGGATCCTTTAATAGTCGATAACACCAAATGGGTCCTATTTAAGCCCAAACGTGAAACTCATCTTACCACAGTTTCTTTGGCATTAGGAGAAGCCTAGCAAGCCCACGAATCAGCTGGAGGAGCTCAAGAGAAGACCTATCCAAGTTGAAGACTAAAAGAGATCATGTTACCATTTTTAGCTTATTTTGTGTTTAAAGCCTAACGGCTATTTTCTTTTTTTGGTTTATTGTGTTTTCCTTTTTCTTTCTTGCAGGTTTATTGTGTTTTTCCTTTTTTATGCTTGAGAACCTGGCTATATAATGCCTTGCACTTGTAGTCCGAATTTTCACCTTTTTATCAATAAAGAAAACGTTTTCCTTTGGTTCTAAACCTAGTTGTTCTTCTCTTTGTCTCGTGAGCTAAGTCCGAGTCTTGAGAAACCCTTGAAGTATCAGTAGGCTTTCACACCTATTGTGGTTCGCATCAATCCACCCTCGCTTCCACCTTATCCTAGATTTAGACAAGAAGCGACCTTAGTCCAATTGTCTAGATCGAACCGGTTTTGTCTCAAGTCTTCAAGCTTGTATCATTTTTGGTATCAGAGCTGAAGTTCCTGAACAACCAGGTTGTGCACTTCAATTTTCATTTTCTTTGACTTTTGTTTGATTTCTTTTGCATTTGTTTCAGTTTCGTGAATTAATTTCTCATAAAACCCCCACAAAAAAAAAAAAAAAATCAGACTTGTTTTATAGGATTAGATCGAATAACATTATAAAAGGTTTGATCCATTTCGATTTTCCCTTGGTTTTAAAGCGTTCGCTGGGTGTATTAAATTATTTTAGAACCTTGGTTTAAGTTTTATCAAATTTGGTTGTGTAGAAACTCGTTTATGATCATTGCTTATTCCTTGTTTATACGTTGCTATCTTTAAAAGAATTTGATACTTTGTGATCTTTTCTTGTGAGGTACCATGGTAGAAAATCAGGGAGAGCAGGCAGATCCTAATACCATCATGATGCAAATGTTGAACACGATTCAACAACAACTCCGAACTATGGAGCAAAGGCTCGACCAAGTTGAGCAACCGCGAGCTAATGATCAAGCAAGGCGCAACCAACGGGGTCATGACCAAGAGGACGACATAGAGGCTGATCATATGCCCGAGGAGGAGCAGCAGCAACATCAGAGGAGAAGAAGAGGCCAGAGGAACAATAATCCAGAGGAGATCGAAGATGACTTTCCACGACGCAACACCATGGACATGAAGCTTAAGGCACCCACCTTTGCTGGCCGTGTTGATCCTGAAGCATACTTGGAATGGGAGCAAAGAATGGAGCACATCTTCGCTTATTACGATTACAACGAGCAAAAGAGGCTAGATTTAGCCATAGCTCAACTCACAGATCACGCCCTTTCTTGGTGGGATCGTGAGGTTTCTGATAGAAGGAGGAGTCACTCACCTCAAATCTACACTTGGAGAGAGATGAAGCAACTCATGAAGAAGAGATATGTCCCTGCTTACTATCACCGCGACCTCCAGAAGAAATTTCGGAAACTTACCCAAGGAACTAGGAGTGTGGAGGAGTACTTTGAGGAGTTTGAACATCTAAGGAACCGTCTAGAGCTTGATGAGGATGCTGAGACTATCATGGCTCAGTTCCTAGATGGTTTGAATGAGAGACTTAGCCGTAAGGTTGATAGACTTCCGTACCACGACTTGAAGGACATTTTGCATCACGCCATTCAAGCCGAGCAACACATCAAAAAGAAGTCTTCGGTCACCAGCAAGGCTAAGAGCACTCAACCATGGGATCAAAATCGTTCTAAGCCACAAAACTACCAGTCCTTTCAACCTAAGGACGCGGATAAAGGCAAGGCGGTGGCTATCGATTCACGATTCAAATCTAAAGCATCTGAGTCTATTCAAGGTAAGTCTTCTAACCCAAACACTTCAAGAACACGTGACATTACTTGTTTTAAGTGTAAGGGCAGGGGGCACATGGCTAGAGAATGTCCAAACCAAAGAGTGATGATTTTCACGGATGCGGGTGAATACGAGTCTCAAGATGAAGGCGACATTGAGATGATAGGAGTAAACTCTAATGAAGTTGATTGTGAACCAGAATATGGAGAGTCTCTTGTTATAAGACGTGCCTTGAACCTCACGGTTCATCCGGATGAGACGGTTCAAAGAGAGAACATCTTTCATACTAGATGTACCATCCAAAACAAGGTATGTAATCTCATTATTGATGGAGGATCATGTGCTAATGTTGCAAGTGATTATATGGTCACTAAACTCAGTCTTGAAAGGACTAAACATCCTCATCCATACAAACTAAGATGGCTTAATGACAAGGCTGAGTTGAGGATCACGGATCAAGTGCTAGTACCATTCAATGTGGGAAAGTACTCGGATCAAGTCTTGTGTGATGTGGTTCCTATGCAAGCTGGCCACCTTCTTCTTGGTAGACCTTGGCAGTTTGATAAGGACACCATTCACCATGGGCGTAGCAACATGTACTCTTTTGTCCATGACAAGAAGAAGTACAACTTGACACCTCTTACGCCATCGCAAGTGCATGATATTCAAATGAAAATGCTTAAGGAGAAGGACACTTCCTCCAAGAGCAACTTACTAATCAAGCCTAGTTTTATCACTAAGGCAATCACTTGTAAAGAATCGGTATTGCTAATGATCTTTAAGGAAGCTTTGAGTGCAGGTTCTAGCGCGTTGGAGCAACAACTTCCCGCAGAAGTTATGGACCTTTTAAACCGGTTTGCTGAGACCTTTCCAGAAGAGATACCACCTGGCCTACCTCCCATAAGAGGAATTGAGCATCAAATTGATTTTGTACCAGGTGCACCCTTGCCTAACCGAGCTGCTTACCGAGTAAACCCGGAGGAGGCTAAGGAGTTAGAGAAACAAGTGAAAGAACTATTGGATAAAGGCTATGTGCGTGAAAGCCTTAGTCCATGTGCTGTACCTGTCCTCTTAGTGCCAAAGAAAGATGGAACTTGGAGGATGTGTGTGGATTGTCGAGCCATAAACAACATAACGATCAAATACCGACATCCGATACCAAGGTTGGATGACATGCTTGATGAGCTATCTGGGTCTAATGTATTTTCTAAGATTGATCTCAGGAGTGGCTACCATCAAGTGATAATGAAAGAAGGTGATGAATGGAAAATGGCATTCAAAACCAAGCAAGGTCTTTATGAGTGGCTAGTTATGCCGTTTGGACTCACCAATGCACCAAGCACTTTCATGAGGCTAATGAACCAAGTTCTAAGGCCTTTCATCAGTAGGTTTGTAGTAGTGTACTTTGATGATATACTCATTTATAGCCGCACGTTTATTGATCATATAGTTCACTTGGAGCAAGTCCTTAAAACGCTTCAACGAGAAGGCCTTTATGCCAACTTGAAGAAGTGTACTTTTTGCACTAATGAGCTTCTACCGACGGTTTGTTAAGGATTTTAGCACCCTTGCCGCACCCCTCACTGCCATCATCAAGAAAGACGTAGGATTCAAATGGGGAGAAGCTCAAGAAGAGGCTTTCAGAGGCCTAAAGGATCGGTTGTCTAATGCTCCTATTTTAGTTTTACCCGATTTTACTAAAACGTTTGAAATTGAATGTGATGCATCAGGCTTAGGGATCGGGGCTGTTCTTACTCAAGGAGGCAGACCCATTGCTTACTTTAGTGAGAAACTCAGTGGAGCCACCCTCAAATACCCCACTTATGACAAGGAGTTGTACGCCTTAGTCCGAGCCATGGAGATTTGGCAACACTATCTACTCGCAAAGGAATGTGTCATACACACGGACCACGAGACCTTGAAGCATCTAAGGGGGCAAACTAACCTCAAGAAGAGGCATGCTAAGTGGCTAGAGTTCATAGAACCTTCCCATATGTCATCAAGTACAAGAAGGGTAAAGACAATGTGGTGGCTGATGCATTGTCTCGAAGACATACGCTTATCACCACCATGGATGCTAAGGTTCTTGGCTTTGAAATGATTATACCTTTGTATGAATCTGACCCTGATTTTGCAGAAAGCTATAAGAACCATGGAAAAGGAGGTTATGCATCATTCTATATACATAATGGCTACCTTTTTAAAGACAAACGTCTATGCATTCCACAATGTTCACTAAGAGAGCTTATAGTCCGAGAAGCACATGGAGGCGGACTAATGGGACATTTTGGCGTGGACAAGACTCTGGCAATGCTTAAAGAGCATTTCTTTTGGCCACACCTTAAGAAAACAGTGGAGACTTTCTGTGCAAGATGTATCACTTGCAAGAAAGCAAAGTCTCGGGTCCAACCCCACGGTTTGTATCTTCCTTTACCCGTTCCTACCTTACCTTGGGTTGACATATCTATGGACTTTGTGCTAGGTTTACCAAAGATCAGGCACAAGGACTCCATCTTTGTTGTGGTAGATAGGTTTTCTAAGATGGCACACTTCATCCCTTGTGCCAAGACCAACGATGCAACTCAAACCGCGGATCTCTTCTTTAAAGAAGTTGTTAAACTACATGGATTACCAAGGACGATTGTTTCGGATAGGGACACAAAGTTCCTCAGCCACTTTTGGAGGACCCTTTCGAAGAAATTAGGCACCAAGCTGCTATTCTCCACCACCTGCCATCCACAAACTGATGGCCAGACCGTAGTGGTCAACCGAACGCTCGGAACTCTTCTCCGAGCCACCATAGGGAGAAATCTCAAAACTTGGCTTGAAGCTTTACCTTTTGTTGAGTTTGCTTACAATAGGGCTGTTCATAGTGCTACTCATATTTCTCCCTTTCAGGTCGTCTATGGATTCAATCCAAACACTCCCTTAGATGGTGAAAGAAAAGCCGAGCAGGTTAAGAAGCTTCACTTGAAGGTTAAGGAGCACCTAGAAAAGACCAATGTACAACATGCTAAGGCTGCCAACAAGGATAGAAAGCAAGTCACATTTGAAGTTGGAGAATGGGTATGGTTGCATATGAGGCCGGAGAGATTTCCGCACCAACGGAGTTCAAAGCTTTCACCCCGAGGAAATGGCCCATTCAAAATCTTGGAGAAGATCAATGACAACGCCTACAAGCTGGAGCTTCCCGGTAAGTTTCAAGTATCTCCTACGTTCAATGTTTCTGACTTGGCTCGTTTTGATGCAGATGATAACGTTTTGGGGTCAAAACCTCTTGAAGAGGGAGGGAGTGATGAGGACATCGAATCACCAAGTCAAGTCATTCAAGCTCCATTTGTACCAAGCGGACCAATGACAAGGACCAGGAGTAAGAGCCTGGAAAAGAAGTTCAACATGTTCTTGGGCCAGCTGGATCGTGAAGGACTGATCATGCTTGATCAGTTTGAAGGATTGCAACTAATGCCATCTGAGAGCTCACATTTGATGGATCTGTTCAACCAAGTGTCACAACCTGACCACAATATTTCAGGAGATGATCCACCTATGGATCAAAAGCTCTCTGAGTCTACTTTTCAGAACACTCAAGATCATGTCAAGCAGCCTTACCAATCACCTATAAAAGGCCCCGCAGTGAAGACATGTCTCGTAGATCCTTTAATAGTCGATAACACCAAATGGGTCCTATTCAAGCCCAAACGTGAAACTCATCTTACCACAGTTTCTTTGGCATTAGGAGAAGCCTAGCAAGCCCACGAATCAGCTGGAGGAGCTCAAGAGAAGACCTATCCAAGTTGAAGACTAAAAGAGATCATGTTACCATTTTTAGCTTATTTTGTGTTTAAAGCCTAACGGCTATTTTCTTTTTTTGGTTTATTGTGTTTTCCTTTTTCTTTCTTGCAGGTTTATTATGTTTTTCCTTTTTTATGCTTGAGAACCTGGCTATTTAATGCCTTGCACTTGTAGTCCGAATTTTCACCTTTTTATCAATAAAGAAAACGTTTTCCTTTGGTTCTAAACCTAGTTGTTCTTCTCTTTGTCTCGTGAGCTAAGTCCGAGTCTTGAGAAACCCTTGAAGTATCAGTAGGCTTTCACACCTATTGTGGTTCGCATCAATCCACCCTCGCTTCCACCTTATCCTAGATTTAGACAAGAAGCGACCTTAGTCCAATTGTCTAGATCGAACCGGTTTTGTCTCAAGTCTTCAAGCTTGTATCATCCCTTTCATTACTCTTTTTATCTCTCTCTCTTTACACGAAAAGAAAACAAAACAAACACACAAAAATTCCTTTCCGTGTCTTCTGCGAACTGTCACATCCGTACACGCATCGTCAAAAGACAAAAACACCCTCGAAAACGACATTCACTCTCTCTCTCTAAAGTCTCTGGTTACTTTTCAGAACTGAAGAAGGAAGAGGTTTTTGTGATGTCGTCATCGTCGTCATGGGAGATGCAACTGATGGAAACGGCTAAAGAGGAACTCGAGATTCTTCAGACCCAATATCCCAACCGCTTCGCCTACCTCAAATCCGATCTCCAGTCTTTCATTTCTCACCTCCGTGAAGATCACGCGCCTTTGCCACGTGTCTCCTCCTCCTCCTCCGTCGTCGTCCTCACTCAAGGTACTACATAACATAATCCTCTCATATATGTGTTTTGTGTTCGTATATGTACATGGACTGATGATGAAATCGGATTGAAAATTGAAATGCTTCGTAATTAAAAAAAATGCTTTATTCCTGAATATTTTTTTTGTTCGCCTGAATATTAACATACGTAGACTGTTTTAGTCTACATCTGTTTTTTTTCCATCAGAATTGTAATATATTAATTTTTTTCTGATGAAAACTAAAAACCGTCGGCTATCATCATAGATAGCCTCGAAAACTAAACCCACGGATCACAAAATTTTTTAAGAGATTTAGGGGCTGATTGGTAAGGACTGTGGCTGTAAACTTTTGCTGTAGACTTTTGACTGTAGAGATTTTGGCTGTAGAAACTGTAACTGTTACTTTAAATATTTTCAAAAGTCTGATTGGTAACAAAAACTGTTGAAACTGTGACTTTTACTATAATTTTGTTTTGTCAAAAATATGAATAATGTCATATTTGAATCCATATATTCGAACAAAACACCAATGCTACATATTTTGGTAAATATTTTTAAAAATTTGATAACTTAAAAATGTTGGGATAATTTTATGAAATATTGGTAATTTTGAAAATTTTCCAATAATTTAAATTAGGTATGAATAGAGTCATATAATTTAACCCGAAATGCTTACACTTAGTTTAATTAATAATTTTTTTAGTTAATATAATATAAGAAAAATGGATCTCAAAAGAATAGAAAAAGAATAATAATAATTAATTAGTCAAAAATTTTTTTGATAAATTTAGTATTGTTTCATAAAAAGTTTTCTATTTATTTGGGGAAGAAGAAATAAGAGTAATAATTATAAAAAAAAAACATTTATTATATGAGGAGGGAGAAACAAAGTTGGTTTTGGGAGACTTTGGAAAAAAACAGCAAAGGAAGAAAAATAAAATAAAAAAGTGCCAATCAGCCCTACCAAAAAAGAGTCAAACAATTTTACAACAAAAACAACAAAGTCTAAATATTAAAGGGATCGAATTCCAAAACTAAAAAAGAAGAATCTAAAACCCGAATTTTGCAAGCAAACCTCGCCTACACAAACCTTAACTCCTCGAGGTTTTAGACAAGTGGCTAACCGCAGAGGACAAAATCATTTTGTCAGATTATTATATTTGACAAAATAAGTTTCGGTCGTTACTATAAATTTCACAAATATAAACAAGGATGAATTAGCAAAATAGACACTTTTTGAAAGTTATTTGGAGAATAGGCCGTTTACTATTTATAATTAGTAAATAGGCACATTTTCACTATTACACTATTTATAATTTTTAAAATATGCATTTTTTACTATTCAAGGTGGACGGTGGACACAGTTCATAGTGGACGGTGGACACACTGTTTACGAACACAAGGTGGACACACTGTTCACGGTGGACGGTGGACACTATTCACGGTGGACGGTGGACACTGTTCAAGGTATACACACTATTCACGTTGGACGGTGGACACACTGTTCACGGTGGAAACTGTCCAAGGAAGAAAACTATTCACGGTTCACGGTGGACACTGTTCACGGTAGACGCGGAAACTATTCATAGTTCACGGTGGACACTATTTACGTTGGACACTTACGATGGATACTATTCACGCGGTATATTATGTCTGTGAACAATGTCAACCATGAATAGTGTTCACCGTGAACAGTGTGTCTACCGTCACAGTGAATAGTCTCCCCCGTGAACAGTGTCAACGTCCACTGTGAATAGTGTCAACGGTGAGGATACTGTTCATGGTGGACAAACTATTCACAGTTCATAATGGACACTGTTCAAGGTTGAAAACTATTCACGATTCAAGGTGGACACTGTCACGGTAGACGTGGAAACTATTCACGGTTCACGGTGGACGCGAAAACTATTCACGGTGGATACTATTCACGTGGTACATTGTGTACCGTGAACAGTGTTAACCATGAATAATGTCCACCGTGAACAGTGTGTCTACTGTCACAGTGAATAGTCTCTACCGTGAACAGTGTCAACGTTCATTGTGAATAGTGTCAATGGTGAATAGTATCCACTGTAAATAGTGTCCACCATCCACCATGAATAGTACATTAGAAAGGGGTATAGTAGTGTATTAGTGAAATGTACCTATTTTACCAATTATAAATAGTGAACTGCCTATTTGACAAATTATACAATTGAAATGTGCCTATTTGGCCAATTTTTCCTATAAACAAACTGTGAATCTTAAATAAAAATATATATACATATATATTATAATGATAGATCATTTATGTGATGTTGGATATAATTCATGTAGACGATTGAGTTTCCCATGCCAAAATTAAATTGATTTTTACCAGACGTCTTAATAGAAATTTCGACATGATATAAGTAGATAATTTAAAATTTATGACTCCTTCATTTGGTTCGATTTTTTAGAAATTTTGAAAAAATAAAGCAATCTAAATTTTCTGATGATTCATGTAAGAAATATTGGTTTTATAATTTTTCAATAGTGAAATAGTAGAAGACAAAAACTTGATTTATTCATTCACAATGTAGAGGTATTTATACACAAGAGTATTTCCTATTCTATTTAGGATTTTCTTTTAGTTGATAATGTTAAATCTAGAACTAACATATATCTTTTCCTAATGCCTCTCTCAAGTTGGCGCTGCAAAATTTTGAACGCCAAACTTGGACAAATCAAAGTCGGTTTTGGTAAAGCCTTCGTAAGAATATCAGCAACTTGTTCCTTTGTAGAGATGTGCGGTGTAGTAATAAGACCATCTTGAACAGCGTCTCGTACTTGATGACAATCAGATTCAGTGTACCTAGTGCGTTCATGGAAGACTGGGTTTGCTGTGATATGAACAGCAGCTTGGCTATCACAGTACATTTTTATCGGTTGAGGATGATCAACGCCTAGAGTACGAAGTAGTTCCTTGATCCACTTAAGTTCACGAAGTGTGAATGCCATGGCACGATATTCAGCCTCGGCAAAAGAATTAGAGACTGTTTGTTGTTTCTTTGTCTTCCAAGACACAGAAGATGAGCCAAAAAAACGACATATGCACTAAGAGAGCTCCGAGTGAGAGGACATGCAGCCCAATCCGAATCACAATAAGCTGTAAGAGTAAGATCACTATCAGACCGAAGAAGTATACGTTGAGCAGGACATCCCTTTGAGATACTTAACAACCCGTAAAGCCGCCTCCCAATGTGCCACTGAGAGAGGATATGAACAATATCGCTTAGCTTAGGACGTGTAAGTGTGAAATATATTAGGCGGCCGACCAATCGATGATATTGCTATGGATTCTTGAGTTGCGGACCTGTAGTGGAAGCAAGTTTATGTTGGAGTTCAACAGGAACACCAACTGGCTTAGCACCCAAGAGACCAGCTTTTGCAATAATGTCAAGCATATTTGCGTTGGGAGAGACAAATACCATCAGGACCAAGAGATACCTCCATTCCCAAGAAATATTTGAGCTTGCCAAGATCTTTCATGTGGAAACATTTGTTAAGATATGTCTTAAATCATTGAATCCCAGAGAGGTCATTACAGCCACGATAAAGTCATCAACATACACAAGAACGTGAAGTATAATATTTCCTTCAATAAAAGAGAGCAACGAGTAGTCCTTGTGGCTTTGAGTGAAGCCAAATTATCGCAAAGTAGTGGTTAATTTAGCAAACCAACAACATGGTGCTTGACGAAGTCCATATAGTGATTTTTCGTAGACGACATACCTTGGTAGAATCAGAAGCCTAAAATCCAGGGGGTAACTTCATATAAACTTCCTCTTTCAAATCTCCATGGAGAAAGGCATTATGGACATCCATCTGATGAATCTTCCAATTTTTATCAGGATCAACACCAAGAAGAAACAGAACAGTAGTCATTTTGGCGACTGGAGCAAATGTCTCAGTAAAATCAGTGCCTTCCTCTTGCCGATTGCCAAGAGCAACCAATCGGGCTTTGTACCATTCTAATGTACCATCGGAATTGTACTTGATTTTATAGACCCATTGACAACCAATGACCTTTTTACCAGGTGGTAAAGCAACGATATTCCAAGTGTGGTTATCTTCAAGGGCTGTGATCTCAAAACCCATTGCATCCCTCCACTCTTTGATGCTAATAGCCTCAGAAAAGTTATGTGGTTTGGTCCCTTTAGTGATGGCTGCCATAAAAATGCGATGCAATTCGGAGAAATTGTCATCAGAAATATATTTAGTGACAGGATAGTGAGTCTTACCAGAAACAGTTGTAGAGGAACTAGAAGAGGTGAGAGCGTGACAGAAGGTGTATCTTAAATATGATGTGTGACATAGTCTTTAAGTAAGACTGATGTTTTCTTGGTATGATGCCCTTTACCGAGCAGTTCAGGAAGACCCAGAGAAGGTGGTGGTGAAGCGTCAGCTGGAAGACCAACAGGAGGAGGCACTGGTTGTGGAACCTCTGGTTGTATCTCTGTGTTACACACAGTCTCTGCATCTGTGTCACGCACGGCTGCATCTATGTCACACACACCCGTTGTCTTTGTGTCACACACAGCTGCATCTGTGTCACACACAACTGCAGGATTGATCGAGCCAATGGGATTTCCTAGTCCTGGGAGTATCCAATCATTATCAAGAAAATCAGAATACGGACCTGGTACAACAGGTGGAACCGTGGTTGAATTCGCAAAGGGGAAAACGTCTTTCTTGAAAGACAACATCTCTACTAAAAAAAATTGTTCTTTCTCAAGATCATAAAGATGCCATCCTTTTTTACCATATGGATAGCCAACGAAGACACAACGCCTGCTGCGAGCTCCAAATTTATCCTTATCACGAGAATGATGGTGAGCATAACATAGACATCCAAATGTACGAAGCATAGAGTATGACGAATGCTTTCCAAAGAGAACTTCATACGGGGATTTACCTTGTAAGACAGTTGTCGGTGTCCAGTTAATCAAATGAGTTGCAGTAAGTATATTTTCGCCCCAAAATTTCACAGGTAATCTACTTTGAAAGAGACATGCACGGGCAATATTGAGAATGTGTCTATGTTTTCGTTCAATACGACCATTTTGTTGTGGCGTATCAACACAAGATATTTTGTGCATAATTTCTTGTTCTTGAAAATAAGATGTTAAACACATAAATCTGGTGCCATTGCCACTTCGAAAGGTCTTAACAGTTTTGCCAAACTGTCTCACTCATTGCACAAAAATTCTTTATTATCCAAGAAACCTATGATTTTCGGACATGAGAAACGTCCAGACGGAGCAGGAAAGATCATCTACCAAAGTGAGAAAGTAACAGACCCGCTCGTGGCTGGTGTACCGTATGGGCCCCAAACATCGCAGTGAACTAGTGAAAAACATGCAGATGTTTTATTAAAACTATTAGGAAAAACTTGACGTGTTTGTTTAGCATGAAAACAAATATCACAACTCTTAATTGCCTCTAAATCTATGAGAGCGATCACATTCAGGTAAAGAAAGCAAAACACCGGTAGAAGGATGTCCTAATCTACGATACAACAAAGCTCCTGAAGTAGATTCATGTGTGGCTTTGTTGACACGAGCAGCAAGAACACCCGTAAAGTAACACACCCCCTCACGTTTCTCACCCCCACCAATCAAAGTTCTCGTAATACGGTCATGTAAGAAACACAAAATATCAGTAAAGACAGCAATGCAACCCGTGTGTTTTAAGAGTTTAGCAACAGAGATAAGAGTGCAGTTGAAATCGGACACAAAGAGAACGTCAGGTAGGGAACAAATTTTCATTCAAAACAAGTGTGCCACGTTGAGTAGCACGAGAAGCACTGCCATCAGGAAATGTAACCGCGGATGGAACCATATCCATAATTTCAGTTAATAGAGAAGGATCACCAATCATATGGTATGATGCTCATGTATCAATTATAACGTCAGTGGGATTAGTTTTACCAGAAAACCTTTCGGAAGATGTGTTTGGACGCTGCTCTTGGAGTAGAGAGATTAATTGAGCAATCTGATCATTGTTGTCATTCTACGGTGGAGCATTTCGTACAGTGTTGGCACGTCCACGACCACAATTTCTAGAAGGAGGAGGACGACCACCACTGTTATTGTTGTTGCCAGCAGATGACAAGCCACGACCAGAAGAGTTTCGTGAATCAGAATTACCACGACTGGAGGAAGAGTTCTGTTCATACCACCAATCAGGGTAACCATGTAACAGAAAACATTCTGAGGCTTCATAGCCTTGACGATGACAGTGAGAACAGGACATAGTTGATCGATCACGAAATCGTTGTGAAGTGACTATTGCAGCTTTAGGTGTGGTTGTTGTTTACACAGAGAAGCTTATAGCCTCTGCTTTAACAACCTCCTTCGACCGAGACGCGTTGAGATTTTGATCCTCACTAATCACACGAGAATAAACTTGATGAAGATCAGGTAGTGGATTGGCATCGGTAATGGATGAACGAATAGGACGAAAACGTTAATCTAGTTCGGAGAGAAATTGATGAACACGATCGTCTTCACACTCTTTTGCAATATCAGAAGCAGCTTCACAACAGCAAGCTCTGCTTGTCTTGTAGTTTTTTGCAGCTCCTCCCATAGTTTTGTCAATCTGCCATAATATGCTAAAACAGGTTGTCCATCCTGTTTGCAAGCAGATATCTCATCTTTTAGAAGTTGTTATCGAACTCCATTCCCAACAGAGAAACGACGACGTTTACTTTTCCAGAGTTGCGATGCATCGGAAATATGGGAAACTGTAGAACGAATTGCTGGATCAATGGATGTGCGGATCCATTTGATGATCATTGAATTTGCAGCAAGCCAATAAGAGAGTTCGGGATCAGCAGCTGGTTTTGGGATCGAGCTGTCAATAAATCCAAGTTTTTGCTTGGCTTGAAGAGAATTACGAAGTTCAATAGACCATTCAGGGTAATTATCTTCTTTGAGAAGAACAGAATAAATTAAGGCACCAGAGTTATCAGAAGCGGCGAGTAAATACGGAGATGGTGATGTTGTAGCTGGAGTAGCTGCCGCGATGGTGTTATCTTCCATAATCCAAGAGAGGTGCTTAGAAAAGAACAAAGAAGGCGGCGGCGGCAAGAAAAAAAAGTTAGGTGCTCTGATACTATGAAATAAAAGACAAAAGCTTGATTTATAAATTCACAATGTAAAAATATTTATACACAAGAGTATTTCCTATTCTATTTAGGATTTCCTTTTAGTTGATAATGTTAAATCTAGAACTAACATATATCATTTCCTAATAAATAGGGTCATAACAAGCAGTGCGATACGGGTTTCGCTAGACTACGCAGTTTGTCACAATTTAAGTGCAGTGCGATTGGATAAAAACAGTATTTACCAACCCATGAAAAACTTGGTTTGGATTTTACAACGCAATCTAGTTGGGTTATTTTTCGAAAAAAAAAAAATTGGGTTACGATGCAAAATTCAATCATAAAAAATACAAAAAAATTGGGCTAAATCGCAAAATTCAGTTATAGAATAGTTCAGTTTACAAAATAGTTCTACAAATTAGTGCCATATGTTTTTAATTGACCTTTTTTCACTTGATAAATCAATCAACTACTAATTACTGAAATTTGTAAATCCAGTGGTTTTCATTAGTGTTGTCATTTTGTTACCATCCAAATTTAATTTGTGATTTGTATGCATGTAATTTATATAGAAAATAAACACATAAATCAAAAGACTACAGTTATGCAAATGCTTCTAGTGTACAAGTCCTAGTATATCAACAAAGGTGGTTAAGTAGTAAACTATAAACTATTTGTTACCTTAACATATTTACCGTCGAGAGATTCTCTTCTATATAATTACTATCATGATTCATGACTTAATAGATTGAATATTAGTGTATGAGTATATGTCTCATCAAGTCAAGTCAAATCCAAATTTAGTCTAGATTTGTGGTATACATGGTATTGTGTTGCTAGCCGTCACTAAGTTCTCGTTGTTGCATTGGACAGAGTCATCAAATTGTAAGAATAAGCAGAAACACAAGAAGAGAAAGTACACCATTGACAAATTTGGAGACCAATCATCATCATCATCGTCGTCGTCATCACCATCGACGGGAAACATCCACAAGAACAATAATAACAAGATGGCTCAAAGAGTGGTCACAAAGAGAAAAAATAGAGTTGAAATGGTTCTTGAAAGGGCTCAATTCTGTCTCCAGAAGATAAGAGACGTGAAAGCCTCTTTGTGTTGACCTTTATTTACATTTTTTTCTTCTTCTTCTTTTTTGGTTGAAAGTTGAAATGTAAGAATCGACCAAGAAAATGTTTTGCAAATTATGGAATTTATAATGTTTCTCGAAAATAGGTCTAGACAGTTCAACAATATATCAGTCTTTTTGGTCAATGAGAAGACAAAATTCCATTGTGGAGTCTCTTATGGACTTATGGCAACCTTATGAACTTCTTGTCCAAAATCTTTATATTAAAACTTTTGGCAAAACAAAGAAATAAACATTTATGAACAACTACAAATTAAAATGTCTATATTTTTATTAATTATTTACATGCCGTGAATAATAAAAAAATTATTATTTAGAAATCAAAAGTAAAGGAGATGATCGTGGGTCGGGGAGAGAACTACGACACTCAACCCCTCCATATTGTAATGCAAATTCTGAATAAAAAAATAGTAAATATTAAAATAATGTTGAACTAAGAAATGAAATTATAGTCTAAACCTGAATTTGCAGTTACTACTTCTAACCCTAATCACATTGTTAGCAGCCAAGCTATCAACGGATACACCACATCTGACCAAAAATCTTATTTCCATTAGCTTTAATTTCCCGAGTTTGACTCGAACCGGTTGAGTAACTCTAATCCGCAACGGTATATTTCCGGTTAACTGTTGCTGCTCTTGCATTGTCGCCATTAAACCGGTTGCATTCTGAGTATAACCAGTCATTTCAACAAATATAACAGTCGTGTTCTCATGTCCTTGGTAAAATTTCGGCAACGATCCTGTAAAAACACAAAATCGGGTTAGTTCTTTGAAAATATCAGGATTGTGATCATCAACCAATTTAAACATAACAAAATTAAAATAACATAGTGTCGTATTTAAACATGTGGAACTGTTGACCAAAAAAAAACATGTGGAACTAGAACATTCGAACATACTCCGTTTCGAAGCATAATTTTACGTTAAGAAAACATTTATATGTATATAAACGTCAAATATTTCAAAAAAACTTTGCATGGGGCCTTCAAATAGTTTGAGACAATCATGTTATAACTATTTCGTAAAATAGCCTATAGTTTTCGAACCAGTTTTGAACGTACCATTGCTGAGTCTGGTTTGCATGTACAAGACGCTAATTATGCTTCCGTCCTCATAGTAAATTCCGATCTTCTCGTTGGGATTTTTGGCGGTGATGGTAACGTTAAACGCGGTGGACAAACTCGAGTCTTGGTTAAACGTAAACCGGGTAAGCTGCAACCGGTCGATATTGTAATCCGGTAATTTCGGTCTAAAGACAAGGTAGAGTATACCAACGGCCGCTCCGACGATGACAATAAGGAGAAAGAGAACGAGGAGCGTGTAACACACGCACCTGCACCAACAGCTTCTTCTTCCTCTCTTCTTCGTCGGAGGAGGATCCAACGGTGGTGGTTGCGTCAGAGATTCTTTGGTGGGGTCACCGTGTTCCGATCTTGAGGAGCCACGTGGAACAAGGGGAGCCGTTGGAGGCGTCGGCGGTGGAGCTTCCGGGTCGCTCACCGGATGGATTTTCTGGTGATCGGACATGTTTTTATGTAGACCTGAAGATTGGTTTACGTGTCACTCCAGGTTTACAATTGAAGCACTCCAGGTTTTAGAGGTAAATAAATGGAGAGAGGATCTTCTTCACGTCTTCTTTGGTTAATTGTATTTATAAGCAATTAGGTGTTGTTTAATAGTACGAAGAGAAAAGTAGGGAAAAGCGACTGAATGAAGAAAGCATTTAATTTTCGTTCAAAACGTGTCTTTTTGAATTCCTTTGCGCCCTTTGTGGACCGTAATCGTGCTCATTGATTAGTCGAACAATTTTGGGTTAAACCAAGAGAGAATAACTGACCGGTTTG
This sequence comes from Pseudoturritis turrita, assembly GCA_900406555.1. Taxonomy (NCBI): domain Eukaryota; kingdom Viridiplantae; phylum Streptophyta; class Magnoliopsida; order Brassicales; family Brassicaceae; genus Pseudoturritis; species Pseudoturritis turrita. The sequence continues at coordinate 288,334 of OVBL01001087.1, read as the reverse complement.
TCAATTCTGGGTTCCGCGGACATGAGGATGAAATGTCGTGCATGCCCTTCCCATCTGAGTTTCATAAATCTCTGTTATTATTTGAACTTATTAAAACAAACAAACTCAAAGTAGAGATAATATAATATCATCATTTACTATTTATATATACATGATCAACTCAAAGTAGAAACATCAGCTGTTATATCAAAGGAAAGGAAGCCTGTTGTCCAAGAATTTCAATGAAATTTTTTGGAAACAGAGTAAAAACTGAAAAACAAAAGAAGCTACGAAGAGAGACTTCGACACCTTTTAATCCCAAACCAGACCTAATTATATAACTACTCTTGATTCAACTTCCGTTATACAAAGCTCCATCTCCAACGCTTCGCCACGCAATAAATTGTTTGAAAGAAAATATGAAATCTTTCTCTTGAGGGATTTGAAAACTCACTCCAATGGTCGAGCGCAAGGCATGAACATAGAGAAAAGCTGCAATATTTCTTCTCATGATTTGATTCTCTCCCATAAGAAACATTCTTGGTACAACCTAACTTGGCGTTTCGGCATGGGACAATGACTGATTCAAGAACACTCTCCATTGCTCTGCAGCATATGTTACCGATGGGGGAAGGACATTTGTTACTCAGTTTGGGACAGCAAAAATGGCAAGCAACATGTCCGTTTTCACACTGAAATTCAAAACCAACGAGTCACAACCAATTCATATCAACACTTAATAAATAAATAAAGAAAATCTAACAAATGATTTTCCACTTGCTTCGGTAAAAGTCATCAACTCAAATTATCTTTGGAGTAAATATCAACAAGCCATCAAGAGCACATGAATATGAAAAGGGATAAAGAGAGAGATTAAACTGAAAATCGGATGCTACATGAAAAATAAACAAATGAAAACTTACAACAAAAACCTCAACGAACTATCAAATTAAAAGAAGAAGAACATGACAAAATTTATAGTAAAATATATCAACTCTAAATTGTCTTTTGCCTTATAGATATATAAACCAACCATCGATCAATTAAAAGAAAAAGAATACGGAGAACAATAGAGTGTAAAACTGAATTAGATGCCACTCTAAACAAAACCCAAAGTGAGGCTACAAAAATCTCAGTCTTAATAACACCTACGACTACTAATCAAAAGAACACAATTTCGATTATCACCTTCTCAATGCACGCATAGTTTAATGCAAAAAAAAAAAAATCAAAAATGAAATATTCAAAAATGTTACCAGAAAGATAGGAATAGTGAAAGACTCACAGCAAATAGGACAATCAAGAAGATCAAGATCTAGCAATGTCCCGGCGTGTTCGGTTCCTATTTTGAGATTGAATGTTTCTTGAACCATTTCCATCTTCTGAAGAAGAACGCTTCATGTCGACAAAAAAAAATATATGCGAGGCTTTACCTGACAGAAACTCTTCGACTTCTTTTGACGCGGAAGAGAAGAAGCTATCTCTTAACGCATTAGGATCAATGTCTCAAGTACTCTTCCTTGTGAAGAAATTGGCTCACATATTCTCCTTATAAAATGAATTTCTTTTCATTTATTTAAAAATCCAAAAACGTGGAAAATTACTCTTTTGCCAGTCAGAATTGCATAAATATTAGGAAAACAAATAAAAGAATATTTCTTCATTAAAATGATAAATGAATATTGTTTCCAGTATATATACAAGTATCGTATATCCTACTCTTATCTACAATACTAAGTATAAGACTATGTAACTATATACACATGACTCGGTATATACAAAATGACTAAGTATAGTCTATTAATAAATTACAAACCCAACCATTGATTATCCACCTAATTCGTGACCCAATCGGAGCCGCGTGTTGTTGCCGGTAGTAGGTCTTGAAACAGGTTTCATCGCAACTGGTTCGTCGTCTCCGTGGGCGTCAATTCGATCGTGACATACTGATTGTGCTAATGTTAGTGCGTCAAGCCGTTCATTGGTTGTGAGGCTTGCAGATGGAGAAAAGAAACCTTCTCTAGGTTTTATTTATGGAGAGATATTAGAAGCTAAAAAGTCTATTCTTCTAATCATTTGGAAAAGAATTACCAACCTATCTTTCAGATTCTCCTTTACTCCTTGCTGCTTACTTCCTAAACCCATTCTACTTCTACAAAGACTCCAATATTCAATATGACTTGGAGATCACAGAATGATTTATCGTTTATGTTGAGACTTTTTATCATGGTGACTTTGAAAAGCAAGATAAAATTGTCAATGATAAGATTAATCTCTATAACAACAAATGTGACCCTTTTGGAAGAAACTTAGCACTAAAAGGATGTGAACACAATGATGAAAAGTTTGATCCAGGTTTATTTTCTCACTTAAGTTTAAGTTTTTATTTAATCATTTACATATCTTTATATGAGATAATTGCCAAATTTTAAGAAATTAGTGGTCAACATATTGATGTCATGCACCTACTTTCCAAAAGCTAGCAACAGGAAATCCTGCTTTAACATCTAGTTCTTCTGGTTGTGAAAAAAAATGGAGTAGTTTTGAAAGGGTTAGCTTAGTACTTCTGTTCGTGTACAAATTTTTACGTTTCAAAAATTGACTACCATTTCTTATTAAATTGTAGATCCACACGAAGAAGAGGAGAATATTGATATAAGCCTCTGATGGAGAAACTTGTGATTCGGCCATGTAACATGAACAAAGCTGGATGAAAGCACTTTCTTTGAATTTAAGAGATAACGTGGAGGGGTAGAAGTTGATTGAAGGCATCACTCAAGCTATAGAGAGGCTTGAGATACAGCAAGGTAGAGACAAACTCAACAAGAATAGGAAGAAGAAAGCAAAAACAAATTCTGTAGAAAATATTTTAGGGTTTTTTATTTGATTCAAAAGTGTCTAATTCGTGGCTACAAGAGGCTTTATTTATAGCCAAAAGAAAGTAAACAAACACCAAAACCAAAACCTATTAAGAAAAGGAAAAACAAGGGAAAATCTTTTTTCTTTTGTGAAAAAGAAATCTTCAAACCTTTTCCTTTTGTGAAACGAATATCTTCAAGTGTTCTCTTCATACATTGAGAGGCTAGATAAGGTGATTATAGTATGGTTCTTCATTTTAACTAATCCTTGCTTGTCTTTCTGTCCAAATAACTCATCTTGCTCTCCAAGTAACTTCTCTATGAACAACTAACTTGTTTTGAATCAAACGAGTTATGGATCTCGTCATGGGCATATCAGGTACAAATGGAGTGTCTTGAGCTGGTTCTACTTGGATGTCTTCATCATATATTAGATGTCAATCGTCTAATCAACCTAGTTTATGTTAAATTTAATGCATGACTCTTTAACAAGCACAAACATCAAAGAGAGAGTAATAGATGTGATCCTAGATGATGGTAATGAAGAAAGTATCGAAGAATGGATTGTGAATCAACAACAAGAAGATCAAGCTAGTGATGTTAGTATTATACTAACTACCCAATCTCTAAGAGTAAGAGAGCTTTATGATGATGATTTTGAATCTGAAGAAGAAGATGAAGTTGTTGTAGACATGGAATTTGAACCTGATGTGTACCATGAAACACGTGTTTCGTGACACACTATTGGTTTAATCAAGTTGGTTTTCTAAACTTTCAACTTCTTATTTTTTTAGTGTTTGTTTCATTGTTTTCTTCTGACTTCTTATCTTCTTTTGTAACTTATGTTTGCTTCTTTTTAAGTTTTTATTTGTTTATTCATTTGCAGATAACTAAGAAGTCCTAACAAAACAAGAAATCCAACACATGGTGATTACTTGATCATCGAAGAAAGAAAAAGAGGATGAAGTATAGCATTCACTCTTTTGTGACATATCACTATATTTTGTGTCTCATGATCAAGATCATACTATTTTTTTGTATATCTTATGATTGGAACTTTGATTTTGTATTTATAATATATATTTAGGATGAATGTCATTTTGATGTGAATTGGAATTAGTAAATTATCAATGATGACATAATGAAAGTTTTAACTTCTTTTACGAATATGTTTTATGAAGTTTGAACACTATTATATAAAAACTATAAATTTATTATGGATTCATGAAATTAAAAGAGGTTACAAGACATTAAAAAAATTCAAAAAACTAGTTCTCGATTAATCATCGTTTAATCTCCGATTATCTCATTAGACGCTAGACCCACCCAGACGGCCGATTAGCGCCTAATGATTTTTGAACATTGCAATTAGCTAACACTAGTAAATAAAACTCACAAGTAAGATATATAATTTCGAACCTAAGAAAAAAAGAGTCAATTAGTTAAAAATTAGTTAAAAAATCATAGAAAGTATCAAAATTAGAAAACTAACTAAAAACTATATAAAACTATTTTCCATGTAGCAATGGAAGTTGTTGATTACGTTTTGTCCCTCATTCTCTCTCTACTCTAGCAATGTTATATGTTACTATATATGTTATAGACTAGTCACAGGCAACTGAAGACCACATAAAAATGGTTAAAAGCAATAAACATTTATTGCTAGAATCTTCAAGATTTATAATTGTATACATATAATCAATATACTGTACATATGTATGTTACATGATATTTGTTTTCTATATAATAAACTCACTGTATCGAAAATTATCATTTTCACCATCGTTTAAACCTCTCCAACAAAAATTAGAGAACATGTGGCGATGATGATGATTCCGTCGGCGATGATGATGGTGACGACGGCGATGACGACGGTACCATCGACGATTTTTGTTGATGTCTTTACAGCACCGACAAACACCATCATAAAATGCTTTTATTGTATGTGTTTATCTTCAGTACCGTTAGAAACAAAAGTTAAATTTTTGTAATTTTTTTGCCTATTCTTACAGAGAATGCTTTCTCCGGAACTCGTTCCTACCAACTCCTCTCTACCGCCGCTCACTTCTATTGGAACATATTCACTCTTCGGCGAAGATCCAGTGGAAAGCTTTCGTTCGAGTTAACTCGAACGGATCGAGTTGACTCAGCGAGCAGAGTTCGAGTGAATTGTGTCATTATAAACATTTTGTTTATCTATAACATTTTTTTCAACGTCACAACTCTTTTATTACATGTTAACTTTCATATTCTCCATCGGCACATAAACATTTTTCCGGATGTGGTGTTCGCTTGTCAATTCATTGTTAGACCGCTAACATATATAATAACGGCTAACAATCTATTTAACAATAATATGTATCGTTAGATGTTTAGTAATTGAACACATTAGTGCTCTAATTATTACTTAGTAAAAAGAGTTCGTTTGTTAACAATAGATTGTGTCTAAATAATGACAACATCATAATTTTTCAGAAGGTATCAAAGATATAAGTACAATAGTATGGTTATCATTGAATTTTAGATAAATCTTCTAAATATTGTTAGACTGCTAACTAATATGATAGCGGATAATATTTTATTTATCGGCAATATGTATTGTTAGATGTTTAATGATTGAACACATTAAACATACTAGTAAAACTCTAATGTTAGACATTTAATATGTGTAATAGCCGATAACAAATTAGTTCTCCAATTCAATCCCATAAGAGTAAATAAACATAGGACGCGAGATTCACGATGCTTGTTAAAATACATACACATGTAACACTAGATAGTATGGATAACAAATTTGTTATCGGCTATTAAACATGTTAATCCACTAATATTAAATTTGGCAAACTAATTCACATTCAAGAAAATTAGTGGTTGTTCATCATTTTTCCAACTTCCGATGTTTGACATTTAGCCGGCTTTTCGCATGTGTTTAATGGTCTGGTCATTATTTAACATTAATATATGAGATTTGTTATTTATATTAAATATTTGTGCAATTATTAAACATCTAACATTAAACATCACCGACAAATAAATTGTTATAGACTATTAAATATGTTAGCGATTTAATAAAGAATTTAGAAGAATAATTTAGAATTCAAATATACAACATATTTATTATACTTATACATAACAATAATTTAGGCTTTCATTGTGATTCTATCATAATATACTATACACTGGAAAGAAATTTTAGGCGGACCCAAGTACATCACCATCATCGTCTCAAACAACAAAATAAACAATTTTGTATCTCTAATTTTTTGTTTAACTAGATAACTCAATTACTTACTGTCAACTTTCATGTTAAGTGTATGAGATGAAAACATGCATCATCTTTTCCAATCAAATCCACCGGAGAATTCATCCTTATTTTTCACCGAGAATGATTTTTTTGCCAAAACTTCGAAAAGAAATTGTATCAAAACTAGTTGTTTGGAGGCGTTGTGGTTGTTTTTGCTATAAGATTTGGAGAAGAACATCTAACTCAGTCAAATTCGATCCAAACTCATTGAGTCGGCTCGGCCGAGTCAATTCAGCCAAAACTTTTCAAGATTTCTTTCTTCTGCTATCATGACTATTGTTACGGCGGTGTTGAGCGCATCTATGCATGTAAAAAAGAGACGAAAATAAGCATTTACTACCATATTTACACTAAATTTGTCAAAAATGTTGGTATGTTAGATGGTTAATGCTTGGCTAGTACACTTTGAAATACCCAGGTAGATTCTAAGAACCTTTATGGCAAAAGGAAATTGAAAATTGAAAGATCCATATAGGCTTTTGGTAAATTGAAGATATCCGGATGCAAATTTATGGAAAAAGTTAGAAATTTCAAATAAAACAGAGCAATCCGCTGAGATTCCTAATCAAAATTTCAGAGAAAGAGAGAGATTATTAACTCACATTAGGGAATTTATTACTGGTGTAGCAGATGGGCATACATGTTTAACTAACGGCACCATCACCAACAATCACACATTTGATGAACTTTGAAGCACTTGAAGCCATTAATCTTTGATACACATCCAAAGCAAACCAAGAACATGACCCAAAAAAGAGGAAGAAACGAGAATTAACTGGGGCACTTCAAAGATGTAGTCATACTTTTCTTTATTTTTCATTAATTAATTATCTATTCTATAAATATAGGATATGTATGTATAGATGCACTTCATAATTGAGATCTTAATTAAATTTTTTCTGACACACTCTTAACATATATACGCTAACTCTATATTACACAGACAATATACATAAGGGTAGGATTAAGTTATTGAAAAAAGAATAGTGTATGAAACAGTATTTGATCATACAGCTAATTTAGCTATAATTCTTAGACATGAAATGCAAATTTTCAAGAAGAAAACCCATTTGGCAATAGCCAACATGGATTGGCCCATTTGAAGTGTTGAAGCTCCAATTTTTTTTTTTCTTTTTTAAGCTCCAATTTTCTTGTGTAGAAAGTCGAAAGAGAACTTTTTTGCGTAGGTCAATTTAACCATTTTTCTTACTCATCAAGATTCTCACAAGACACAAACTAAACGCTTTTCCAAATCCTTAAAAAACATCCATCGTAGTAGCGTTTGCGTTCTGGCCCATTGCTATATAAAAACTGGCAAAAGAGAGAACACCATCTTCGGTATATCCAACTCAATAGAACAAAAAATTCAAGAATCTCATGTGTTTGCATGAACATGCTTGTCAAGAAACGCCTTAGCCAAGTTACTAAAGCTTACACTGACCGACTCAGCAGCTGCGTACCTCTTGATGAGATCCACTACTTCTGCTCTCACAATCTCCTCTCTGTTATAGTCACACATGTAATACAAAGCCCCGAGAGCGTAATTCACCTATTACGAAAACAAAACAACACTTGGTTTTCATTTTAAATAAACACCAGAGGAACATTAATGAGGCGGGAAACCCGTGTACTCACAGTGTTCCGGACAGGGCTTGATAGACATTTGATTATTAGAGGAATTCCATCAGCCTCGGCAATGGTAGCAGCATTCTTTGGCTCTGCACGAGAAGAGGAAAGAGCATTAATTTGATCATGGCAAACAACAAAATAGTTTAGCATCAGAGTAGGGTTTTTTTACCAGCACAAGCGTTGCATATTCCTCCTATCCCAAATTCCACAAGCTTCTCATTTGGTTCTGTTATACAGTCTATGAATAGTTCCAAGACATTTAGCTGCTCAAGTACACACCATTAGCATTTCATCGTGAAGAGAATAAAGTATGGGATATTTGGGTTCTCCGTCCCAAATGATAGAACATGAGCATACTCCGAGGTTACCTGACGTAAAATGGTGTAGTTGTAAGGGTCATATGCAAAATTCGCCAAGTTTGCTACAATTCTCTCCTTTGTTTCTGCAGGTGCAAGACAGTAAATCGTGTTAAGATATTGATACTTAAGTGACAAAACCAGAGACAGACTAGCTTAGGCTTGCTAAAATATAGCCTGCCTAACTGAAGCATCTGAAAGTTATGACAGCAATTTTGCATTCCATATGAAGCCTCACAAAGTCCTTAAAATCATACTACAAATCAGCAATGTGTGTAGACTCAACTTTTCACTCAAAATTGTCAATAGATGTTATAATCACAAGAAAGCACCAAAACTAAACTACTCATACCTTGATCAGTTGCATTCTGAAACTGACTCACAAGCTCCTGCAATTAAAAAGGGACAAACTCAGCTCCAACAATGCTTTCTAAGATTCCCACAACAAATATCTCACAGATATAAACCACCAAACCCAGATTTTTCAGATAACACTATCGGGTTCTACACAAAACTCAAGACTTTCCCTTTTGTATTGTCGGGTCATCGATGCGTAATGGTTCGAACAAGTTTAAACAAGTTCCAAGGGATTTTCCAAAAGACCAAGAACCTAAAGAAGTCTTTGTTTTTTCATTTTGAGATTTTGAAGAACCATTCATACAAAACAAATAAAGGTTCCAAAACAAAAGACCTGTAGATATTGAAGCCTTGGTGTTCCGTTTTTCCCAGTACGTTCTTCTTGTCTTTGATTATTAGTAAACATTCTCACAACTCCACCAAAATTTTCTTGTGCAATTTCAAGATCGAAGCCCACAAATACAAGGGAAAAAAAAAACTAAAATCATAGCAATTCGAAAATCGAATGAAGAGGATTAGAAACTAACTACGAAAATTGATAACTATAAGATAATGCCTACAGAATCACAAAACTATAGAAACAGAATAATCTATAATTTTGAAAGTTGAAGAGAAACTAACGGAAATCGGAAACCCTATAAAACCGATGCTAATTTCAAGAGAAACTCCGACAAAGCAGAATCCCAGAAGATAAGGGCGGCGAAGGAGATGAGACGGAGACGGAGACGGAGACGGAGACGGAGACGGAGACGGCGACGGCGACGGCGACGGCGACGGCGACGGCGACGGCGAGAGAGAGAGAGAGAGAGAAGTCAGGGTTGTGTCTTGTGTGTGTGAGATAGCCGCAAAATTCGTGGACCCAAAAAATGGGCCTTCTTAAATTGGCCCAGTTTTGATCTTTAACATGGGAAGATCCAACCCACTTGATATGCAATATATATTTTTTGTTTTTTTATTATTTTAGGACACTCGATTTTTTTTTTTTTTTTTTTGTCGGCAGGACACTCGATTTAAAACGAAAATAGTACATGAAAAGTTGACCTATATTATAGGAATTGAAATGTATATTTATCTCTGGTTAAAGCAATTTTGATAGGTGGTTAAATTATTGAATAAATACTGGACTGTTCTAAGCTTCGCTAAATAGTAATAAATCCAAGGTTAATGACGAAAAGTATGAGTTTCAATAGAATTCAGGAAAAAAACACAAAATTATTAGACAAGGAAAAAAAGAAGCAATGAAAATACATGAACCAAGAACTTCTTAGTGGCCACTACACCACTATTTACTGGTAGAAATATTATCTATGAATATTTTGTAGATTCGTATGATCTAAAAATGTAAACTTTTGATAATAAACAATGGAATGTCAAAAAAAAAAACACCGAACGAGTGGGCTAGAATTATTTGGTGATTAATTAATAATCGAGTGGCGTACAATTACAAACCATCCATATCCCTATCTTCTCTCTCTTCCCTTAACACAATGCCACGTGGCTGACTTTTGGAACATCCCAGAGGACACTTTTTGCTGACTCGGCAAAAAAAGTGCAAACCAAAAGTTATGTTTTTAAAAAAAAAAATTTGAGACAGTTGTACAAAGAAAATAATGTCTAAATGGATAAATGGGTTTCTTCTTTGAGACTTTTAGATTTTTTTTTTTTAATATAATTTTTGTCCTTCACATAAAATATCTATTTAATTTTGTTTTTCTAATATTTTTCTGAAGCTGACGGCTACTGAATTCAAATATCTATTTCATCTTTTGGAAACCACGCTCGTGTATGTGTGATTAGCTACTCGCTTTCTTTGCCACATGTATTTGGTCAAAAGAGAGCACTCCAAGAATTAGATCTGTCATTAAACCTAATTATTCCTGATAACTCTTACGTTCATAATCCTAAGTTCTTAGCCCTAATTGTTTCTTGTCCGTCTGTGCTAAAATAAATGAACAATGAAAATGACAAAAAAAAAAAGATAATTGCATTAACTATATGATTCTTAGAGAATAACTATTTTATTGGATTATAATGTGTTCTCTCTGTTTTTTTTAATAATGTTTTAGAGAATTTTTTTTAAAAAATTAAGTGATATTTTCACTATTTTATGCAAAAAAAATTTTTTTTTGACTGTTTGAATTATGCAGATTTTTTTTTTATTGGTTGAATTGTGTTTAGATAGATAACAATTGATAGTTTAATTTAGAAAACAATAAAACTTAAATGATTCTTTAATTTGTGTGTAAAAATTTTGAACATCACTTATAAAAAACATAGAAAGTATTTTATTGCAAAACAATATTTCTCTCTCTTTCCAAAAAGTGATTTTCTAGATTTTTACTTTGTTCAAAAAAGATTAATTTTCTAGTTAAATTTAAAATAACATTGACAATATTTGATATATTGAATTACTATTGGTTCATAGTCATGGGAAAATGTTAAGTGTAAAAAATGATGGAACATATAATTAAGCATTAATTATTTTTAATATGTGCGAAAAAACCCATAAAATCAATTTTATGAATATAGAAAGTATTGTTTAAAAAAAATAAAATTTATAGTCGTGTTATCAAAATATCACATTCGACATTTGATATATTTTACCATAACTTTTTACAAACCATATAATATATTAATAATCGAAGAAACAATAGAAAAAGAGTTTATAATAAATAGTTTTATTTTAAACTCATTTGGCTAAAGGCTTCTTTCTCTCTCCTCTCTCTCTAAACCTAGGTTCCTTCCGCCGCCGATCTCCGATCTCCTTCTCCGGTAATCGGTGCTTCCAACCGTCACCGTAAGAGGGACCGCCTCTCCTTGCTCTTCCTTTTCATTGCCTCCTCGATATGGATTATCCAGCAGTCGCCTCGGATCTGGTGGTTCTTCTCTCGGCTGAGATTTGGTGTTGATGTCGAAAGCTCAGCCATCGTTTGTTTGGTCCAGCTGTTGGTAGTTGTCGCTCGGTGCTCCCTCCTTCTCTTCTCTACTCGCTCAAGGACGGCGGTGGGTCTAGGGGATGTTTGTTTTCGGTGGCTTCTCTGCCAGTTTGTGCCTTCTTCGGTGACTCTGAGATTCCGATCTGTGGGTTTTGTAGTTGTGGGTCTTCATGACCAAGAGCTAAAGATGGGTTTGGTTGTCTCTCTCGCCGTCGTGTCTGCATCTCCCTGTTTTTCATGGCGGCGACTCACTAATTCCTCCTCAGGTGATATTGGTACTGGCTAGGGATTTAATCTTCTGATTCAGTCTCTCGCTTCTATCTCTTAGGATCTTCTTGTTTGATTAACTGTCTCCTCTCGAGGTTTGGATGTTGTTTGTCTCTGTTATGTGTTTGTTGTTCTGGTCCCGTGTGCTTTCCCTAGTGGACGAGTCTCGGTGCTTTGTCTTTATGTTTGAGGCTTGTGCTGCCTGAGTTGTTATTCTGTGGCCTCTTGTGGTCTCGTTCTATGGCCTTGGATTGTTCATCTCTCGGATGTTAGTTAGGTTTTGGCTTCGCTTCTCTGTCAGGCGGTTTAGGTTGATCAGGGGTATGTGCATTTGGCTCTTGTCTCTGTGCTGTCTTGTTTGTCTTGGATTGGTGATGTGGCTGTCTTCCTATCTGCGATTAAGGGTTTAGTGTTAGTCTTTAGAGTTGGCCCTCTTCTTTGTATGTTATCTACTCTCGACATGTTGGGGTTAATGTGCGGTTTTTAGAGTACTCCTAGGGCTTCTCTACTCCTATGATGCGGTTGTAGCTTGGGTCGGTATGCTCTTCATCTTCTGCGGCCGGTCGATGGTAACAGTTTTGAGATTCGACGTATATACTTTGGGTATCCTTTATGTTCTCGTATAGAGTAAGCTTTGTCATTGTCTTATTATTGTTATTCTTCTGATATATTTTTTTCATACTGTAACAGTTCCACCTTCTTTCAATATAAATAGCTAAAAAACCATATAATATATATTTTTCTTTTTAATTTTAGTTGCAAATTATTCGATGAACATGTTTCCAATACTGCATGATTGCTAAAGCAACATAAAATTTTGCACATTGCTGAAGTAACAACATTAATTGTAGATTGTTAAGGTAGCATGCAAATTTTGCAGACTCTTAAGACATCATGAAAATTTTGCAAACTACTAAAGCAGCCGAATAAATTGCATATTGCTAAGACAACATGCATCGACATGAATTAGAGATTGCTAAGATAGCATAGAAATATTGTAAACTTCTAAGCAGCATGCAAATTTGGCAATCACATCGTAATTTTTTGAGTTTGTCGTCATAAGGATCATTTATGAGTGACACGTAGGCATAAAACCCATCTTAATATGAATTTTTACTACTGTTCAGATTCTAATAAAGAAACTAAAGAATGGAGGGTAAGTTATTGTGAATAATTTATTCATTTGGGTTAAGCCCAATATGAATGTGAAACCCACAACATTGTGGTTTTGGCATAAAATACATGTTGCATGTAGGTGTTGACCGCAGCAAATGCATGTTGCATGCAAGTGTTGACCATAGAAAACGTATAATGCATGCATGTGTTGGCCGCAAAAGCGCATGCTGCATGCAGGTCTTGATTGTAGAAAAGTGTGTGCTACATGCAGCTTACTGACCGCATAAAGCATATGATGCATGCAGGTGTTGACCACATAAAGCGTGTGTTGCAGGCAAGTGCTGACCGTGAAAAACACGCATTGTGATAGACCTATCCGAAAAAGGATTATAACAAAGCTTTCCTAATTCCATGGGGGTTAGGTTTAGGAAGTCGGTTCTTATGTGCAAGCGGATTAGGATACCTAGATGACCTCCTTATAAATAAGAGAGAGATAAACTTGAGACGATGATTAAAAATCGAGACCAATAACTGATGCGAGTCAAGTTTTACCCTAAAACTAACAATGGAAAAGCTGCAAGTGCACAACAAATAAGTTGCACTAATTTAGAAATCGATCTCACAGAGACTTAGAATGCACAATAATTAACGGGAAAATAAGAATTAAGTTAAGTAAAAAACAGATTCAGTTTTTGATGAAAATAATAAAAAATCTAGAAATTTAAAATGATTGTAAGCAATATAATTAAAACGTTGGGTATTCATGGGTTGAATTATTCAGGTTCTATTCCTATAGGTAATTGACATCATTTTTGTTTCGTTTTAAAACTCGAAACACTAATTTATGACTAACCCACTCTCGTGACAGATAATCAACTAAGTCTAAACTACCCTATTAATCAACTCTCGCATTCAATAGCATAGATAAACAAGCATTCAAGTACAAGTTCAATTGTTCATCTAACTTAGTAACTCAACCCTCACAGGTTAAAGCGCTAGACCTATCAAACACCAGATCCAAACGATAACTCAAGTGATGTGTAAGTCGAAGTCATTCTAATATCAAGTTTTAAGTGATCATAATAGAAATATGCATTGATGGATAAATCTAGATGAAGAACTACTCTAACTTATCAAAACGCCACTTTATTCTTATAAACATATCTATTGAACAATGAAAACCCCTTGAATTTACCCCTAGTTCAACAAAGAGATTACTCAAGTATATATATGAAAACCATAGCAAAAGCAGTAGATATCATATTCATAAAGAGCAAAGAGCTCAGAAAAATTCTCCGTAGAGGCACAAGAGGGTAGATCTTCTCCTTTATCGAACAAAAATCAAAGAAAGAACAAAAGATAAACTAAAAACTTTGGTGATGAGGAATTGTGTCAAAGCTTGTGTGTTTTTGTGGCTGCTGCTCTCAAAAATATTGTTGAGGGGTTGACTGATGGTGTATCAGGTTTTACCCTAAGACTAACAATGCAAAGCTGCAAATGCACAACAAATCTATTGTAGTACTTGAGAAATCGATCCCACGGAGACTTTGAATGCACAATGGAAATCAGAAATAAGAATAACACTAAGTGAAAGCAGCTTTTATGGAGGGTTTTGAATGAAAGTAAATAAAAGTAATAAATTAAAATAGATTTAAACAAAAAGAGAAAAACGTTGAGTTTAGGGATTTCTCAGGGATTCACAGTTTGAATTATTCAGGATTAACTCCTAGAGGCAATCGACATCGTTTTTCTTTCGTCCTAGAACTCAAACTATTATTATAAGATTAACACACTTTCGTGGCGATAACCATCTAATGTATAAACTATCATATTAATCAACTCTCGCACAGTCAATAACATAGATAAACATGCAATTATTATCAAGTTTAATTTTTTATCTAACTCAGTAACTCAACTCTCGCAGGTTAAAACGCTAGACCTATCAGACATCAGATCAAAACAATAACTCAATTGATGTACAAGCCAAAATCGTTTTATAATCAATTCTTAGATGATCAATAAAGGAATATGCAGTAAGAGAAGATATTGATGAAGGACTATTATAACTTATCAAGAGCTCTACTCTAATTGTTAAACCATATCTATCGAACCATGATATTTCCCTTGAAAATCCCTTATTCCCAATAATAAAACTACTCAGACATGATCATGCAAACCAAAACAAAAGCAGTCGAAAACATATTCATTAAGAGCAAAGGGTTCAGAAAACTTCTCTGTAGAAGTATAAGAGGTGAGATCTTCTCTCTTATCGAACAAAAAATAAATAAACTACAAGACTTTGGTGATGAAGAGAAATTTATCAATCTTCAAAAGAATGAGGAAGACTTGGTATTTCGTGGCTGATGTGGAGTTTATATAGGGTAGGGGTCGAATCTAGGATTATTCTTTTAGGGATTAGGAGATAAATCGAAAAAGAAAAATTTCCTTTTTTAGGGACTGCGATCGATCGCCTATTAAAACTCGTTCTTCAGCCAAAATTGTGGATGTGCGATCGATCGATTGCAGAGGGCCGATCGATCGATCGTGCTTCATGTCCCTGGCTTGCTTCTCCCCGAACCTTGATTGAGCAGTCTTTAATAAATCGAGCATATATTGATATCGCACCATTGGATTTTCACGATCTAATATAGATATCGAAGCTCACACTCCCATCTATCTTGTGATAAAATTTGAGCTTGATCCAATGGTGGCAAGATCTCCATCCAATACGAAACATTTGATGCTATGGATATATCATATCTTCAAATTGTTTGTTTTGCATCTTTTTTAGTCCAATTTGCTATAAAGACTCTAAGATCCACAAAAATACTAAAAACAACCATACAATGCCAAAACCAAGTAGTTTTTTCGTTATTTAGTGTTTGACGAAGGAAATCATGGATTCGCCGACCGAGGCAACAACTTCTGTTGGCCGGGAGAATTTACGACATACATAATCACTATAATTCGCGAACACGCATAATCACTATAGGTACGTACATGGACATCGTACATTGTATCCAATACATGGACATTGAATTATCAAATAAAGACAAAACACCAACGACCAACGTGTACACTGAATTATACCAACACATGTGTACGTCGTACATACTCTTCTCTGCAGATATATAATTTGTTTACGCTGCTGTTGATAAATTGGAATCTTCGGCCTCTTTTGCAACCGCTTCACAATACAAGAAGTTAAGCCTCAACATTACAAGCTGGCATAATAAATATGATTATAACCAATTATAATGGATTCCTTTGTACTTGTTTCTCTCTCATCCGAATAGTAGTTAATAATGGTAGATAACAGTCAAATTCATCCCTATTTTTATTAAATACTATGTCATCTAATAACCTCTCACTTGCTCACACAAGGCATAGGCATATTTGTCTGTTTAGGTTCACTTTGACATTTGAAAAATATAAATCTCTCAAGTGACATTTTGAGAGAGAAAAAATAAGAATGTTTCATTTCTAGAAATTTTCTTTTAAAAAAAAATTGGTATCGTAAAAATGATATTTTTGTAATTTCTCCAAATATATTACGAATAAACATGAGTTTTAAAGTATTTTATATACTACAAATACATTATTATTTAAATTCATTAATTAATTTTATTTTTATTATAATTTTTGTCCAAAACTGAATTGAATCCTAACTGAACCGAAATATAATTTAATTCCAAATAAAACCTAACTTATTAAATAAATTTGAATGCATTCAATTTGAGCGCGACACGTAGGCAAAATCATAACTCACCAGATCGCAATATGTGTCATTATTAATTTAGATTGTGACATGTGTTAGTATAAGTTTCATTTTGTTAATTAATTAAATCATATGTATATACAAAATCGTAAAACAATAATTAAAATTAAAACTAATAAATATTTTAAATATGGAAAAATTAGCATTTAAATGAGTAAATATAGAATGTGACACATGTCGATGTAATAATATAAATTTTTTATGTTAATTAATTATATCATAAAAAGAAAAACGTAAAATTCTAAATAAAAAATTGAAAATAAAATTAGTAAATATTTTGAAAAGTGAAATTTTAGCATTTAAATTAGTAAATATAAACAAGAATGTAAGAGAATAGTAAAATAAATAATTATATGTCGTTAAATTTACTTTTAAAGACAAAATATTTATATTTCAATGTTTATGTTGGGGATAAAACAATCCCCTTTGAGTTAAACGAATCGCCTGATGCCACGTATCTCACGGCTCGGTGGGGACCTTTAACATCTTTGGTGGAGCTTATATTTCAATAAGAGCCTTAGAGGAGTTTGGACCTGAATCTACAATGGCCCAAATGGATAGGTAAAGTCATATGGGCCTGACCAATACCCCAGGTAGCGCATCCCACCACCCGGGGTAACCTGGGCCAAGAATCAACACCCGGAGGCGGAGCACGGAGCCTGAGTTCTCGTATCAAGAACTCGATATAGGTATAAAATATCCTCTATAGGGCACTAAGTTCAAATCCTTTCAAATATCAATGCTTAAGTTTTTAGTCAAAGGGTAAAAATACTTTCAGTTTATGCGTGCTAGGCTAAAAACATGTGGTCCATACTTGGAGAACGATTAAAACATAAAGGAGCTGATTCCGAGGGAGCACCTTGGCGTCCGATCCGCCATGTCAGAAATTGCCAAAGGTACGAAGGACCAGACGCAGCATAGCAGAGCCGTATGGTTCGCCAAGTGGTGCAAGTAGACAAGGAAATTATGTGAAAAATACTCGAGTGTGTCGTACCGGGTTAAGCGCGGAAATCCAGACCCGACCTAATTGAGGACACGGATCCCAATATCAAAATTCGGGCAGATAAAAGTCTATAAATACTACTCTATTCCCTTCATAAAATGGATCCGATCTTTTGGCTAAAAACTGATACATTGAACCCATTTTTCTCGAGACTAAGGTCCATCCCCTTGAGTTTTAGTCTCATTATGGCTGTTTAGGATCGTTATCTCTGGATCTTTTCCTGGATTTCTCTTCTATTCTGGTCGTCTCTTGATTGGAACTCACCCAAACACTCTGCTTTCCTCTTCTGCCTTACCTCTAAATTTCTTTCTTACAAACATCCAGATTCTCCGCGATCCATCTCTTGTTCGGCCGGGAATCACCCTTTTTCACTATATTCGTTTTTCGACTTCTTCTGCCTTGCTCTCCACGTCTCCTTGTGGTCTCTTATCTTCTCCTTTTTTTTGCTCTCTTTTCTGACTTGAGCAATCGGAGAGCCACCGGAAAACACCCCTAATCGTGTTTTCCAAGGCCTTCCCGTGTTTATTGATTGTGCAGGAGCGGACCCCGCATGTCAAGCGAAGGCACTCGGTGGTGGCCGAAAAGGAAAGGAGATGCCCCATCGTCACGTGCTCTTGCCTGTAACTCGGAACGGGATCACACAATGGGAGGAGTTCACCCTAAAGTCCGGGCAAGGAAAAGTCGCACCTATGCTGCGAGAAATATAGGGGCCCTTAGAAGAAGAGAGGATCGCCTCGAACGTTATGTAAATGAATCTCCGGGGACGGATTCTAGGGCCCAAAGAAGAAGTTTAGATCGCGCATTAGGTGAAATGAAGGTTCAAAAGCAAGAGGCAACAACTACAAGGCAAGGGGTAGAGTCTAAGAAAAGGTAACGCAGAAATTGCGAATGCCACCAAAAGAAACGTGTAAAGAGAGTCTGTAACGAGTGGCAAATTATAGAATTGGCAGTCAGCCTGACTACGAGCACGACCCAGACAAAAAAGAGAATGATCCCGGAAAAGCTAGAAGATCATGCCCGTTTGGATCTTACAGAATCTTCAGGGGGCCTCAAAGACCGCTTGGATAGTATTTATCCCGTCTTGAGGACACAAGAGTCGCCGGGGCTTTTGCCTTCTTCCCTTCCCGATAGCTCATCCTCTGCTCAATTCGGGCTTCGTTCGGATTTCGGAATCTAACGCTTGGAACACGCAGGGATGATCACACCGTCAACCGGGGCCCTAGGATGAGACATGTCCGAAAGTGGGATCATTAACTCGACCAGATTAAGGCTGAATAAGAAGGCGGCCAGCGTAAGCACCGACTCTGCGACAAGGAAGAGAATCAGGAAGGAAGCTCAAAAAAGGAATAAGGAGCCGGACAAGGCCCATGAAATGTTAGGCGATGAAATTACCAGAACGGACGAATGGTTTCCCCGGTAGAATTGCCAAAGAGCTGTCGTGCACAACTTCATCTCGAAGGAGGAAAGAAGTGTCACGAAAAGGAGTTGGAAGTTTAAATAAGTCCTCCGGGAACCCCACATATGCAGGCGTATCCAGGGGAAAAGCAAGTGAAATTTTTTTGGAGACACTCGGATATGAAGTTTATTACCTTCCGGAGTCCAACGGGAGAGAAGACGAGGTAATTAGTCGTAACGAAGGAGAAGAGCCTTCTCTCCATCCGGGCAATGAGTCAAAAGTGAGGATAATGAGATAGGGGTAGGACGACCCCGTCATCTACGATGAATCAGAGTGGATCGGCAATGGGTACCCGGCAGAAGCTCCGTACGGAAGGCACCTGCGACCATCTCAGCGGAGACATCGATGCTGGAGAGATCCGAGAGAACCTGAAAGACATGAATCAGGCCCCATGCCACACAATCCAGTTGAGCCGGAGCCAACCGTACTAATTCGCAGTATTCGATCATCAACTGCGAAAGGTGACCCCTAAAACCTGCAAGAAAACTGGACAGGTACACAGTTGTGAAGCCTCTTGGAGGCGAGGCCGGAGCAACACTTTGTTTCGGAAGGAAAATTTGAGGTCGGGCCAGATAAGATGCCCTACCCTTTTAGAAACACGGGCAGATGACCCTCGAAAGCCATAAAAGGGGTCATCACCAGTAAGGACGGATCAGAAGAAGATAATAACGAGTTGGAGGACATCGTTACAAAGAGAAACGAGACAAGGAGACAAAAGGTAAGAGCCAGATGATAAAAAGAAGGGAAAAAGTGACCGACTGTAGAGAGAGGAATGTCTCGTTTAGTAAATATAAACAAGAATGTAAGAGAATAGTAAAATAGAAATTTATATGTCGTTAAATTTACTTTTAAAGACAAAATATTTATATTTCAATGTTTCTGTTCGGGATAAAATAATCCCATTTGAGTTAAGCGAATCGCCTGATGCCACGTATCTCACGGTTCGGTGGAGACCTTTAACATCTTTGGTGGAGCTTATCTTTCAATAAAAGCCTTAGAGGAGTTTGGGCCTAAATCTACAATGGCCCAAATGGATAGGTAAAGTCATATGGGCCTGACCAATACCCCGAACAGCGCACCCCGCCACCCAGGTAACCCGAGCCCAAAACTAAGGTGCTAGATGAGCTAATGCCCCGTATCAACACCCGGAAACGGAGCACGGAGCCCAAGTTTTCATATCAATAACTCGGGTTAGGTATGAAATACCCTCTATAGGGCGCTAAGTTCAAATTCTTTCAAATATCTATGCTTGATTTCTCAGTCAAAAGGTAAAAACACTTCCACCTTATGCGTGTTAGGATAAAAACGGGTGGTCCATACTTGGAGAACGATAGCTGATTTCGAGAGAGCATCCCGGCGTCCGATCTATCGTGTCAGATGCTACTAACGGTACAAAGGATCAGACGCAGTATAGCAGAGCCGTATGGTCAGCCAAGTGGTGCAAATAGACAAAAAATAGGTGAAAAACATTTTTTTTAACCAGCGTGATACACGTGTTCCAATCTAATTTTCTATAATCTAAAAAATTTAAAACCCAAAAAAATTATACTAAACCAAACCGAATAATCGAATATCAATTTCTTTCAAGTGTTACTTGAAAGAACCATATTACATATTATGATCCTGGTTTAAGAGATGTACGAACTTAACATATTATATATTATGATCCCTGATTTAAGACCTCTTACTCTTTAACAAAAAAATAATACTCGAATCCAAACCTTGATTGTACCTAACTAAACTAAATATTGCTATCCACTTGATTAATATAAAAACAAAGAAACTTGGTTAGAAGTAGAGTTCACAACGTTGTTAAACAATCACGCGCTCGTCACTCGCGTTTGGCAATGAGCTTTTAATACCTTTCTAAGTGGGAAAATTAAATATAAATATTATTATCATTATAAATTTCCGACAAGATTTTAAACAAAAGAAAACAGATAATATCTTCTCCGCAAAGACAAAAGCGAAAGCGAAGAAGAAAGATGAGAAGACATCCTCCACGTGTCATTGACATCTTTTAACCTGAGCCACATGATACAACAAGTTTCTCGACTCATCTCGCTTTTTCTTAAAAAAAAAACAAAAAACAAATTATAATTTAAAATGCTGACGTGGCTTATCTTCCCCCTTGCTGTTTTAAAGTAACCCTTGACTCTGCTCCTTCCCTAAACTTGTCTCTTTTCTCTCTCACCAACCTCTACTTCTCGCTTCTTTCTTCCTCGTTTTAGATTTAGTTGTTTTCCGGTGAAACTGAGACCGGTTTTGGGTTTTCCGGCGAGAACACATCGTTTTCAAGAAGTAAACTTGCGGGGAACAACTACCAACGGTTGGGATCGGACAAAATCTGAATTTTTCAAGTCTTCTTCTGCAACCATGGCTATGCAGGTGTGAGATCTCTCTTCTTATTTGTTTCTTGAATCTTAAAATTGTTTTGTTTAATTCGTATCTTGCTTTTGGTTCTATTACTACTGGGAAGAGGTTACGGAATCCAGACAGATTTAACCTAAAATTAGACAAATCCCAAGAGGAGTAGTTTTTCTTCTAATTTCAAGTTTCAATCTATGTCCGAGAGAAATTGGAACTGAAGAATATTCGATTGGCGCAGGTTAATTGTTTATAGACCAGGCGATTTGTGGTGATATTATGGTCGGTTGTTACTACTTAAATGTTTTGAATTTTAGGTAAGAGCAAGTCTCAAATATCTAATTATTTGACGGTCTAACTCTTCTAGATGCGTATTAATTAGTTACAAGACTCTTTTGAACATTTACTTTAATCATTACAACATTTGTATCAAGATCAAAGACTAAATGTTTCCTTTGATTATAGGAACATTGTGAGAGTTTATGTGACAGAGCTTCTGATGAGCTTATTATCTCTTCCACAGATGCCTTTTATCTCAAGGTACTAATTGAGTCTCTTGTTTTATTCGCGACTGGTTTCAAATTTCAACTTGAGGTTTAATATCTTTGTTTTGTATTTTGCTTAATTCTAGACAAGAAAGCCTTATACCATCACTAAGCAAAGAGAAAAATGGACAGAAGCAGAGCATGAGAAGTTTGTAGAAGCTTTGAAACTCTATGGCAGAGCTTGGAGACGAATCGAAGGTGTGTGTGCTTATCTGACCTTAGAAAGTCTCTAATGCATATTCTAAAATAGGTTTGATAAGCAAATATTTGGACCCTTGTACGAGTCAACTTATTTGGGTATAGATTTTGACTTTTGTTGATTCTTCCATGGAACAGAACATGTGGGAACAAAGACTGCGGTTCAGATCCGAAGCCATGCTCAGAAGTTTTTTACCAAGGTTTGCTTTTCAGACCTTGTACATGGAAAAAGTTTCAATTTTTTCGGGTCAATCAAGGTCTAATTCAAGTTTTTGAATAGGTAGCTCGTGATTACGGTGTTAGCTCCGAGAAATCCATTGAGATTCCGCCTCCAAGGCCGAAAAGAAAGCCGATGCATCCTTACCCTAGAAAGCTAGTGATCCCGGATGCAAAAGAGATGGCATACGCTGAGCTAACCGGAGCCAAGTTGGTTCCAGATGAAGATAACCGATCTCCAACATCGGTTTTATCAGCTCATGGCTCAGATGGCTTAGGTTCCATGGGTTCAAATTCACCTAATTCTTCTTCAGCTGATTACCAACGCTCACCAGTATGTTGTTACCCGACAGACAATCTGATAGTTCGCTCGCTGTTTTTTGTGACCACCGTATTCTGACATTACTGAGTTTTGACAGGGGCATGAGTTATCATCTCACACGGAGGAATCATTGTCTCCAGAAGCAGAGACCAAACAAAGCCTTAAGCTCTTTGGAAAGACTTTTGTAGTTGGTGATTACAACTCTTCGACGAGCTCTAATGATTCAGAAGATGTCAAGAAGAAGGTAGACTTAGAATCTGTTCGATGTTCTTCGTCTTCTTCTTCTACAGAGAACGCTGAAACAGAAGTGGCACGAAAGATAGTACCGGACTTTAAAAGAAGTGAGAGATCAGCATTTTCTCAGTTGAAATCTTCGGTGATGGAGATGAAGAATATGAAAGGGTTCATGCCTTACAAAAAGAGGATAAAGGTGGAAGAAAACATTGACAGTGTAAAAATGTCATATCCTTTGTGGTGAAGTGTTTTGTGTAAATCTTTCTCAAGTCAGTTTGTGAAACTCTTTTGATCTCAACTTCACTTTCTGTGTATAATTTATAAGAGAATTAGGTAACTTTTTTTTTGGATTTCATTCGTAAGATGAGTCCAAAGTTCCAAGTCTTTGCTATAAACCAGTAAGAAATTGATGTATCTAAAAGTTAAAATTTAAAGGGTACTTACATTTTTATCTACTCGATCGATCAAGTCTTTCATGGATTTTAATTTTAATGGATTTGAATTTTTAATTTTAATGGATTTGAAAATTTAAGTAAAATCTTATGTTATTCAATCATTAATTTTTAAATTTTTTTTTTAAAATACGTATTATTCAATTTGTAATTTTCATGTTATTTAATTTTAAAATTTTAAATATAAATTAAAATCAAGTGTTATTCAATATGGATTTGATTTCAGAATGAATTTTAATGAATTTGAGAGTGATTTTAGGTTAAAAATACAATGTTGAAATTTTTAGCCAAATCTTATTATTTTGAATTTGATTTAACAAAAACAAATTATTGGACTCTTCTTTTTCCTAAAACTTCTATCTATTTTTCATATCATCTCCGCATATTCACAATTTATCATTACAACGATAAAATTTAATATTTTATGTTTCTATTATATAATAATCAATTTTTTTTGTTCATGTGTCTATCCATACTATAATCGTAAGTTACAAATTGGTTTTTAATCGAATAAAATAAATAAATTATCGAAGAGCAAGCTCCAGGGTTCGAAAAAAAAAAAAATATTGTTTATATTTTTGTTTATATCACAATATTTAGTATAAATTAGTTTTATTGATTTTATAATGTATTTGCTTGATTTCTAAATCCAATTTATTTAGTTTTCAAATCCATTTTATTAAATTCTTTAATCCATTTTATTAGATTCTTAAATATATTTTACATGATTCTTAAATCCACCTTACTTGATTCTTAAATTCATCTTACTTGATTTTGAAATCAAAGATTTCTATATAGATTTCTAAATACTCGTGGATTTCCAAATTCATTAAAATCCAAGAACCAATAAATCCCTTAAAATGCTAGGAATAATTATACTCTGCCACACTTTATTGTGAGCAGTTTACACTTAGAGACACTCTGAGATATCGAGACACTTTTTCATTGGTTGTTTACTCATCTACTCCTAATTTCTTTAACTATCTAGTTACATTCTTTTTTTATTTGCTCTCATCGATCTCTCTTTTTGAAAGAAAACACTCGTGCTCTCTCTCTCTCTCTCTCTCTCTCACTCTCTCTCTCCCTTCCTCTTTTCCTCCAAGGAAGATTCAGATCAATTATGTATTGTATAAACCTGATTAGAGATTAGACAGACATGAACGGAGGGGATTTCAGATTGAAATCGTTTGGTGGTTTGTTGGTGATGGAGGAGGCGTTGGAAATGGCTCGAGACAAGTATACGACGGAGCGTATGGTGGTTGTGGAGAGGCGAAAGGAGCACTAGTGGCAGCAGCTACATCGGTGGTAACGAATACGACGGCAAAAATCTATTTGACGAATGCTCTGCTCTAATCTCAAGATCTATTCTCAAAATCTGCGTTTGTTCCTCTCCCAGTCTTCTCCGTATGTTCTCTAAACCGAGCCGGATGCGTTTGTTCCTCTTTCCGTCTTCTCCAATTCGGTGGATTTGGCTCCAAAGGTATGACTAAATCGGAGCGAGATACGTTAAATCCAATCCCTAGCCGACCTGAATCAGAGAAATCTGTTAACGCTCCTCCGAATAATGTCGATTTCTTGTTTGGATCGGTGAAATTAGCTCCGCCATTTCCATCAGTCGTGATGTTACCTCAACAGATTCGATGGGTTCGATGGATTCAACAAATTCGATGGGTTTGTGGGTTCGATGGAGAAAGACAATTCTAATATTTTTGTGGATTGGATTAAGGAAAAACATATCAAAGTCGTAAGTTTTTTTTGATAATATGATGAGTTATGTTAAACAAGTTCAATGCTTTTTAGGCTTATCTTCCCCTTACTTGAAGATCCATGTGTTTTGGGGATCTTAAGATTGTGGTTGTAGGTATCTCCACAGACATATGTGTGTTTGAGTAGGTTGAGTTTGCCTTTCTGAAGGTTTGTGGTGTTTCACAGTCTCTGTCTTGAATTGGTTTTATTTTTGGTCCTGCAAGAGAAGAGAATGGATAGCTTATCATGGATATATTAGTATGGACAGCCATATCAACGATATCATGTGAAACATTTTACGACAATTTGCATTGTCCATTTCGCGTTGTCCATATGGATAACATAAGTTATGAACCATAGATCGTCTATAAAGAGCTGAAGCTTTGTTCATTTTATATTGTCCGCATGATGTTGTCCATTTGACATTGTCCATATAGACACGAATGAAACCAATTATGTTTCAATTTACAGATTTCAAGATTAGTTTGTAGCTAAGTAATCGTTTAGTGGTTTGCTACATCTTTTTGGATTCTTTGTGATTTATGTTTCTAGTAGTTCTTTTTGTTGTTTTAGATTTGAAGATATAGTTTTTTTTTGTTCATTTACCATTAGACGGGTTTAAGCTTTTTTTTTTAAATTAGGACCATCCACGACAATATCACGTCCATTCGTATTGGAACATTTGGCCGATGCTAAGTGGACATAGTAGAAAATTGAAATTTAGGAACTCGTCGAAGAACATTGTATATGTGATCATGAACATGATGCCATGGACACTATTTTTTGGACAAGATCTCGTGGATAAATAAGTATGGACACGTTCTTGACCGATGCTCTCGTGGATTGCTTTAAAACAAAGCAAAATAACATAAGCATATAACATCCAACTCGAATCCATCATACAAAAGAAAATAATGAATTTTATCAATGGATACAAAAAAAGACAACAAGATTTTGATTCTGATTTATATCCTAATTGTAAAGGCTTATTGATAGCATGTCCATACAAACTTGTCTAAGAGTTTATGTCCACATAAACGTGTTCAATCAAGCATATCCCACCTGCAAACACAAAGAAAAATCTCATGTCAAGGCAGTGCCAACAATCTAACTAAGAGAAAACGCCATTTAATCTAGACATGGATTTGTATAAACAGCCAAAATAATGCTCGTTTTTTCTTCGTTTTATTCCTCTCAGTTTTGATATATGGCACAATTTCAATTGGATCTGACCTTGAATCACTGCTTAATCCAGCTTTGCACTTAATACAAGGCTTGAACAATCTGTAAAACTCAGACACATACAAATAAAAATAGCTTCATGTAACAGTCTTAAGAGGTTTTAGATTTTCAGTCATAAGAAAACAACAAATTCACATACAAATAGAGACAAAACATACCCAAAGAGAAATCTAGACGCGAAGCAGATACACCGACCGCATAATCGATTACAGAGAGACACACAAGACACGAAATCGAATCTGCGTTTCTCTGTACGAAAGTTCTGGGTTTGTTTAATTGCTGAGCAAATCTTACTCTCTTTCTCTATGAACTCGAATCGATTTTCTCATAATCGTTTAGTGGTTTGCTACATCTTTTTGGATTCTTTGCGATTTATGTTTCTAGTAGTTCTTTTTGTTGTTTTAGATTTGAAGATATAGTTTTTTTTTGTTCATTTACCATTAGACGGGTTTAAGCTTTTTTTAAATTAGAACCATCCACGACAATATCACGTCCATTCGTATTGGAACATTTGGCCGATGCTAAGTGGACATAGTAGAAAATTGAAATTTAGGAACTCGTCGAAGAACATTGTATATGTGATCATGAACATGATGCCATGGACACTATTTTTTGGACAAGATCTCGTGGATAAATAAGTATGGACACGTTCTTGACCGATGCTCTCGTGGATTGCTTTAAAACAAAGCAAAATAACATAAGCATATAACATCCAACTCGAATCCATCATACAAAAGAAAATAATGAATTTTATCAATGGATACAAAAAAAGACAACAAGATTTTGATTCTGATTTATATCCTAATTGTAAAGGCTTATTGATAGCATGTCCATACAAACTTGTCCAAGAGTTTATGTCCACATAAACGTGTTCAATCAAGCATATCCCACCTGCAAACACAAAGAAAAATCTCATGTCAAGGCAGTGCAAACACAAAGAAAAATCTCATGTCTCCGGCCGGTGCGATAGATACATGAGACGGCGGATTGAGCTCTTCTTCGTGTTTGACTTCCTCGAGTTCCACATCAACCATAGATCGAGCTCTTCTTCGTCTTTGACTTTGTTGAGTTCCTTTCTCCATCGAGTTTCACATCAACGGATCATCAGAGAGAGTAGATAGAGGAAAATTTTAGACGAGGAAGGGAAAGATTGGAGATGAGATTTGTTATATTTGTTCTCTCTCATGTCAGATGGACGGTCCAGATCTTCTGCAATCTAACTAGATTTCTTTTCTTTTCTTAATTAATGGCATATTTTTGTTTAAGTATTTAATCCGCTGGGTTTGGGGGTATTTTAGTCTGATCAGGCTACAAAAAACACACAAAGTGCTCACAAACCAAAAAGTATCCCTCTTAAAATAAAACCTCAATAAAGTGTGCCATAGTGTAAGAAAATTTATATTAAAAAAAAACTGCTAGTAAGGAAAGACTCCCAATTTTATAATAAAAGTTACCAGTTTCCAACAAATCATACATCAAGGTGCAAGATACATACAAGAAGGAATGCATCATATCTATGAATTCCTTGAAGAAATCGAACAAGAAATTTCAAAATTGTTACTAAAAATATTAGAACAAAATCTTAAAAACATCTAACCTCTACCTAAACCCTAGCTCTAAGCCAATCTTGGAGTCTCTGTGACGGCTTCATGATCATCATCCTCGTATGGAACTCGCCGACACAACGGACACGAGTTCTGAAGCTTAAGCCATTCAAAGATACAACCTTGATGAAACAAATGTAAACAAGTAGGCATCCTAATGATTTTGTCATGACTCGATTCGGTCAAGTTCTCCATACAAATTGAACATGTCTCTTCTTCTTCTTCTTCCAAATCAATTGATTCCACTCTCTGTTCGTCCACCAATCTTTGTAATACATCATCAGAAGCAGCTCTCGACGGAACAGTAACAGACGGTGGTAACACAATCCGAACCTGTCTGATAAGTTTGACTTGGACCGATATTAGAAAAGGTGGGTGAAGTAAAGCACAATCAAGAGCGATCTTTTGACCCAAAATATGGCAAAGCTGAGTTTCTGAGATGAAATGGTGAAGGAGTTGAGAGATGTGACGTGGAGTGAAGTAACGTAGTTTCAATCGGATGTGAGAAACATTTGAAGTAGGGTACGATCCCAAATGTGTTACCATCCCGTTTTGATCTTGAACCGATTCCTCGATCTCACTTTGTAGATGGATGAAGATAGTGCTTCCAAACCCTAGATTTTGAAGTAGATTTGAAGCCTCCGTAACCACTTTTACTGTCAACGGATGGGGATTCATGGCGGAAAGAAGAAGAATGCAAACAAAAAATTAAAAACCCTAATTTCCGATTTGCAGAGGTGATTGAAATCAAAGAGAAAGAGATCGATGATGATAAGTTGAGTTAACAAGAGAGAGAGAGAGGATAATGAAATTGATTTTTTCAGGTGAGGCTGAGTATACATAGAGAGAGAGAGAGTTATGTTGCAAAATAATGTTGGAACGGTAGATTTTGGTGGGAAAATAGAAGCTAATGTGTGCGAGATCTCGTCTCGTTTGGCTTAATATACGCCAACGGTCATCTCTTAATTAATGAAAAAAATCTGGACGCGCTTTTAATTTCCTTTTTCTGAAACTCGATCTCATCATTTATTGGTTGTTTCCTTTTTTATTATTTTTTAATAATCTACAAAATTCATGTTTTCCTTTTTCTAAAACTCGACCGTTAATTGGTTGTCTCCTGACGTAAAAAATAAATAAAAATTGGTTGTGTTCCTTTTCCTTTTTTTATATTATCTACAAAATCCATATTAACCGGTGGATTTGGATAATTGTACCGGAATATACGGGGAAGTCAGATTACAATTTACTAATATCTCAAAAAAGCCAGTCTTCTTTTACACCTAATCATATGTACATAAGTATTTGGAATGAAAATGTTATCCCAAAGGTTAATCATTTTTGGTGGAGAGTTATTCATGAGACATTGCCTGTAACTATTAACCTTAAGCATAAAAAAATCTTGAAAAATATGTTTTGTCAAATGTGTGGAGAGGAAGAGGAAACTGGTAATCATTTGCTCTTCACATGTCGTATTAGTAGGAAGATATGAGAGTTAGCTCCATTGGGTAAACCTGATAGTGACTATCTTCTTTCTCATAAGTTTCATGAGAATTTTGAAGCTTTTCTAGCTTCTAATGGTGCATCAACGGATCAGATCCACCTTTTTTACTTCTTATAGAAATGAGATAATTTTTAGAGGAAGGAGATGGCCTTTGCCTGATGTCATAAGTAAGGCTTTGATGGATCTTACTCAATGGAATGAAGCAGTTGAGTTTAATGAGACAAATCTGCTTGCTAATTATAATCGACGAAGTCATGATTTAACATCTTCTAGTAGGATTGTTCCAGGAACTTGGCAGCAAGTTATTCAGCAGGCAGATCAGCTTTGTTGCTTCGTAGATGCTTCATGGATTTCTCCAAGTCAACCAGCTGGAGTAGGTTGGATGTTATATGATAAAAGTGGAAGGCATTTGTTGCATGGGTCAGGGATAATTAATCCTATACAATTATCCATGGAAGCAAAAGCGGAGGCTCTTCGTGTTGTAGCAACTAGCCTGTGTAGGCTCGGGTATAGGAATGTAACGTTTTGTGGAGATTTGCAAATCGTTATAAATTACTGCAATCCAACCGAGCTAGAGAGAAGCGAAATGAGTGGAAACATCCTCCAATTGCAGTTCATTTGCATGATATAATTAGTGTTTCTAATAAGTATGCTTTCTCTTTCAAACAGGTTAGGAGAGTTGCAAATGATAGTGCTGATAAGCTAGCAAAAAATGCTAGAAGCACTTCTCAAAATTATGTAATCAAATGGTCTTTGTAACTTCTTTGAATGAAATGGAGTTGTTTGACGACAAAAAAAAAACTGGTGGATTTGGGTAATTGTACCGAAATTCAACCAAAAAAATAGCTTGGCATTGTTCCGGTTTAGTAGATGTGATTTGAATGGGCAGAGGAACAACGAACTTGGTTCCAAAACAGCAAGAGAAGATTTCAATCGGAATGTTGTAGAGAGAAATAGAGATCATCTGAGATATTTTTTGTGAGAGTCGAAACTAGCACAATTGAATTTGTTAAGACTTTTAAGGGATCTGAAACTTCTGAGATTAAAAACACAAAGACGAAAAATCCAAAGATGGTTTTTATTAAGCTTGTTCTGTAAAGCCGTTATAGAGAGAATAATAAGTGTTTTTTCTAGGTAAAAATTGCGGATCCCTTTCTCAGGGGATGTACATGTGTATATATACAAATCTCAGTCGGTTAATGATGTATTGCGATTTTAACGCATTCTAACCCAAGTTTTCAATGGTTTTTCGAGTCTTTTCTGTGTTTTTAGTGTCGTTTTAGGGTCGGAATACGTTTGGATGGAAACCAAGGCGTAAGGAGCAAATAATGGAGCAAAGAAGCAGAAAATGAGTCAGATCGATCGATCTAGACATGGATCGATCGATCCAACTTCAAGCCAAATCACCGTGATACTTTGGATCGATCAATGGAGATCATATCGATCGATCTTGGCTGGATCGATCGATCCACAACCAGATCGATCGATCCACAACCAGATCGATCGATCCAAAATACCAGAACATCTCAGATCAACCAAATTCTAGTTGGATCGATTCCTCCTAAGCCAGATCGATCGATCCACACACTGGATCGATCGATCTTTTCATCCAAAACATTTTTATTTTATATATATATGAGTTTGAGCCATTGTTTAGGCTAGGCTTTACACACTTTTTCTATTCTATTCAGACTTTTTGGTTTTCTGCAATATGTAAGTTTTGGGAGACGATTCTCTGACTCTACATCGTTGAGAAGATTTTCTGAACCCTTTTTAGATTTATTTTATTTAATTTTGAGTTTTTCTTCATATTCTTCTGCTTTGATTGTTTCCATGTCTGAGTAGTTCCATAGTTAGGTTTAGGATTTTCAAAAGAGTTTATGAATCATTGAATCAGACATAGATAGGGATTATTCATCTTGTCTTGACCTATTGTTGTTCTTATTGCTTAGATTGAATTGATCACTTAATCTCTGATTTTAGGTTTAATCTATTCATCAAAAGTGTTATAGGTTGCTTGATAGAACATAGGTGAGTAAATTGTCCTTAGCCAACGAAAGCTGATGCTAAGGCAATTTGTGAACATATCAAACCTTCTCATTAATGCTTGTTTAGAATTCTAAGATCAAACGACAGTTTAGATTCTTAGGTTACCAGATAAAGTAATTGATACCACGAAAGTGGATTGGTTATACATTCATGTTTGAGTTTTAGACTGTGCTTTATCGTTCCCTGAATAATTGTTTGGTTCATGATCTCTGAATTCCTGCGAATTTCCCTAAACTTAACAATGAGTGATCAAATCGACAACGATGCACTTGCTACTGCAGCTGAACTTTAGAGGCTATAGCAGCAGATGCAACAGTTGCTGCAACAGCAACAACAACAGCAGCGACCGCCTGTAATTAGGGATGCAGACACTCCCCATACTTTCTACCAGAATAGAGCTGCTATCTGTCCACCAGCCCGTGCAAGGCATGATTACGAGATCAAGCCTCAGATGATCGGGTTGGTAAATCAGCACGTGTTTCATGGTCTACCAGCTGAAAATCTGATGGATCACATAGAGAACTTCGAAGAGATCTGCAACACTACTAAGTCGAATGGGGTACCAGCAGATTACATCAAGTGAAAGCTCTTCCCTTTCTCTCTAGCAGACAAGGCATCGAGATGGCTCAAATCTCTACCGCCTGAATCGTTGACTACTTGGGATCAATGTATAGCCGCTTTCTTGGATCACTTCTACACCAAATCCAAGACGGCTTTGCTGAGGAACAAGATCACCACATTCCAGCAACATTCAGGAGAGTCATTCTGTGAGGCTTGGGAGAGATTCAAGGAATATCGCAGAGAGTGCCTCGGATGAGCAGATTCTTAGCATCTTCTAGGATGGAGTCGAGTGGGATTACAAGAACGCTCTGAACGCTGCTAGCAATGGGGATTTCATGACTCAGAGTAAGGATGGAGCCTACCAACTGATTGAGAACTTGGCTGCAAGTTCCAACAACCGCTGTACTGAGTACGACAGGTTTAAGCGTGCCAACAGCGTGGAGTCTTAGAAGATCGATGAGCTGAATGAGAAGCTAAATCAGCTATTGAAGGCAAGTCAAGGTCAGAGAAGCATTCAGTTTTATGAGAGTCGAACGGATTCTATTTTCTACCAGGAATTCGCTGAAGAAGGGACTGATGAGTTGCAAGAAGTGAACTACGTGAATGGGCAGGGTTTCGTGCAAAATAGGGGTTTCAACCAGAATTACAGAAATTACCCAAATCTGTCCTACAAAAGCACGAATGTCGAGAATCCGCAAGATCAAGTCTACCCACAACAAGTGAACATTCAGGGTCAACAGTTTCAAGGAAAACCGACCGTGCAAAACGTGGGTGTCACTGCTTTTCAGGGGTTTTCAGGACAGACAGGCGTGCAAAACAAGGGTTTCCAGAATTTTTTTTCTCAGGGTTTGCAGGAAAACTAGTTCGTGCAGAATCAGGGCCAGAATAGATTTCAAGGGAGATTCCAGCAGAAACAGCCGTTCAACAACTTCCAACCGACGACACAAGCCCCATTCCAAGCCTCTACGAGCTCTGCGAACAACTCTGTTGATGACCTCAAGGTTCTCATGTAGCAACTTTTTCTCAACCAATAGAAATCTGCCAACGAGATCAATGTCAAGGTGGATAGCATGTACAATGATCTCAACGGCAAGTTTGAGTCACTCTTTGCTCATGTGAAGAAGCTGGATACTCAGGTAGCTCAGACGGCCGAAGCGATCAAGAGACTCCATGGAGTCCTTCCAGGAAAGGCAGAGCAGAATCCTAGGAACGAGTTCATAAATGCTATTACGCTCAGAGGTGGAAAGGTGATAGAGCCTGTTGCGCGAAAAGGGAAAGATGCCGATGTAGTCATTGACTTGGAAGAGAGGGACGATTCAGAAGCTGAGTTGGTGAGAGAGCCTGCAAGTGACACGACTACAAAGGAGCCACTGCCTGCGCGTGTCTATGCTCCAAGGGTTCCATACCCTACTCACCCTAAGAAGTCGCGGAAGGATCTAGAAGAGGCAAAGTGCAAAGGGATGTTAGATGATCTTACAGTGAAGCTCCCTCTCGTCGATGCAATCCAGATGATACCTGTGAAGAGATACATGAAGGGCTTGGTGACAAGTAAGATTTCTGGAGAAGATGATTTCATGAAAGTTTCAAAAGATTGCAGCGCCGCCCTTCAAAAGAAGATGCCTAAGAAGCTTGGAGATCCAGGGAGGTTTGTTTTATCCGTGCAGATTGGAGCGATGACGTTTGCTTGTTCTTTGTGTGATTTAGGTTCGAGTGTCAACTTGATGCCATATTCTGTGGCTAAGCGACTTGGATTCACAAAGTTCAAGCCAACCAAAATCTCCTTGGTGTTTGCCGATCGTTCTGTGAAGTTGCCGGTTGGGATTCTAGAAGACTAACATGTGAGGATTGGCAATGCTTTTGTTCCTGCAGATTTTGTGGTTTTAGAGCTAGAGGAAGAGCCAAAGGATCCCCTCATCTTGGGACGACATTTCTTATGCACTGCTGGAGCTATCATAGATGTAAGGAATGGGCGAATAGATCTCCACCTGGGAGACATTGTTATGAAGTTTGAGATGGACAAGCTGCTGAAAAATCCCATGTTGGATGGACAGACATTCTCGGTCGATGACTCACTAGAGATCTCTAGCGAGGCCGCAGAAGAAATTCTAGTTGATGACCCATTGGAGATTGTTTTGACAAGGGCTGCGAGCGAGCATGGAGTTTTGAGTGACGACGCGACTGGGTATGCAAAGATGTTGAACTCAAGCCAGATTTTGGGGAAGATAGTCTAGTTTGGATGAGGCTGTCGAGAAGTCTCCATCAGCAACCCTTCCTGCGCCATCTAACCCATGGAGCGAGCTGAAAGCTCATAAGGTAGAGCTCAAAACACTTCCAGTGGGCTAAGGTACGCATTTCTAGGTCCTAACTCTTCTTACCCTATGATCATCAATGCTGATTTGAATAATGCGGAGACTGCTTTGCTTTTGTGTGAACTTAGAAAGTATCGCAGGGCCTTAGGCTATTCACTGGATGATATCACAGGCATTTCACCTGATCTTTGCATGCACGGGATCCATATAGAAGATGAGTCGATGAATTTTATAGAACATCAAAGACGGTTAAACCCGAATCTAAAAGATGCTGTAAAGAAGGAGATAATGAAACTTCTAGAGGTCGGCATCATATACGCTATCTCTGATAGTAAGTGGGTGAGCCCGGTCCATGTTGTGCCAAAGAAAGGTGGAGTGACTGTGGTTAAGAACGATAAGGACGAGTTGATCCCAATTAGGACTGTCACTGTCCATCGTATGTGCATAGATTATAGGAAATTGAACTCTGCTACTCGTAAAGATCATTTTCCTTTGTCCTTTATTGATCAGATGCTTGAGAGATTGGCTAACCACGCTTACTATTGTTTTCTAGATGGTTATTCTGGTTTCTTTCAGATTCCCATCCATCCAGACGATCAGGAGAAGACCACATTCATATGTCCCTATTGCACTTATGCTTATCGCAGAATGCCGTTTGGTTTGTGTAATGCACCAACCACCTTCCAGAGATGCATGATGTCGATTTTCACTGACATGATTGAGGACATAATGGAAGTTTTTATGGATGATTTTTCTGTCTATGGATCTTCTTTTTCTGTTTGTCTCTCTAATTTGTGCAGGGTGTTACGATGCTGCGAGGAGAAATATCTTGTGTTAAACTGGGAGAACTGTCACTTCATGGTCAGAGATGAGATCGTTTTGGGACACCAAATTTCAGAGAATGGTATCGAGGTTGACAAGGCAAAGATCAAAGTGATGATAAGTCTGCAGCCACCTGATTCTGTCAAAGGGATTAGGAGTTTCCTGGGACATGCTGGGTTCTACAGGAGGTTCATCAAGGATTTCTCCAAGATTGCTAGACCGTTGACTCAGCTTTTGTGCAAGGATGTTAAGTTTCACTCCGATAATGCTTGTCTTGAGGCCTTTCTTACAATCAAGGGAGCACTTGTTAGCGCACCAATAATCCAACCACCAGACTGGGAGCTACCTTTCGAGGTAATGACGGATGCTAGTGACTATGCAGTGGGGGCTGTTTTGGGACAAAGAAAGGAAAAGAAGCTTCATGTCATCTAGTATGCAAGTAGGACTCTCGATGATGCTCAATGCAAGTACGCTACCATGGAGAAAGAGCTTCTTGCCATCGTGTTTGCTTTTGAGAAGTTTCAGCCATATCTTGTGGGGTCTAAGGTGATTGTACACATCGATCATGCTGCTTTGAGGTACGTTCTCACCAAGAAGGATGCCAAACCTAGACTGCTATGATGGATTCTCCTGATGCAGGAGTTTGATTTGGAAATTAAGGACAATAAAGGCATTGAGAACGGTGTTGCGGATCATTGATCTCGATTACGTGTAGAGGAAGATGTCCCTTTGGATGATTGCATTCCTGAGGAGCATGTGTATGCCATCAGCCTTGGGAACATTAACCATTACACACCTTCTCGCGACACCACGCTTCCTGAGATTCCTTGGTTTGGTGACATTGCGAACTAATTGGCTGCAGAAAAGGAACCCGATAACTTTGTTGGGTATAGGAAGAAGAAGTTCTTGAGAGACATCAGACACTACTTCTGGGATGAGCCATACTTGTACAAGCAGTGTTCAGATGGTGTTTTCAGACGATGCGTTTCAGAGGAAGAAGTCCCTGGTATTCTCTTTCATTGCCATAGTTCTAATTATGCAGGAGACTTTGCTACTTTCAAGATGGTGTCCAAGGCTCTAATAGCTGGTTTATGGTGGCCGACTATGTTTAGAGATGCTCATGCCTTCGTCTCTAAGTGTGATTCATGTCAAAGGCAAGGGAACATAAGCAAAAGGAACGAAATGCCTCAGAATTTTATCTTGGAGGTTGAGGTATTTGATGTATGGGGTATTGATTTCATGGGTCCATTCCCATCTTCTTATGGAAATCAATACATCCTTGTTGCGGTAGATTATGTGTCTAAATGGGTTGAAGCGCTGGCTAGTCCAACCAATGATGCCAAGATGATCTTGAAGATGTTCAAGTCTGTGATCTTTCCACGGTTCGGTGTATCTCGAGTTGTGATCAGCGATGGTGGTTCTCACTTCATCAACAAGGTCTTTGAGGGCCTTTTGAAGAAGCATGGCATCAAGCATAAGGTAGCCACCCCTTACCATCCGCAGACGAGTGGACATGTTGAGATTTCCAACAGGGAGATCAAGAGCATTCTCCAGAAGACTGTGAGCACAACGAAGAAGGATTGGGCCGTAAAGCTTGATGACATTCTTTGGGCGTATAGGACTGCTTACAAGACACATTTGGGGACGACACCATTCCATCTCGTCTATGGGCAATATTTCCATCTTCCAGTGGAACTCGAATACAAGGCAGCTTAGGCCGTTAAGTTGTTGAATTTTGACAGTAAGCCTGCTTCTGAGAGACGGTAGATGCAACTTAACGAGTTAGATGAGATTCATCATATGGCCTACGAGAATTCAAGGATCTACAAGGAAATGACTAAGGCCTACCATGACAAGAAGATCATTCCTAGGAACTTTGCTACAAATGATCAGGTGTTGCTTTTCAATTATCGCCTGAAACTCTTTCCTAGGAAGCTGCGATCACGATGGTCTGGTCCATTCACCATCAAGGAGGTGAGACCATATGGAGCTGTTGTGTTGCTGGACACTGCATGAGGTGAATTTGTGGTCAATGGTCAACGCCTAAAGCCATATCTCGCTGACATTGAAATCACTGAAGGAGACACCGTTCCTCTCAGCGATCCGCCTCAAGCCTAGACGGCATCCAAGTCAAGCTCGTGACTTAAAACAAGCATGTGGTGGGAGGTAACCCGCCCGTAAGTGTACATACTTAGTTTTACGTTTGTTTTCTAATTTTTAGTTTTGGTTTTCACCATTTCAGGTATAAAAAAAAGGGGCCCAGATCGATCGATTCAGGAGGGATCGATCGATCCAAAAGAACGAGATATTTCAGATCGATTGCTCCACCATGGATCGATCGATCCAAGCACAGATCGATCGATCCAACAGTGGATCGATCGATCCGACGAGCAGGTAAGTTTCCTTTTCTGAAATTTCGGTTGATTTCACTTAAACCAAACCGAAAACACGTTTTAACTACCCAAATTCGATTTTAAATTTCAAAAAACATTTTTTCTTCTCTTCTTCACCTCTCACACGCGATTTTTGGGGGTTTTGTGAAAATTTTCACACAAACCTAACTTCTTCGAATCTTAACGGATTCAAGTATTTTGGGCTCTAACGTACTCGGATTTTCACCCTCTTTCTGTTTCTATCACTCATTCACTCGATCTGCAAAGGTACGTGACCCTATCTCCATTTTTCAGTCCAAAAATCCAAAAATTAAAGTTGGAATTCGGGTTTTGTGGTTCGTTCTTAATGATTTTTGTGGCTTACTATGGTATTCTAGGATGAATCCCGCCATACCTTGTTTCATTGATTTGTGTAATTGGATTTGAAATTTGGAAATTAAAGAGATATTTTGGAGATTTTTGTGAAAATTTTCGAATTGGATTAATTTGTGATATGATTGTGGAATATCGCGTTGCCTTGATGGTTGAATTTGATTGGGATAATGAATGATGATTGAGATTTGCAAATTTTTACTCGTTTTCGTGTTTTTAAGATTTTTTCGATAAATATGGATTTTGTTTGATTTTTGCAGAGAATGGGTAAAACAGGAGGAGCTCTTCGGAAAAATCCAACACGGGGTCTAGCGCCACAACCGCCAAGATCACAAGTTGACCCGAATGCACAACCTTCGAGGCGCAGAAAAGACAGATGGGGTAGCGAAATCTTCGGTCCCTAATGTCGAAGAGGATGAGTACGAGGAGGAAGGTGAGCGAACCACTGCTCCTTGGCCTAGACCCAATAACACGCCAATCGAGGGTCCGCTGATTATCACAGTTCCTCACATGTAGATTGGGGAAATGCAGAAAGATATCCGGTACAAGATGCGCAAGTATGGAGACCCATGGGCTATGTTCAATAGCACCTGTTACAATGGGTTGCTTCGGGTCATGATGGCGCCTACCAAGTTTGTATGCGGGAGGACTCTGCGAAAGATGTGTATTACAGAGGATGTCCGAGAGATGTTGCAGAGGATGGTTTAGGTACGCTTGCTTATCAAACTTATCCTCTCTACCCAGAGTTAGTCCGACAGTTTATGGCGTCCGCTGAGCCTAAGTATGAGGATATTGCGATTAATGTCGCAAGTGAGGGGAAGCTGTTCTGGTACAGAAGAAGTTCCGGGGCCTTAACACTGTGAGACCCCGGACGGAGATGGTTGGGAGTCTTTTGACTCCGATTTTTAGGTACCATGACATTGACCTCACTTCGACTGGTGTGTTGACACACTCGATCATTTTGATGAGCAGTACTTCCGGCACAGCACCATCCTCAAGGCGAGTTTCCGATACCAGTTCCATGATCACAGTGGCATTGCTCATCTCTGTCAGCTCCCACTTCCTGACCTTACCGCACTCACATCCAGGGAGAACCTGGAGTTTTTACCATAACCTGAGTTCCCGATCTCCACATCATCGACAACACCTAGGCACAGAGGTGGCTCTTCGAGAGCGAGTGTTTCACAGCCTCACCTGGAGGATGATCCCATGCCAGATTTCTCTACCCAGCAGACATCTCAGGCACAGACTACGATGGAGCAGCTGCTTGCCGAGTACATTGGTCAGTACGATCTTCCCCCCTTCCTGCAGATGCTACAGAGGAGGCTCGTTGAGCCTGGATGGTTGAGTCCCAGAGGACCAACAACTCGATGCTGCAGAGGATGTGGGCGGCGCTTGCCAGGCTCACATGTCCGCGACCACCTTCTTGCTTCCGCGCCCCTGCTACTGGTAGAGCAACTGCCACTACTGCTGCTTCTGTTGTTGCTGGACACATGATTTCTGATGAGGATAAGTCATACGATGCAACACGTCTACCTAGGCATCGGAGAGACCCAAGAGTGAGAGAGAACGTCAGCCCCGATGACCGCGTTTGATTACAGTATCCTATTTTTCTTGTACTTTTTCATTTTCCTTTTTCTTTTTATGTATTTTTGCGTTAGTCGTATCTTTTTCTGATTTATTTTCACACCGGAGACGG
The DNA here is from genome assembly GCA_900406555.1 of Pseudoturritis turrita. NCBI lineage: Eukaryota > Viridiplantae > Streptophyta > Magnoliopsida > Brassicales > Brassicaceae > Pseudoturritis > Pseudoturritis turrita. Next base: position 248,663 of record OVBL01001087.1, on the reverse strand, counting down.
TGTGAAGTAAGTATGGGGGAGGATATGTGCTGGGACTAATGCCATTTCTCTTTGTTTTGTTTCTCTTGAGTCATTTTGATTTATTTATTGAGTCAGTCCAAGATGTTTATTGAGTCAAAACTTTGTTGGGTATGATGACTTTTCTCTTGGTTTGTTGTTCTTATCGCTCTATCTTAGTGACCATTATTGCAGAATCCGTTCAAATCCGACTAGTAAAAAATCGAAAGCCTGACCAGCAAACTAGAGACATCCACATCTCCAACAGAATCCACTAAGCCTGAGCTACTTTCTGAGCCTTTCCTTTTACCTCATCAGACGTGATTGATGTTCATAGAGCTTGACTCCTCGTTCATTGCCTGACAAATGCATCCTGTGTGAAATGTAATGGTACTCCTCTCCCTTGTTCTAACCTGCTCATTAATGCTTGTTTAGAATTCTAAGATCAAACGACAATTTAGATTCTTAGGTTGCTAGATAAAGTAATTGATACCATGAAAGTTGATTGGTTATACATTCATGTTTGAGTTTGAGACTGTGCTTTATCGTTCTCTGAATAATTGTCTGGTTCATGATCTCTGAATTCCTGCGAATTTCCCTAGACTTAACGCTTGTTTTAAATTAATTTTACATCATTTTTATATTGCTATTTTGTTTCGCATCACAACAAACAACCATATTGTCATCTTAGCTTAGTTTCACTCATATAGATTCGTAGCATTTCACTTGGTTCTCGTGGATTCGATCCCTAAATACTACTTCGTTGCCTATGCCGATCTATCTTGTAATGAGCTCGGCATAATCTCCTTTGTTGCGATCGGCCCATTCCATTGCTAGGTTCGGGATCGGCCTTGTGGGTTCGGCTTTATCTGATTCGTCGGGTTAGGCCTTATCTGGTTCGTCAGGTTATGCCTTATTTGGTTAGTCAGGTTAGGCCTTATTTGGTTCTGCCCACTTCTATACTTAGTAATTTTTCATTGATCTCAGCTGGGTGAATCCGACCTCAACAGTTAGCTCCCAGCTCGGCAGTTTCAGTTATGATAGTGCTGAGGTAAAGGAAGTCTAAGCTAGAATCAATGTCTTATATCAATCGATACTGAGCCGAACCAACACGATGCCGAATCCGTTATGTTTAACATTTTGCCGAAACCGATACTTGATTATGTCAAAGTCGCTGAGCCAATTTCCCGTCTTTGGATCGGCATTCTTATACTCAGTAAAATTCTCCATGTCATGAGAAGTGCAACCGTTTCTTGCCAATTCCCGAGGCATGATGACATCACCTTTCTGCTTTAAATGTCTATATATACCTTCATCCCTTCCCATTTCTCTCTTCATTTCTCCAAAAAAAAAAATCTTCAAAAAGTAACTTCTTTTCTCCCTTCTCTCTCCTTTATTTAAGTAAATTTTTTGGGTTTTGGTATTTTTCATTGCCGGCCGCCGAGCTCCTATGAGTTTTCCGGCCGCTCTTCAAGAAATTTGTGGTGGCTCTTGATTTATCCGGTGAACCTCTTGAAGATTCCGGTTTTGCCTTCGCCAAAACTATTCCGAAATGCTGCCGAAGTGGACCTTTGCCGAAGTTGATTCAGTTTCCTGCTTTGCCGATCCTATTTCCGTGTTTACTCGAATAGGCCCGCGGCTTTCCCGAGCCCATCTCCGTCAAATCGGGTTGAGCCTTCGCCGATTTTGATTCGATTTTGGATTCGATTCCTGGTCTTACTGAACCCGGTTGGTGGTTTGCCGAGATCATTTTCACGGGTTTTGCCGAGGTGATTGTTGAGAGCTGCACCGAAACAAGTTTCGTCAAACCGGAGTCTCGTGGTTTTGCCGAACCCAATCCGAAAATTTCATTGAACCCACTTAGTTGGTTTATTGCCGAACCCGACTCTCTTCTCCTTGCCAAAATTGTTTCACAACCTCGTTGATTTGATTCTCTGAAACTTTCAAGAGTTTTGCCGAACCCCAAGCATGGTTCCTGTTGTCTCGGCACAATCACCTGGTGCCAATCTGTCTGTCCTGACGCGAATTCGTCTTGTTAACCAAGGCGATAAGCGAGATTTATCTGAGTCTGAAGGGTTGAATGATAGTATGGGTTCAACAATTGATCCTTATGAGCTCGGGAGGAGGATTGTAGATTCTTGTTAGTCTGATGAAGTTGATAATTACATGACAAGCCTGATTGATTTCACTGCTCCTTCTTTGATTGATGAAGCTTTTGATGAAACGGAGAACCCCTTTGAAGTGAAAATTGAATCGGAGGATTGGAGTTTTGATTTTGCTAAGATGAAGCAAGACATGGAACTTCTAGCTTGTTCTTCAAAGTGCCGAGCTCCCAGGAAGAGAGTCAAGCGAAAGATACCCCATCCTCCAGGTTTCATCCTTTCCATTGCAGAATCTTTGGAGAGTCTTAGGCATCGGTTCAATTTTTCTGAAGAGATTGAGCTTATACTTCCATCACCATTATATTGAGCCGCTGAGCCTCCAAAGGGGTGTTTCACTTTGTATGAAAGTTGCTTTGACATGTGTTTGCTTTGGTTTCCAATACCGGGGATCATTCTTGAGTATCTATGGAAGCATAGGTTGGCCTTGGCGCAAATAGCTCCTCGGGGGTATTCAACATTTGGTTGGAATTTTGATTCGTAGTTTTGAGTGCGGCGAGGAGGTCAACGTGAATCACTTGTTGAACTTGCTAGATATTCAGAAATCTTGTTATAAGGACAAGTTTCTCTACTCTATTTCGAACAAGATCAATCGTAAGATTATCAGAGGTTTTCCAAGTAAAGATAGATACTGGGAAGATTATTTTTTCTTTGTGCCGATCTCTGAAGCTTCTGTTAGTGCCGATTGGACCAAGAAGATTAGGACCAGATGGAGAGAAATTGGTAGCCTATCCATAGCTTTATGAATGTTTTTGTTTTGTTGAATATGTTGTAATCCTTTGTTTTGTTTGTTGTTTTTGCAGCTCCTAATCCAATCCAGAAGTGTCCTTCAGACATAATTATACTTCGTGAGACTCTCGATTCCAGCAAGTATGATTGGCAAATAGATTTTATTTTCCAGAGAGTGGAGAAAGCACGAGCCCGACGTTCTAGTTATTATTCTTCGAGCTTAATTTCTTCGTCTTCTTCTAGCAATACAAGGAACACTATGGGAAAATGACCATCGGTTCGTGAAAGGATGGAAGCCGAAGCTTGAGCAAAAACCGAGCAAGTGAAGACTGGCCAACCCAAGGTTTCCGCTAAGCCCCCAACTTCAAGTGTTGCCCTTGCTCTTCTCGCGGCCGATCCGGCTGGAGAGGCTTCTAAGTCAGTTTCTAAATCTAAAAGAGAGCTCATGTCGGGTCTTAGACCGACAAATTCATCTTCGGCTCAGCATAAAGTGGCAAAGCCGATGATAAGAGCAAGGGAGCAGACAAGGTGAAGCCAACCCGGAAGCATGCTGCGACGAATGCCGACAAAGGGAAGGGTCCTGCTAAGGATGATGCTCCAAAATGTCAGAGGTGTAATGCTCCGATCCATGATACTGCCGAATGGGAATCATCTTTGGTGCCCATGACTTTGCCAATTGTAACCGAGACCATTTGCAACAATGCATCGACATCGGCTACTCTTTTTTCGAAGATCCTTTAAACTGGGATCGCTTCCCTCCTCCTGATACTTTGGTTCGAAGTAAAAATCTTATGCCGATATGTCTCTCTGCGAAGCTAAGGTATTTTATGCCGATCCTCTTCTTCCTTTCCTCATCAATTTTTTGGAACTGTGATATCTAACCTTTTTTTTGTTCAGTTTTTTGCTTCCACTAACAAAATGGCGCTTGGCTATGAGTCAGATGCTCGAAAAGATGCGAGAAGAGTCGAGGATGCGAGAAAAGCGACAGTGGAGCTTCAAACCAAACTTGACGAGGCTGTGCGTGAGCGCGATGTCACGATGGAAAGAGCTTCGAAGCAGAAAGAAAACTTGGAAGCCGAGGTGAAAATTTATAAGGAGAAGCGCGACCGAGCTGACGACATGATTCTATACTCAGTGTCTTCCCGGGCCCAAAGGGATGCTCAGATTGCCGAGCTTCAATGGCTGCTAAGCTCGGAGAAGGCTATGACTGATAAGAAGGTTGAGCGGGCTGAGAAAGCGGCGATGCGTGAAATGGCGAAGAAATTTTAGGCAACGGTTAATCGAGCCAAGAAGAAAATTCAGAGCTTAGGCGGGTCATCGAAAGACAACCTGGATGATCTTGCCCAAGTTGTTGGTAACCTCGAACTCATTGCATTGCTTTGTGGTGACGAACCCCCCACGTTAGAAGACAAAGTTGAGAAGCTCAACGAGTGGAAAGCTAAGTATGATGGTGCTGATGATGAGTTCGACAAGTTGGTTACCGAGTTGGAAGGTGACTTGGTGGTTTCACCAATTCCTAAGGATTCGGTTGATGTTACGCTTGGTAACGAGTCGGTTGAAATGTTAGCGGCGAATGTCAGGGTTCGTGTTTTATCTGGATCTAACAGGGGTATTCCTGGTTTGTCTATGCTTAGTTCAAAGAAAGCTTCCGAATCCAGGACGACGATTAAATCCTCTGATGAGCCTGCTTGGAGGTCTGATGCTGATGTGTCTGCCAAGGGTAAGGTTGCCTATCTCGAGCTGACGGAAATCGCCGAACCCGTTTATGAGGATGTGCCAAAGACTATAGCTTAGCTTATCCTGTTTTATGACGTTGTTTGATTTTGTTTGAATTTGATGCGTGGATGGCTTTATCCATTTAACTTGGTATTTTTGCCCTGCATCAAAGAATGATGCGAGATGATTAAGGCATGCGACTTTTGTTATTGCAGTGCTATTTTTTGTTTCCAAGTCTCGTTGCCGAATGCTTCATATCCGAAGTGAATCGAGTTTTTTCGATTGCCAAGCATCATAAAATGCTTAACTGCCGATAAACCTTGTTGTATTTTGTTTGATGTTAATACCAATGATTTGCTTATTGGGCTTATGATGAACATTTTGATTACAGATATATTAACGTAAACATATCCGTTCCAACAACGAACATAAGTGTTTCGACCAACGATTTTTTTGTTGGGTTTAAGATGATCATTTCGGTTTACGGATATGTTACCGTAAATATATTCGCTCCGATAATGAACATATATTTATATAGCGCACTTTTAATCCGCTAGGATGTAATGGTTAGATCTGAAACGGATGTAAGAGTTCATTACTGTGGCCAGTAGTAATGAGGATGAAATGAGATGCTTATTCGACTTAAATAATCCGTGAAGGATGTAATATGATGTCTGTTTTGTTAATACTAGCAATCCGTAGAAGATGTAATCTAAAACTTTGCTTTGATAGCTCGTAGAATCTGTTATAAAAGTGGGAGTATACGAGTATACGTACCCCACTCTCTCCCCCCCCCTTTTTAAGGAGGGGGGAAACTGAACCCATCCGAAGACGAGCTACATACGTACCCTTTGCAGGGATCGTGCCGCCCCATAGTTCATGTAAAATGAATCAGTGATAGTACTTCTTTAAGTGCCTTGCGTTCCATGATCGTGGTATTGGAACGCCCGCCATGTTGGCGAGTTCGTAGAATCCAAGCCGAACTAATTTAGTGATCTGGTAAGGCCCTTCCCAGTTGGCTCCGAGTTTGCCGGTGTTCATTTCCGCCGTGTTTTGGAAGACTTCCCGCAATACCGAGTTCCCTTCATAGAAGCTCCGACTTCTGACATTGGAGTTATAGTATCTTGCCGCAGCATTCTGGTAGTTTGCTATTCCTAAAAGATAAAGGAAAACTTTTTAATCCTTCAGGATTTCCATTTAGCTAAGTCAGTTCAACTTCACAGACCTTTGTCTTGAGATTGCCTGGACTTGTCGCTTCGGCCCGTAAGTTTACGTATTCTGCTCGGCCCGTTGCCTATGCCGATCCGTCTTGTAATGGGCTCGACATAATCTCCTTCGTTGGGATCGGCCCATTCCATCGCCAGGTTCGGGATCGGCCTTGTGGGTTCAGCCTTATCTGATTCGTCGGGTTAGGTCTTATCTGGTTCGTCAGGTTAGGCCTTATCTTGTTCGGCCCACTTCTATACTTAGTCATTTTCCATTGATCTCAGCTGGGTAGAATCCGACTCCAACATTTAAATTTTTTTTTTTTTGATAGAGATATTATGCCAACTCTGAAATTTGTTGTACTTAATTTTTTCAGAGATGTAAATCGAGTAAGATTTTAGTTGTCTTCTTGTTTTTTGAAATTCAGTTTCCGAAATTTGACTACTCCAGAAACTTGGATGAAATTGGCTGTCTCCAATTCATTCACTGCCTTTATGTGTTTGGTTATGTGAAAATTGTGAATAATGCCATATACAATTCCACAAATCTCAAAGCTAGTTTTTAAAATTTTACTATAAGCAGTTAGGGCCGGACATACTACCCGGAATAAATGAAACCGAACGGATTGAACTGAGAAGACCAAATTATCCGAACGGTTCCTTCCAAAAATTTTGGGGATCGATTCAGTTCGGGTATTACTCGAAATACCGGGTAATACCCGAAATTAAACCGAAAATATCCGAAATTAAAACAAATTCCATCGATCTTCGGGTATTCACCGGACCCAAAATTGAATTTTTAACAAAATTGAACCAAATTTCAATGAACTAACCGAATTTCGAATTATCCGAATTATCATAATTATTATAAATCCTAACCGAATTATCATAAAATCCATCCGAAATATTTTTTCGGGTATAATTCGGTTCCCATAAATTCTACTGCCCGAACCAAATTTTAAGCTACCCGAACCAAACCGAACCAAATTTTGTTCGGTTACAATTTGATGCCTATTTTCACATACCTGAATTATCCGATATCCGAAATACCCGAATCAAACTAACCCGAATACCCGAATGTCCATACCTATAAGCAGCATTGTCTCTCGTTGGCTGCTACTACAGCCTCAACCTTTTGCTTTGGTACAATTATCAGTTTGGAGTTTTCGAAATATTGAGTTTTCTTGCAAATTGAGCCATTGTTTTTTTTTTTTTTTTTTTCCTTAGAGATATATCTGTTTCTTCTTTGTGTTCAACCTTGGCTTTGCTTGCTCAAGGGTGCTGATAGCATTTTTGTTGTTGATTGTGCTGCCTATGTCTAGGTGAGTTTTAACGGAATGGTAATTTTTTTTTTTTTTCTGGTTTTAGGAAGCTTTTTAGCTCGTTTACTTCACTTCCTGCTTATTTTTAAATTGTTTAATATAATTAGCGATTTAAAAAACTTGGCTTACTTGATAATTTCTTGCTATATATGTAACTATATAGCAGCTCCTTTGAGATGTGTGAGAAAACAGTTTCTATTCTTTCTCTATACATAAATGAAATTTGGTATTGACTGATGCACTCAACTCAAACCTTGCAACATTAGCTGACAGAAACTTCTTGAAGCTAACCTATCTTCAGAGTTTCAGCCTCCTCAAAATTTTTCAGAAGATGCTGACAAAAGAAGTTCAAAGGCTAACGACCAAAGTACTTATTCACATTTATAACTGAGATCTTAACAATTACATCTGAATATATTTGGAAAAGAGCTCACTTTAACGCCATTTATCTGGAAAACACTACATATGTTGATCAGGATTCTCCGGAGGAATGCCAAGTAGAAGCGGAAATTTGTAAAGCCGTGGAGATACTATAAAAATGCTTGGTGTTGGGGTCAATTTTTACCCACCTGAAGTTAACATATGAGAAAATGACTAAAACGGCTCGGTGTCAACTAAGTGACTTGAACACCCGAGCTAAACTCAAACGGCTCGGATGTCACTCGAAAACGGTTCGGGTACGCAACTACTATGACCGACTACCCGAGATGCCACCCGAACCAAATATCACCAGAGCCGTGAAGGAAGGTGTCACCCGAGCCACTTAGAAAAATGCCACCCGAGCCAAGGAAGGATGCCACCCGAGCAGCAGAACCATGCCACCCGAGCCAAACACGAACCACGAACTGCCACCCGAGCCAAATGCCATGTGAGCCGCAAAGGAGAAATGCCACCTGAGCCTAAAAAGGGCTCGGCCCATCGTCCACAAGCTAAAGGGCCTTAACCTTCGCGTCTCCGAGCCAAGTTGTTGGGTCTTAATGGGCTGAGGCGTCATCCAGAAATCTTGTGGGCTGAAGAAAAAAAAGATAGACATGAAGAAAGGAAAAATGCGAAGGAATAGAAAATCTTCCTTATCTTTTTAGGAGCCGCCCTAGCCGACTTAGACTTGTATATATAGATTCATGTACCTCCCTTGAAAAAGGGATCCGCAATTTTTACCTAGCAGAAACTCTGTACTTTTGCTCTCATACGAAAAGCTTTCAAAACAGCTTAATAAAAAAACCATCTTTGGATATTCGTGTTTATGGTTTTAATCTCAGAAGTTTTAGATCCCTCTAAAAGTCTAACCAAATTCAATTGTGTGGATTTACACCAAAAACAACCGCGAAACCGATCTAAAGGACGATGGCCAACGACTGAGAGCAGGATGCTGCTGACACCGGCATGGAGGATCAGACGAACCGTCTTGAAAACACCGAGGAGGCTTCGGCAACACTCACAGAGATGAAGAATATGTTGGAGAAGCTTCTCAAAAAGGCCGACGAGCAGGACAAGCTGAACGGCACGATGACACAAAAGTTGGAAGCCCTGGCGACGGAGACCCGAGCCAGTAGCAGGATCTCAAACCCGATCGGACGTGGCGTCAGGCGCCTTAACCCAACAGCCCTAGATTTCTCGCACCTCTCGACGTGCTGAGAATCCGTGGAAGATTGCCACCGCTGCATCAAAACTCAGTAAATCTGACCTCCGAAGCGCAAGGAGCAGGCGATGCACCAAAGGAGGACGAGTCGGCCCCAATCATCAATCTAGAAGAGGAGAATCAAGTGGAGCGCAACACGGAGAGCCGCAATGACCCCGAGCTCCCAGCCGCTGGCCAAATCCGAACCGAACGATGCGAAACCATCCCAGAATGAGATCAAGAATTGATCAAAGAAAGTGAAAAGGATGCCGGACAGTGCCTCCTTTTCGTGGAAAACCTTAAAGGTTCGACACTCCAATGGTTTTCCAGGCTCGAGAGGAACTCCATCGACAACTACAAATAGCTATCCGCAGCATTCCTGAAGCATTACTCCATATTCATGGATCCTGAAACTTCAGATGCCGACCTGTGGACCCTAGCTCAGGGGCAGAACGAAACACTCAGAAGTTTCATCGGAAGATTCAAAGCGGTCATGTCCAAAATGGAAGGCTTGAGCGACAAGGCGGCCCTGCTAGCCCTAAAGCGGGCGCTTTGGTTTAACTCTGACTTCCGCAAAGAGATTGCACTGAAAGCCCCCACGACGATACAAGATACGATGCACCGAGCTGCAGATTTCATAACCGAAGAAGAGGAGATGAAGATCCTCACTGAAAAGTATGGAAAAGCAAAACCACTAAGCCATTCTCCTCAGGCTTCAAATTCTTCAAATATCAAGAGAAAAAACCAAAGTTCCGGTTATGTCCAACACGAGGGAGGCTTTAAAGGAGCTCACAATTATCAGATTGACACCCCTGGTTACGGACGAGGAAGGGCCGAGGCCGCAGAAAGAGTTCATGGAGCACATGGACCAAGAGCGACAGTTCTTACGATGAAACGGTTTACTGTGAACAGCATTACATCTATGGGCATTCCACCGCAAACTGCCACATTCTCGGTCTAAAACTTGCCAAAAAGTTAGCAGCTGACGAACTTGGAGGAAACATCAGCCTTAAGGATTTCGAGATGGACGTAAACACATACAAACCCGACCAGATAAGTGAAGATCAATATAAGCGTGATAGACGGGATGACGAGGCACCACCTTCCGGATCAAGAAGAAGGATAAGCATGATAATGGGGGGGGGATCTCATTATTGCTCGGATACTGTCTCATCGATCAAAGCATTCCAGCGACGGGTAGACGTCAGCATTAACTTGTCAAAACCCTCGAAATTTCCAAATGACATGATCTCATAAGAAGAAAGGGAGACAATCAGAATCAACAGGCCACACGACGACCCTCTCGTGATCGAATTGATTATCAACGATTGCGATGTAACACGCGTGTTGGTAGACACCGGCAGCACGGCAGACATAATCTTCCTTGAAACGCTCAAAAGAATGAACATTGATCAATCTGAAGTGGTATCAACCCCAAAACCATTGACTGGATTTTCCGGGAAACAACAATGACCACCAGAACGATCAAACTCCCTGTCCGAGCTGGTGAGGTGACGAAAATCGTCGAATTGTCTGTAGCTGATCACCCGGAAATCTACAACGTCATTATGGGGATCCCCTTGGTTGAATTCTATGCGCACTGCAGTTTCAACATATCACCTCTGCCTGCAGTTCCCTACCCTAAACGGAGTAAAAACAATTCGTGGAAACCAAAAGGAGTCTCACGTCTACTTCCTGGCCGCACACAAACTCAGAAAATCCGGTCACTGATCCGGTGGCAAATTCAAAGTCTTAGAAAATGAAGACCGACAGAGAACCGATCAAAGAGCTTTCCAAAATTTTATAGCAATTACAGATTACGGAGGATCGCAAAGAAGAAGTAACCAAGCCGACATGCGACCCCGTAATATGAGTTTGCATTGATAACGAACGTTCGGAGCGATGCATGGAGATTGGAGCCAGACTCGATGAAAAAATCAAGGGAGAACTCGTTTCCTTCTTGAAAAAGAATGTGAACACTTTCGCGTAGGCAGCGGAGGACATGCTCGGCATCGATATCGGCACAACAAGCCATGAGCTGAATGTCGACCCAACCTTCAAACCAGTAAAGCAGAAAAGGAGAAAGCTTGGGCCAGACAGGGCCAAAGCAGTCAGTGATGAAGTAGAAAGACTCCTGCATGTCAGTTCAATAACTAAGGTGAAGTACCCAGACTGGCTGGCTAACCCGTGGTCAAGAAGAAGAGTGGAAAATGGTGCGTATGCGTGGACTTCACTGACCTGAACAAAGCTTGTCCAAAAGATAGCTTCCCCCTTCCACACTTCGATCACCTAGTCGAAGCAACAGCAGGGAATGCACTTCTCAGGTTACAACCAGATCCTGATGAACCCTGATGATTGGGAGAAAACAACTTTTATAACGGATCGTGAAATATATTGATACAAAGTGATGCCATTCGACCTGAAAAATGCCGGAGCAACATATCAGCGGCTAGTGAACAAGGTGTTCGCTAGCCAACTCGGGAAGACAATGGAAATTTATATAGACGACATGCTGGTGAAGTCACCCAGGGAACAAGATCACATATCTCACCTCGAGGAGTGCTTTGCACGATTGAATTGTCATAATATGAAGTTGAATCCGACCAAATGCAGATTCGCGGTCACATCAGGAGAATTCCTTGGATACTTGGTTACTCATCGTGGCATAGAAGCAAACCCCAAGAAGATCGATGCACTCATACAGATGGCTTCGCCAAAGACAAAAGAGAGGTGCAAAGACTTACCGGGAGGGTAGCCGCATTAAACAAATTCATCTCATGATCCACCGAGAAATGTTTGCCTTTCTATGATACTTTACGGGGAAACAAGAAGTTCGAATGGACTAAAAAATGCGAAGAAACTTTCCAACAACTGAAGACTTACCTGGCTACCTCTCCCGTTCTTGCAAAACCAGTAGCAGGATAACCGCTTTTTCTATACACTGCAATTTCCGCCACGGCAGTCAGCGGCATGCTGATTCGAGATGAATGCGGGGAACATAAGCCAATCTTCTACGTTAGTAAAACTCTAACAGACGCTGAGACGAGGTACCCGCAAATGGAAAAATGGGCACTATCTGTCGTAATGTCTGCAAGAAAGTCGAGGCCTTACTTCCAGTCGCAATCGATCATCGTCCTGAGTACATTCCCGATAAGGTCCGTTTTGCACAACCCAAGTTAATCAAAAAGGCTAGCAAAATGGGCAATCGAGTTGAGCGAATATGATATCGAGTATCGCGGACGCACATGTGCAAAATCTCAAATCCTAACCGATTTCCTGATTGAACTCCCTGAAGAGAGCATTGACCATGAAACATCGAGCCCGCCTTGGCAGCTTTACGTCGACGGCTCATCCTCCAAAAGCGGCTTGGGAGTAGGAATACGTCTAACCTCTCCAACCGGTGAAATTACGGAATAGTAATTTTGCTTAGGTTTTTGCGCATTCAAAAACGAAGCAGAATACGAAGCCCTCATCGCCGGGATGAAACTCGCTGGTGGCCTGAAGATCGAGCAGCTTCACGCATTCTGCGATTCCCAGTTAGTCGTAAATCAATTCAGTGGCGAGTATGCAGCAAAGGATGATCGAATGGAAGCTTACCTAAAGATCGTCAAGGAATTGGCTGCACAATTCATATAATTCGTACTGACGCGCATCCCACGAGGAGAGATCACTTCGGCCGACGCACTTGTGGCCCTTGCATCAACTTCTAATCCGAATCTAAAGAGAATTATCCCGGTAGAATTCATTCAGCACCCAAACATCAATCTTTCCGTATAGTGAATGCCATAACTCGTTCACAAGCAGCTAAGCAAGCAAGAGAAGTCACAAACGGGCAGGAGAAGACAGCTGAAATGCAGGAAAGACCGGTAATCCCGCCATCCATCGAACCCGATATTGCTCACCGAAAGCAATGACGACCCAGTCGTCGAACCAAAACCCGATGAAGAAGCAACTGAGATCTACGATGAAGCAGAATATGGCTGCGACAAGAAGTGGCTCGACGCAATCAGAGAATATATATTTGATAGGGTCTTACCAATCTAAACTGGGCAGCTCGTAAACTTCGAGCCCATGCAGCTCGTTACGTCTTACTCGATGGGAACGTCTTTAAGTGGAGATTCTCGGGACCATTGTTGAGCTGCGTAGAAGGAATGGACGCAAGGAAAATCATGGAGGAAGTTCACAACGGTTCATGCGGCAATCATTCAGGAGGAAGAGCAATGACAATAAAAGCGCCACAGTTATTATTGGCCAACGATGATCAAAGACTGCAACAAGTTCTCGGCCAAGTGTGAGAAGTGCCAACGTCACGCGCCAATGATTCACCAACCAACGGAAGTGCTCTCCTCAATCTCATCACCATACCCATTCATGTGATGGTCCATGGACATCGTCGGGCCACTGCACCCCTCAAAGCAGAAGTAATTCCTGTTGATTTTAACAGATTATTTTTTGAAATGGGTCGAAGCCGATTCCTATGCTAGCATTAAAGATGCACAAGTGGAGTGCTTTGTATGGAAGAATATCATTTGTCGGCATGGAGTACCATACAAGATCGTAACGGATAATGGCTCGTAGTTCATCTATAATCATTTCGAAGTCTTCTACGAAAAATGGAAGATTGGGCTTTGCAGGTCCACTCCAAGGTATCCACAAGGAAACGGCCAAGCGGAAGCAATCAACAAGACAATCATTGACGGTCTGAAAAAGCGTCTCGATGAAAAGAAGGGAAGCTGGGCTAAAGAATTGGAAGGAGTGCTGTGGTCTCACCGCACAACCCCAAGACGAGCAACTGGTGAAACCCCATTCGCCCTTGTCTATGGAACAAAGTGTTATTTCACCGGAAATACATTTTTTTGGAGTTCACCGCAGACTTCTTCCATAACAAGAAGGGCTTAATCACCTGTTACTACTTGACGAGTTGGATGTAGTCAACGAAAAACGAGATCAGGCCTTGATCAAGATCCATAACTACCAGAACGCGACAGCGAAGTACTATAACTCCAATGTTCGAAGACGAAGATTTTACGAAGGAGACTTAGTTTTGCGAAAAGTTTTCCAAAACACGGCGGAAACAAATCCAGGAAAACTGGGAAGAACCTTACAAGATCACAGAGGTAGTCAAACCAAGTATTTATAAACTTGCCAGCATGACCGATGTTCCGGTACCAAGATTATGGAACGCCATGCATCTCAAGAAGTACTATCACTAAGCCATTTTACATGAAGTACGGGGCGACTTGATCCCTGCAAAGGGTACGTAGGCAGCCCATCTTCGGATGAGTTCAGTTGCCCTCCTCCTTCAAAAAAGGGGGGGGGGGAGGAGTGGGTACGTATACATATATTCGTATACTCCCATCTTTATAATAGATTCTACGATCTATCAAATCAAAGCTTTCAAAGAAAAGTTTTACCTAACATCCTTCGAAGATCACTTAGTCTTAACAAAACAGACATTCAAATTTTTAAACTATAACTGGCATCTCGCCACACCATCATTGCTGCTGGCCACAGTAGTGAACTCCAACATCCATTTTGGATCTAAACTGTCGCATCCGTCTCAGGATTAAAAGCGCGCTATACAAATATTTATTCATTGTCGGAGCCGATATGTTTACGGTAACGTATCCTAGACTGAAATATTCATCCCGAACAATATAAGCATATGTCCATTGCCGGAGGAGATACATTTATGGTAACGTGTCCATAAACTGAAATGTTCAAACTAAACTATGCAAGTCTATGTTCATTGTCGGAGCAGATAAGTTTACGGTAATGTATCTGTAAACCGAAATGTTCATCTCAAACACAACTATGCAAACATATGATTCATATCCGAGCAGATAAGTTAATGGTAACATATTTGTAACATACTTGAAAAATCGAAATAAGCCATCTCAAACTAAACTACGCAAACATGTGTTCATTATCAAAACGGTCACAGTTATCAAGACGATACAAGCAAAGCATTAAGATCTATTGCCAAATAAGAAAAGAACACTTGACGCTGCTCGTAGATGCATATATCAGACCCAAAGCGTTTTCTTAAAATGATATCCTACAGTTATACGATCAATCGACAGCAAGACAAAAGCAGTAGTGCGAAAAAGGACTACAACATGGATAAAGCCATCCAGACACAAAACAAAAGTTTTAAACTACACAAAAAGAGAGGATCGTAGATTTCTGTGTCTTCAGGATTCACAGTCTTCTCCTCCTCCGGATCAGTGGGGCGCTCGGCTGTGTCTTCATCTCCCCCGTGTTCTTCAGGCAATTTCTCCACAAACACCTCTGGCTCTTTGACAAGATCCACGATTTTCTCCGACTCATTACTTTTCTTGGGAGATGGCTCGGGGTTCGTCTTCGGAGAGGAGTTGCCTTCGCCTGAATCTGGAGACGTTGGATCTTTCGAAGTTTTCTTCGAACTTAGAACAGCTAAGCCCGACGTTCCCCTGTTCGAACCCGAAAAATCCTGAACACCGATGCTCGCAGCGGCCGTTTCCATAGGCTCACCATCATTGAGCTCCTTCAGGATGTTAGACCGCACGTGAGACAACTTCAGGATCTCTCTAGTCTCGACTACAAGCTTAGAAAATGCCTCGTGGGCTCCTTCTAGGTCTCCCTTCTGTTCGGCCAAATTCTTAGCCTCGGAGTCAAGAGATGGCGGCTCATCGCTTTGAAGCAATAGAAATACCATCTTTGGATCTTTGTGTTGTGATTCATACTTAGAGATTTTGGTTCCCATAAAAGTCTTGACAAATCTAATTGTTCGAGTTTCGACTCCCACAATTTGGCACCGTCTGTGGGGACTTGAAAATTTCTTACTCGAAAGAACCACTGTACGAATGATCCAAAGCAGATGACCAACAACGGAAAACGACGCGCCACTGATCCGAAGGAAACCGGAACCAATCTTCCTAAAGAAAAGGAAGCCAAAGACATTCTGAGATTCTGACTCAGATGAAGTCCATGCTGGAGACGCGACTCAAGAAATCGGAGGAGCAGGACAAGCTGAATACGACGATGACACACAAGTTGGAAACTTTGGCAACAGAAAGCCGAGCCCAAGGTAGCGGTTCGGGCCTGGACCAAACAAGGCGCCCCCTTAGGCGTCTTAATCCAACATCCCTTGATTTCTCAATGCCTCTCGACGCGCCGAGAACCCGAAGTGGATTGCTCCCGCTACACCAAACAGTTGTGACCACCGAGCAGAATGCGGGAACACAGGAAGTAATCAACCTGGAGGAGGAAAATGCAACACGGAGAATCTCGGCGATCCCGAGCTGGCAGCTGTTGGCCGAGCCCGATCTGAACGACGCGGCACTAACCTCGAAGGAGACCATGAGTTAACCGAAGAAAAAGAAAAAATCCTCTGGGCTCAACAAGCTCGGATTGATGAGGAGCGAAGAGAAGCGATCCGAGCCCAGAAAGAAGAGATGGATGAGATCCGAGCTTCTTTGGTACGAGCTGATGCCGAGATAAAAGCTGTCCGATCCCAGATGCACAAGGTGACTAGCAAGGTGCCTGAAATCGATCGCGTCCTCGAGAAAGCGCAAAACACTCCGCTCACTACTCAAATCACCAAGACAAGGGTTTCCGACCCTGGATAAATCAAAGTACCGACCTACGAAGGAAAAACTGATCCCAAAGAATAGATCACATCATTCATCATAGCGATGGGCCGAGCCAACTTCAAAGAAAGCGAAAAGATGTTGGCTACTGCCTTATGTTCGTAGAATACCTCAAAGGCCCAGCGCTCCAATGGTTCTCCAGACTTGAGAGGAATTCCGTTGACAACTTTAATCAATTGTCCGCGGCATTTCTGAAGCACTTTTCCATATTCATGGATCGTGAAACTTCCGACGCCGATCTGTGGACTTTGACTCAAGGTCAGATAGAGACTCTACAAAACTCCATCGGAAGGTTCAAGACTGTAATGTCGAGAGTCGAAGGCATAAGCGATAAAGCCGCGTTGCTTCCGCTAAAGAAGTCACTATGGTTTGAAACGGATTTCCGGAGGGAAATTGCCTTGAACGCACCGTCATCGATCCAAGACGCATTGTACCGAGCTGCAGACTTCGTAACGAATGAAGAGGAGATGAAAATTTTGTCTCAAAAGTATGGAGTCGCGAAGACGACAAGCAGATCCCCTCAAGCTCCCGATCCACCAAACTACAAAAAGAATAACCAAGGATCCGAATATATTCATCACGAGGGACCTAACTTCGGAGACGGCAATAACTATCAAGTAGCAGCAGGCCAAGACAATGATCCATGGAACACTTATGACGAAGAAGCCTACTGCGAATACCATCATTACCACGGACACTCAACCGCGAATTATCGGAGTCTTGGCGCAAAACTCACGGCGAAACTAATGGTGGGAGAGCTTGGTGACACTATCAACCTCAAAGACTTCGAACAAGAAGATGAAAAAGACTAGCCCGATCAGACTATCCGAACTAGAGACGTGATTAAGAGAGGAAGGCAAACTGACGAGGCAGCACAACAGGATTCCCGAAGAAGAATTAACATGATAATGGGAGGATCCCAGTACTGCATAGATACAATGTCCGCAGTTAGAGCATTCCAGCGCAAGGCGGATGTTAGCACCAACTGGTCGGTGCCCGCCAATTTGCCGAATGACGTGATTTCGTTCGAGCAAAGTGAAAGAGTCAGCATTGAACAGCCTCACAGTGATCCTTTCGTTGTCAAGCTGATCATATGAGACCACAATATTGCCAAAGTATGATTGATACGGAAAGTCCGGTCGATGTTATTTTTCGAGAAACTTTAAGGCATATGGAGATTAGTCTATCCTAAGTTATAGAAACGCCAAAGGCACTAACCGGATTTTCAGGAGAAACAACGATGACATTAGAACGATCAGGCTACCCGTTCGAGCCAAATGAGTAACAAAGATCGTAAAATTTTTGGTGGCTGATCATCCCGCGATATATAACATAATCATGGGAACCACATGTGCATAAAGTTCCCGACACCGAATGGAATCAAAACCATTCGTGGAAATCAGAAGGAGTCCCAAATTTTTGTTATGGCCGAACATAAACTCAGGAATCCCGTAGAAGAACTTAACACGAAGACGAAAGAGAAGAAAGCCAAGCTAAACCAGCAACCTAAAAACGAGCTATCTAACTTAATTCGATCGGGAGTGTATGAGCTCGCTAACATGGTCAGAATTCCAGTACTAAGATCTCAGAACGCAATGCATCTCAAGAAATACTATCACTAAGGTATTTTACATGAACTACGAGGCGGCTTGATCCCTGCAAAGGGTACATAGGCAGCTCGTCTTCGGATGGGTTCAGCTACCCCCTCCTTAAAAAAAGGGGGGAGTGGGTACGTATACTCGTATACTCGTATACTCCCATCTTTATAACAGACTCTATTCCTAATTAAAGCAAAATTTTCGAAGCTTAGGTCTTCAAATCACATCCTTTACGAATTACTAAAGCCTTAACAAAACATGCATCTCACTCACATCCTTTACGGATTATTCAAAGTCTTAACTAAATAGACATCTCATCTCACTCTCGTTGCTGCTGGCCACATCAATGAACTGTCACATCCTTCGCAGATTAAAAGCGCGCTATATAAATATCTATGTCCATTGTTGGAGCATATATGTTTATGGTAACATATCCGTAAACCGAAATATTCATCCTAAACTCAATAACTAAATATGTCCATTGTCGGAGCGGATATGTTTACGGTAACGTATCCGTAAACTAAAATGTTCATCTAAAATCCAATAAACGAATCGTTGGTTGCGACATCTCACAAACGAAATACCAAACGTATATCATCTAAGTATGAGATACCTAAACTCGTTTTACAAAAACCTAGTAACTTATCACTGGTCTTTAACATCTTAAAAACATAGTACTAAACGCATATCGTTTAGTATGTGATACTTAAACATGTTTTATTGAAATGGGCATGTATGTCGATACTACATCACATGCCCTAAAACCAAAGTAAATAATCAAAACCCAGTAATCACTCGTTCCTTAGCACGCTGGTCTTCAACATCTTAAAACGTAGTATACATCGCTTCATAGCACACTGTTTGAAGCAAGGGCATCAAATACAACACCCGGATCGGAAGGACGTGAATATTCTTTTCAATGTTTTGCAATGTGTCCCTTGGAACTTGGCCCTTGAAAATTCTCATGAAGCAACAAGATAGTTTTGGCGCGTCGTGTCGTCATAGTTTCTTCGGTAAAACGGCTCGTCATGTTTTCCTCGGCCAAAATACCTCGTAAAGTACTCTTACAATATAACAGTTCAACGATCAAGGCAACGCATTGGATCGGTAACATGACAAATCAGCTCGGCAACATCACCGATAAAGCAACTCGGTAACATAACAACAGATCGGTTCGATAGTATCATCGACTGGTCAGCTCGGCCACATTGCTAAAACAGTTTGGCATCCCATCTTGCTCAACCTCTTGGCAATGTGATCAAAGAAACGGATCATTGGTCTCAGTCTTTGGCTACTTTCACCTTGTCACTATGATCACTAATACTGACGAGCTGGGGGCCTAACTGTTAGGGTCAGGTTTCACCCCACTGAGATTCAACGAGAAATTGAATAAGTATAGAAAATAGATGAGCAGGACAAGCCGAACTTATCATGAGCCGAGCCCAAGAAATCTTAATGGACCAAACCCATATAAGCTTTGGTGCCACGGTTAAACCCATCCCGTGAGCTAAAGAGCTTGGATTGGGTCGGTAACATACTGAAGATATCAGATCGGTTTCGGTGATGGAAAACAAGATCTTTGAGTTAGCTTTCCAATGGAGTTGGAATCTATCATTTGGAGCTATGGTTAGCAAGATACACCCGATTTACTGAAGACATGTCAATTTGGGCTCGTCGTAGCCGATCCGAAGAAATGGAATCGTTTGGACCCGACCTGAAGACATAATATGCTGAAATTTGGACACAAGATAGATAATTGAGTCAGATTTTATCCAAAAGATTTTGAAGTCATTTAAATCAACGGTCAGAAAGTTACATCAATTATCGTGAAGACGTATCAATCTGGTCTGCAAATAAAGTATACGCATAACGGAAACCCGATCCGACGAGACGAAGGCTCGGTAAGACCCGATACGATGATCCATGGGCCTCAACACCGATCCGTGGGCCTCAACACCGATCCGTGGGCCTTGATGCCGATCTGTGGGCCTCGACGCTGATCCATGGGTCTCGATGCCGATCCGTGGGCATCAACGTTGATCCGTGGGCCTCGACACTGATCCGTGGGCCGGAACACTGATCCGTGGGCCTCAGTGCCAATTCGTGGGCCTCCGCGCCGGTCCGTGGGCCTAGGCATCGATCCATGGGCCTCGACGCCGATACGTGGGCCTCAACGGCGATCTGTGGACCTCGGCGCCGATCCGTGGGCCTCGATGCCGATCCGTCGGCCTGGACGAGACTAAGCCCAAAACGAAGGCCCAAACTCATAAGGATCCAACCGAATTCAAGGAAGCCGAGAAAAAAGGAAATCCGCGAAGGATTAGACTTAGCCGACTTAAACTTATACAAATAAGCATGTACATCTCTTGAGAAAAGGATCCGCAACTTTATCTAACAAAACACTTACTTTCTCCGCGACAGCTTTCGAAATAGCTTTAATAGATACACCATCTTTGGATCTTTGTGTTGTGATTCATACTTAGAAATTTCAGTTCCCATAAAAGTCTTGACAAATCTAATTGTTCGAATTTCGACTCCCACACTCAACCGCACCAAAACTTTCTTTGATGTTCCTAACCCGAGAATCGTCAGAATCGTTCTCATAAGCAGCTTTGTCACCTTTTCCTCAAGCATTGCTTTTGCCTTTGAATGGACATTTCACGGCAACAACCATTCCAAATTCCAATGGATCATCTACTATGCCTTGGTCATAATCTTTATTCCGGTTCTCATTTGACTCGGTCTTGGTATCATCATGGTTGTTTCGTCGAGCCATGGGTCAAAGCAAGTTGCTAGCTCGGCCGTGGAAGAAGAAGAGAAGTGTGTTGAAGTTCCAGTCGATATGTGTAGAAATGAAGAAACTAAGAATAAAAATTGCCAGAGTTTGGCCATTGTGGTTGATTTAGATACTAAAAAATGTAATGGGAGATTGTTTGAGAATAAAACTACGAAAATCGATCATTATCTTTTTTAATAAAAAGAATTTTTTTCTGTTTTTATTCGATAATTGTTAAAAAGGAAAACCTACCTTTCATTAATTATTTTTTAAAGCCACATATTTTCAAAAATAAAATTAGTTGTTATCAAATTTATTATTAAAATAAAAAATTCAACAATATTAAAATAAAAATCGGTTTTAAAAGAAGAAATCGTGTATGTATATAATAAAAATTGAGACTTGGAATTACTCTATTACCCTTAATGAATTTTGAAAAGTAAATTTATTTTTTAATTTAAAAATAATTAAAAATTATATTTTCTTTTTTTAATTCACATTTACAGATTTTATAAAATTAAAAAATATTTTAAAATTTATCTCTAATGAAAAAATCAAATTATTATGTAAAAAAAAAAAAAAAGAAATAACAAACAAGAAAGTAAAAGAAGAAACATTTTTTTTTCTTTTTCTGAATTTATGATTTTTATTTAATAAATTTTTTAAAAATTAAAAAATTTTCTATAATATAATAATAATAATAAAAATAACTAATTAATAAAATACATAGAAAAATAAAATAATAATAAAATGTCATGTTTTTCTTTTTCAATTTTATATTTTCGAATTTCTAAAATTAAAAAATATTTTCAGATTTATATCTAACCAAAAATTGAAACAATAATATATTTTCTTTTTGTAAACGAAAAAATGAATTGACCAAAGTCAACATCAACGACAAGATAAAAATGTGAAGCAACAGATTCAATACCCAATTGGGTCTGTGAATTCACCAATTTGTGCACCACTGCTATCAAAAACCCAGATTGTTTGATAGGAAATAATATTTGTTTAATTATACTGTAGCTTCTCCAAACCGATCCAAGACTTTTATTAGAAACTTTTTCCACCTCCTAAAAAACACATTGGTTATATGCAGACTGTAACATCATAACACCTCTTCATCTATGTTCCAGGAAACCAATTTCTCAGCTTTGTCCCCATAAACCTTGAGTCAACAGTAGCTTCCATGTTCCTCTGAAACCATAGCTATAGCTTTTCGTGTACCAAAACTCTTCTCCTTATCCTTTTTAACTTAAATTTCCAAGATTTAGAGCACTTGGTTGGCCTTCTATGCTGTTGAAAATTGTGCGCTCTAAAGATCATTCCATCGAATACCTGGTAGGCAAAAAATCTCATCCTACCATCAATTGAAATTCTGAGGTTTGTGAATGTCTTTTGATTCATTGTGAGAGCCAAAACCCTCACAACTAAATGTCGTTAGGAGCTTTTACGGAAACAGAAATATTTAAGAGTGAACCGCAGAAATAGAGATCCAAAGATGGTTTTTATTGCTGTTTTGACAAGCTTTCGAAGACAAGGATTGCTAAAGTAAATCATAAGTGTTTTTGCTAGGTAAAGTTCGGATCCCATTTTCTAAATCTCTTCTTCTGCTTTTATAGAGATGATCTTCAAAACCTAGCCGAGAATATCGGGATAGATTCTCTCCAAGATTCATTTCCCTCTTCACGTTTTCGCCGACCTTATGCAATATAACTTCTTCAGCTCGGCCCACGTCTTCTTCGGCTCGGCCCACGTCTTCGTCATTTCGGCCCACGTCTTCGTCGGTTCGGCCCACATCTTCGTCGGTTCGGCCCACACCTTCTTCGGCTCGGCCCATGTCTTCTTTGGCTCGACCTACGTCTCTTCTCTGGCTAAGCCTTTGCCAAGCCCAACTCTTCGGAGGTCCATTATGTGACTAGCTGTTACTTAGTCATTTTCCATGTTGATCTTGGTTAGGTGAAACTTGACCCAACATCATTCATCGTTCACAAACCACAGTTCCTCCTGACAATTGTCAACCACTGCTGGACTTGCAACGTTCTGTCTCGCAAGGTTTTGATGCTCAGCTACCAATTTCATCCCAAAACCACATAACAGTTTATCCTGATGGCAAGATTCCATGTCAGAGAATGATGCCTGAGGTTGAGCAACACAATCAGTCTCCAAGTTTAAATCAGTTTCCTCCGGCGATTCATGTTCTTGAATCAAATCAGGCATCTCCATAGTTGCAATAGACTCTGTTACACATATCGATTCCGCCTCGTGAGTAACCTCTGGAAGACTCAGATGTTGTGAAATAGATTTCATCTGATGAGCAAAAGCAAAATCCATCGTAGAATCTCTCTGCTTCTGCCATGGATGATGATTTTGCAGAAGTTCTAATCATTACTACAATTATTGATCATGCTTGTCGCGCAACGCGATCCTTTCAGGGTCGTAATATTTACCAAACCTCATCCACAACGCATCCTTCATGTCTTCCCAAATCTGAAAAATCCACATCGTTTGTCTCTCGTTGATGTAAGATTATCCTTCACCTGCAATAAATCCATGAGCCATTGCTAACTTCTACAGATCAGTAAAATCATCATACCGAGCAAAGTAATCCTCCATCCATGAAATCCATGGTCGCAAATCAACCCCAGTGAATATAGGTACCGCCAAAAACTCCATCACCATGCTCGATTCACCACTTATGCGCTGCGAATCTCCATTTGACATCATCGCGATGAGCTGATCAAGTTTCGATCCCATCAGCTTCATCTCTCCTCGTATATTCATCATCTTCATTTACGATTCGATACGCCAGTCACCGCACCAATTGATAAGAAAAAGCTATGGAAACTCAAGCTTTATTGATTATCAAGAGAAGAATACATCAATTGCTCAAGATCTAGAGAGATATTACAATGTCTCTCAACAAACACATACGTTTGTTCCCAATACCTAAAAAAATCGATACGTCTCTCTTTCTCTCTCTGTTCCTATTTATACTATTGATAACACAATTGTAGAATAAAAGAAATCAACTAACAAGTATTCATTCCTCATGTGAGCTTCACGTGCACTTATCTTCTTCACTCTTCGGTTGCCTTATAATGTAAGCTTTTCCATGTGTATCACTGATAATACTGAGGATGATAGCATCTCCAAGCAAATTCTAAAAGAGAAGGCTGATATTGTTGGTGGTGGAGCTAAATCTGAAAAGGAGAAGAAAAGCCTTGATTTGCATCCCAGCGGTTCAATTGATGGTTGGTTGAAACCAAAAGAGAAAAAAAATAGAGTTCAATCAGCTAATTCAAGTACTAGTCAGTTGCAGTTAAAGGTTAAGAATGATGGTAGTTGTGAAAGACTAATCATTCCATTGCATCTGTCAACAACAAGAAGGAAGTTGTGAAAGAAAGCTCTAACTCGCTCACAGTAAACAATAGTAAGCTGAAGAAGAAGAGCATTGAAGAAGAAGAGCATTAATACAGGAGATAATCATCAAAATTTCTGATCCAGGCCAAGAGAAAATATAAAGAAGAAATAGTTCAAAATGGTACATTTTCTTACTTTAATGTCAAGCGGGGTACACTCGTATGGAAAATTGTAGAACTAGTACACTTTTTGGAAAATACCAGCGCTACCCCATAAGACCAACAGAGTTAACGCGGAGCGGTGGCACACTGTCTGCAGGTTAACATTTGCAACGCAAGTAAATGTAGACTACACAGAGTACAAGTAGAGATAGAAAAGAGTACGCGAAGTCTCTGCTTTTACTCGCAGAAGAAAAACAGAGCGTTCTCAGTCTCTGCCTTCGGAAGTAGAGTAGAAGCAAACACTACTTAGATTATGCTTGTATTATGCAAAAATTTGGAAAACAGTGCAGTGCTTTTTATAGTTAAGGTTTTGCATACCAGACCACCTAACGGTATGCGAGCGTGTTGTTAGGGAAATGGGCAGCCAAAGTGTGTGTAAGTACCAAGTATTCGAAGTCCATCTTAGGCCTCTCTTGAAGGGGTCTGTAGAGGTCGTGGTTGACTTCAACGCGGTCGAAGAGTGGAGTGAGCATACCTCCAATGTATACTTTTAGATTATCCACCAAAGACACCTCGTTTCGAATGTGTAAAAGGTTCCCAAGGAACATTGAAGCGACATCAAGGTGGAAAATGGGACCATACTCAATGGGTCATCCATGATGGTTGTGAAGCCAATACCAGATTGCATAATATAACATCCTTAGCTCATTGATGATTGGAACACCCGGGTTGTGGCGACCATAAACCGTGTTGGCCAAGAGGCGGAGAGCATAACAGATTGTTGGATTTCGCACCTTGGACATGCGAGATGCAATGGAGAATGAACCATCCATTATTATGTTTCTCCATACGGTGGATGTTTCACGAAACTCTTGAGTAGCGCTAAATGTGGAGGATGGGAAGCGATATACTTCAAAAAAATCGGAGAAAGTGAGTGAGTATTGGGTCGGCCCAACCATGAAGTAGACATATCCATGTCCATTTGCTTCATCCTCAATGAACTTCACCGTGGCAATAAAATGCTTGGTTGTCGCGAGGTAGGTCAAGTAGTACATATGTGTTAACCTCCCCAAATGCATCCGCTCTACTAGATCATCCACTTGGTCTTGTATCCCCATTTCGAACATGATATCCCGACAAGCAAAATGGATAGGAAAGAATGTGGCTCGGTCCAACTCCTTCAAGTGCTTGAATCCTTCTTGTGTCCACTCCTCAAACTCATAGGTGCATTGAAAAGAATGGTGATTGATTCTTGTTGAAGTGCTCATGGTTGTGTGTTCTTAGTGGTTGTGCCTACAAAAATATTTCCCAAATGAGAACAAGGTATAGTTGAGAACAAAATGCTACTATCCATCATTCTCAAAAAGTTGACATTTAAAGAGCACAAATGGAACCAAAACCAAAAAACAACAATTTCACTTCAAATACAAAGCATGCAAATTGAAGAACAAGTATTAATCAAGCATGCTTAGTGGTAGTATTTGAATTACAAAACTCTAAGAATTTTCCATTTTCCCAAACTTTTGAAAACCTAAGCTAACAACTCGATGAAATCAAAGATTAAGCTTTAACCATACCTTGTGTGTGCAAATGAGAAATGAGAGATCTTAGAGGAAAAAGAGAGTTTGAGGGTGAATTCGTGGTTCCATGGATGAAAAGAGGTTTTATCTTGTCTAAACGGGTAAAAAATCAAGTTTAAAAACCGATTTTAACCAAAACAAAACAAAACCGGAGTGGCTTTGTAAGCAACAGACCCTTCAACTTCCTCAAGATTTTGAACCCCTGGACTTCCTCGAGATTTTGAAGCCCAAGGAAGTATGCAATTATCTTGTTGTTTTTGGACTTCCTCGAGATTTTGAAACCCTATACTTCCTCGAGATTTTGAAATAATTTTGGAAATACCAGCAACCCCTTAAGACCAGCAGAGTTAACGCCGAGATATGGCGTACTGTCTGCAGGTTGACATTTGCAACGCAAGTGTATGTAGACTACGTAGAGTACAAGTAGAGATTGAAAAGAGTATGCACAGTCTCTGCTTTTACTCGCAGACAAAAAAACAGAGGCTTCTCAGTCACTACCGGTAGAAGCAATCTGCTTGTATTGTGCAAAACCGAGTGGTTAGGGTATCGCAGATTGAATGAATATCACCAAAGGCAAGTTGATATCAGAGTTTGGTAGAACTCAGTTTTAAGTACCATAACCAGTAGTGCATTAACCGGTATAAACCAAAACGAGATAAGCAATCTCAAAAACTCAATGAAAACCGAGTGGTTAGGATATCACAGACTGAATGGATACCACCAACGAGAGAAGGTAATCACCATTAGTGCATTAACCAGTATAAACCGCAACGAGATAAGCAATCTCGAAAAACTCAGTGAAAATTCATTTAGGGTATTGAAGACTGAATGAATATCACTAATGGCAGACCGAAGGCAGATTGATATCGGAGAATTCGTTTATAGATATTTTTTGTTGTTGTATATTTGTATATACTTCCACTTCCTGTATACGTTATTTCTTACTGTTTATTACAACTTATGGTAAAAAAGAAAAACTCGAATTTTTTTTCGTTATCATATGTTTCTTTGTTAAACACAGACAATATGTGAAGTATTCCCTTGGTATTGTACTCCTTTATTAACCATGGTTATTGTTTTTTCTTCCATTCTGTTTTTTTCAATGTAAATAAACTTTTAAACTCTTAGATTTAAGATCACTTTGGAGTTATGACGTCTAAACAAATGTTAATCGAATTTTTACTTCATTTTGAGTGGTTTAGGGTTTTGCAAACTAAATTCAGACGTACCGCACTGTTTTGAAGAGTTTCGACTAAAAGAAAAGGCGGCGCTGTCTTAACTGTACGACAAAATGAGGCACCGTCTTAATTAGGTAATATTATTGGCCTCAAATTATTTATTTCAGGCCCATGACGAAGCCCATAAACTTTAAAAAACATAACATTAATTCTTCTTCTTCTTTTCCTCAGCAACCCTAGAGCAGACGAGGGTATCTTCAATTTTTCCGATCTCTTTCTTCATTTCTCTGATATTTCTCCGATAGTTCTCCGATCTCTTCATTTCTCTGATATTTCTCCTTCGAATGTATCATGGATTAGAATGATTTCGAGATGGATTTTCCTGCCATGATTTTTTTCAAAGGAAAATAGCCAGATCAAAATACCAGAATAAACTACAATTCGAAGTTTAATCATCTTCCGCTGGTGGAAAGTGTAGTGGGTGAGGAAGTGTGGGATTATGCCCGCAATTCACCGCTAAGAGTTATTTGTAAGTTTGAGAAGTTGGGTTTCAGATGGAGTGCGAAATTTGTGCATCAACATCTTATTTGCAAACAAGTGGAGTGTGAAAGCCCATTTGAGTTGTGCTTTTTGATCGTGGGGCAGCCAACACGGTTCTCGCTCTTCGAGTTTGAAGAGATCACAGGTCTTAATTGTAATGAAATTACGCAGTTGGATGGCCTAGAATCTTCTCAAGCTACTCACCAAAGCTGGAATCGCTTTCGGGATCTTCTCAAAATACGCTGTTCTAGCCCTTATATTGAGGACATAGTGAATTTGTGTATGAAGAATGGTGGAGATATAAGCAATCTTGGTCCAGGGAAGATAAAATTAGGCTTAGTTATCTAGTTATTCTGTCTAACGGTCTGTTGGGTGTTGATCGGCGTACCGAAATTCCACTTAACCTAGCTAGGTTGCTGATGGATTTGGCAACTTTCGAAGGGTATCCCAGGGGAAGGGTTGCTTACAAAGATCTTGTTGATCATGTTAAGTTAGTAACCAAAGAGAAGATATGGCAAGACTCTTATGTTTTGAAGGGGTTCATGCAAGTTCTACAAGTCTGGGCGTATGTTTATGTGCCCAAAGTGGGAGAAAATTTGGGAACACCTGTAGCGTTTGAAGGTATAAATATGCTAAGATATAAGGGAAAAGTTGGCAGACCCAATGTGAAGAAGATCTTCTCGAGTAAAGAGGTATGTATATCTTTGGCATTGATTGTTGAAGTGAAAATGTAGACTTTTGGCAGAGTAAGCCACAGTGGTAGAGTCTGCCAGAAGACTCTGCCACAAGTTTACATTTTTCCTCTGCTAGACTTTTGGCAGAATTTGTTATGAATTACGCACACTTCTGGCTGACAGTTATGTAACCATATAACTGTGTTTTGTAGGTGACTGTAACTACTATGTGTGAGAGATCCCGGGCAGAAATGTATCCACGTTGGAAAGGTAACGACGTAATACATGCCAAGCTTGATAATCTCATCAAATACATTCTCTCTGGCCAGCCATTGGTGGACATCAAATGGACCGTCTCAAAAACGGCCCCAGTCCCACAAAACCGCACTGGAAAAATGAGAAAAGTAGTTCATGAAGGAAGGAGAGAAAAAAGGAAAAAGAGGAAGGGAATTGAAGAGCGAGATGGAGAAAAGAGGAAGAGGAAGAGGAAGGGAATTAATGAATATGATGAAAAAATCGAAGAAGATGATGACGAAGATGTCGGACGTTATGTCATGAAACTGATGTTCCCTGTAGCTAATATCCCATCTACTGGTTCAAGAGACATCGTCGACATCATTGAATATGTCATGGATAAACAGCAGACCAAGTTTGAAGTAGTTATAACTAGAATTGAAAATGCCAACTTGGATCAGCAACAATTAAACTTGGAACAGCAACGAACCAACATGGAACATCAGATGGTTTTGAGTGAAACCTTAAACAACTTGGCACAGATCGTTGCAAAGATGATGGAGAGGATGGCTTGTTTCGGGCAAGATACTTGCTTCTCTAAAAACAAACTAAAACCTTACAATCGTATGGTATGTCCAACTCAGTAATTATTGAAATAAAAGAGCTGGCATGATCTGCGAGATCATGCTCTATCAGATCTGGTAGAATAATATAGGGCATGGCATACTCTGCGTGCCCATGTTGTATCATTCATTATGTGAGACATGTAATTGTTACGAGAGACTAATAATGGCATCCGATACTATTCATTATTGGCATCCCTTAATATCTATTACGACAGAGTATGCCTTTAAGGTGTAATCAATAGAAGCTGAGTTCATGTCATTTCGGCAGAGTAACATTCATTACTTTTAAATTTTGCAGAATGACGAAGAAGAGACTACGGAGGATAACAAAGGAGATGGCAAAGACAACGAAGGAGAAGGAATCAAGGTTGTTACCTTTACCTCTTTTTCAAATGATAAAGGAAGAGATGCCAAAGAAAAAGTAACTGATAATGGCATCGTGGCAGAGGATGCCAAAGAAGAAAAGTAGGAGATGATGCAAAAATATATTGGAGTGAAAAGGCAAAGGATGCCAAAGAAGAACATCTTCAAGATGATGGTGGAGTTGGAGATGGTGAAAAAATAGATGGGAGTGAAAAGGCAGAGGATGCCAAAGAATAAAAGGAGAAAATGATGCTAACATCTGCCTTCAAGCAAAGGATACCACTGCAGCAAATGGTGGTAAAGAAGAGGTTAGTGATAAGGCAGCTGTTTCTAACGAAGCCACTGATGGTGAAAAAAGAGATGGGAATGAAAAGGCTGATGATGCCTCTTGTAAGGCAGATGATTGCAAAGAAAACATTTGTGCAAATGATGTCTGTACGCCAGATGAAACTAATGTCTGCATTAAAATGCCGCTACAGCAAATGAACCAATGTCTGCATTAAGAATGCCAAAGAAAAGGCAGCTGATGCCAAAGAAAACAAAGGCGAAGATGGTAATGATGGCTCAGTGATTGACATTGAAAATTCTGTACACCCATCAGATGATTAAGTCAAAATCATTGAAGGTGAGGAAGAAGAAGAGGAAGAGGAAACTCCCAGCCAGTTAATGTTATTGAACCATCAGTCTTCGTATAGTCTATGTCAAGACAATGTAGTGACTTATTACAGTTCATTATATGCTTAGGCGTGATTTCTTTAAGATCATTACCACCACTAAAACTATCAACATACATCTTTCCAATACATTTTGCATTAGCCTGTCGGTGACGAGAATACATATAGACAGCATAGCATGTATGAGCTTCTTTATATATCCAAACGAGAAATTCTCGAGATTCAGATGAAACTGACAGAATCGACGCACGAATCCTCCATGAACAATTAGGAACAAAATATTTCGCGATAAATAGTTTCTTCTTCGACGTGTCGATTTTGAAATCAAACTTCTCGATGACTGAAATCTTGCGTAATTTCATAATTAATGCTTCATTGTCATCAAATATAGTGCCAACCTTAATAGTTCCAGATTTTTTCATTGGTAATGGCCTCGTAGGCGTGTCATCGAATATATCGCAGAATAAAGGCGGCCTCTGCTGTTGCTTCGCAGACTGTCGGCAGTCTCTGCTGTTATTCGGTGATGGCATCATATGCTCATCTTTAACATGACGAACATCATCAAAATCCACACCACCATCCTCTTTGACATCACAAGCTTCATCTTTGCCCGCAACTTCTCCTTTAATTTCATACTTTGTTCTCCATGACAAGCAAAGCCGGATAACATCTTTTCCGCCATTGTGATAAAGTTTGCAAGTTGCCTATCGTTATTCAAGAAGATATGAGGTTTGTCACTAAGCATTTTCTCCAACATATGTGTAGGCAACTTATAAGCAATCTTGACTGCATTCATCTGCATTTCCAAGTTATAACCTTCACAAACAATGAGGAGAAATTCCTCATACTTGATTTGTTCTTCAACCGCAAACAACTTGCTTCCTTTACTTGAATCAACGTCGAATTCCCAACCCATTTTTACCTTTCATTGTGCAAAAATAGTACACAAATGCAACGTTATCTGCAAAAAAAGAGAATGCTCACTAGTAGATTAACCGCAAAAGATCTGCAATACACTATCTTAGAAGATTTTTGGCAGAGCTCTACACTTTAGCAGAGTCTTTTAGAAGTAACTATGCCAAAGACGTACTAGAGCTCTAGATGCAGTTTAGAAGATGGTGGTTTAGGGAACTAGTGTAATGTTTTGAAGTGTTACCTGTATTTGTTCTTCCCGATAATATGCTCGCCTTCAACCTAGATTATCTTTGACCCGCATATATTGTTAGATGTAAACGAAGATCATCTTCCCGAAGAATGTACATACTTTCGTTTAAAATCGAAGGCTGTAAACAATCTTAAACGTGGATTTCGATTCTATCTCTTGAAAAATATGAAATCTCTCTTTGAGGGTGCAATTGAAATAGTAGATATATGTTTAAGGTGGAGAAGTTGAAAAGATTTACAGCAAACTCAAAAAAGTAAAAAGTAATGGCATTCGTGTTATTATTGTGAAATAAGAGGGGTACATTGTAATTAACTTTAAAATCCGACCGTTTATACAATTTAGTTACGTTGCAAATGTCAAGCTTGACCCTGGGACAGTATGCTACCGTCTGATGAGAAATATCTGCCTTAAGTCTACAAAAATACACACATAATATCTGCCTTAAGGCTACAAAAAGTACACACAATATCTGCCTTAAGTCTACACAATTGACACACTATATCTGCCTTAAGTCTACAATTCACGCAGACTATGCCGAAGCGTAAGCGTATTTTAGACATTTTCAAAAAAATGTATTAGTTCTACAATTTTTCCTGCGAATGTATTCCGCTTGAAATTAAATTCAGAAAACGTACTATTTTAACAAATCTCCCAAATATAAACATGTAAGCTTCTTTCTTACTTTTTTTTGAAGTGGTGGAATTTTCTAATTCTTATTTTCAGATGTTTCCTAGGTGATAAATTTTTTTTGACACCCTAGATGAGGGAAGCAGATTGGCTCCAAGGGATGCAGATTGGCTCCAAGGGATGCAGATCATCTTCAAACTACTGAATTGGTGACTCACCTCGAAAATCAGCAGATCATACCGAGAAATGTGGATCCTGTTGATGATACTCTAGAGGAGGCTCCTCCCATAAACAACCCAAAAGATGATGTTGTTGGTGGTGATAAGAAGCAGGATGGTGGAGCTGAATTTTGAAAAGGAGAAGAAAAGCCTCGATTTGGATCCCCGCGGTTCCATTGATACGAGCTCAATGAAGCCGAAAGAGATAAAAGCTAGAGTTCAGCAAGCTAGTTTAGGGGCTAAGAGTGATCATCGCAGCCGATCCGTGAAAGTCGCTGTCAACAGCAACAAGCAAGCCGTGGAGAAAAGCTCTAACTCTATGAGATTTCTCAGCTTCAAGGATATACTTGAGAAAGATGCTTCAAAGGATAAAGCTAATACTTCACATGTCTCCTCAAAACACCACCTGAGAAGGCTTCTTTAGAAGATGAAGCTAAGACTTCACATGTCTCCTCAAAAACACCATCAGATAGTTCATCATATTGTTCATCAGATGACGGTTCATCTGACGATGATAGTGATTAGTGATGGGTCATATATGTCTAGGAAGCAAGGTAATTAATCGATCTGAATATAACATATGCTCTTTCTCTGTCTACCAGATATGCTAATTTCAATTGTTGATCTATCAACAAGAAACAATTTGGCTGGAGGAACAAATAGGTAGTGGCTATTTTCAAACTTAGCTACACAAACTATATGGTCATAAACTTCTCTACTCGCCTTGTGAATAGGTTGAGAGAGAGAGAGCCTACGAGACATCTTGAGAAGCTCAACAAGTTACAAGAAGGCTTACCTGGCAGCGATAGCTTATCAGGCACAAGAAGTACAAGTTATATCCGACGATGAGAGCCCTGCCAACAAAGCCAAATAAGTTTTTATCGATTTTTCTTGTTCTAAGTAATATTGTAATGGTTCTTCTTCTCTGACATTTTATGATGATCATAAGAGTTACTTACTTTTGCAAAAACTAAATGTTAATTCTTTTCTCAGATTAGGATCTTTTACTAATGCATTTCTTTGTTTTTCCTTTATTTTACTGTTTAATCACACAACTTGAACATTTATATACATGAAACTACAATACACATAAATATAACATTCAACAGGGTTTGGATATTTATGTAATTCTGATATTAGCTGCACTTGTTCAAGAGGTCTTAAGCACCAAACATCCTGAAACTCAATCGTGAATGTGTTCGCTTCGAGCTGTAAAATGTAAAGAAAATAACAGTTATTATATACTCTTTTACAATCTATAGTTATTCTAAAATAATACTTCAGATTACCCTTTAGTTGCTGATGGTTTCATCAAAGGCTTTGGAGGAGGAGGAGGCTGAGGAATATCACTCAATATGGGTATAGCTTTCACCTTATATCCCAAAAAAATAAAAATAACATTTATGTTTCGTTTATGATCATGTCATAAGTTATAAAAAAAAGAAGACTAAATAATTTTACCAAATTCCGGTATTGGAGATTGTACAAGGATTGGATATATCTTTGTTTTGCCAATTTCTCATCTTTTTTCAAATGCCTCCAGTAGCTATATGTACTTCCCATGTTTATCACTTTCTTTGCATATATCTTCCATGTATAGCTGCGTGCATATATAATCATATAATTTTAACTATCTTTAGAAATCATTTGCTTAAGATGCCCTACGCTAATATTACTTGGGGTACCCAAACTACTCGTTTGAGTAATTAAAAATGACCTGAACCTAATTATTCAAAATCACCCAATCTTATTCAAAATTATCTAAAACTACCCAAAACTACCCGGTGAACCCCAAAAGTGCTAAACCCAAATCCGACACTTACCCAGTCTAGTGAGAGTTAATCCGAATTACCCCCGACTCCATTAACTCAAAGATACACTTCAGATAAGAATTTTAGATACCAAATTATCTGCTATTACCCGATTCTTAACCTGGAATAGGCAACATTACTGATATATACCATTTGTTTATGCGTTGCAGCCCTTCAGTCGAGAAAATGCTCCAGTAATTAGGATCGTTATTGCATTTCTCAAAGAAATCGGCAATCTTATTGCTCGATTCTTCTGTATTGCTCGGGTCAGTGTGGAATCCAGAGACACCATCCACAATAATCTCAGCAGGACCGCCTTGGTTCGTGGCGAATGTGACCAAACCACAGCTCATGGCTTCAATAACAGTAAGACCAAAGGCTTCATAATGTGCAGGCTGCACAAAAGCACCTCTTGTATCAGCAATACATCGGTAAAGTTCACCGTTTCTTGTTCGGTCGGTCTGAGCTGCAATCCATCTAAACTGACCCTTGAGTTGGTATTTCCCAATAAAAGAATGCATCTTCTTGATCTCTGAGATCTCTTCTCTATCTTTAGACTTGGAAGAGTCGAAGAATCCTCCTACGATTACGAGGTTGACTAAGTCCCGTAGTCTCTTGTTCTTGGCATACCACTCAGTTAATCCGGTTAAGTTTTTCACAACATCAAGCCTTGCCATTGAGAAGATGATCGGTTTCTTCTTGTCCACCAAATAACCACTTTTTCCATAAGAAAGTATTGGTTAAATTTAAACATTGATAAAAAAAAGAAATTCGATTAGTCTTTTTAAACAACCATAGATATCCTAATTAATAATGGTCTCATTCATTGTGATAGTTAGTTACTATTTGAAATAAAATTATTTTGTTAATTCTAAAAGAAATTACAAGATGCAAACGGAAAGAGAAACTCTTTTTTTTTTAGCGTGCGCATTTACAATTTGCAAAAATATTTTATGAAATAATTTATAATTAGGGATCGCTTCTTGAAATAGTCTAGTATTATGGATATGTAAATGAGTAGGAAAAGTAAAATAGGGAATAGAGACGTACATGTGTTCATCATTCTCATTTTGGCTATACAAGAGTTCTTCAATTGCGGGATAAAACTTGGTGAATCTACCGTCTTGCTCAGTAAAAGGGAAGTAGATAGAGTCATCCACGCCAGGAGCTGCGATGTTGAACCTCGGATCAAAAACATTGATGCCGGAGACAACTCTGTATAGCCCTGGTAGTGTGAAGCTCATGTGGCTTTCGTATTGTCCCGGCCTCTCTTTGCTGCCAAAATTGACCGAAGACCGATAAAATGTTAAACCTATTTGGTTTTTTCTTAAAATGAAATTAATGAATTACCTTCCAGCGATCTCTTGATAAGTGCTGGCTATGATGAAATCGGCAGAGTTCATAGAGATTAAATCTGCCGTAAATTGTGATGAGAAATGATATTTAGGATCAAAATCTTTCCATTTGATGTCGGAGTCCTCATATTTAGTCTTCTCCAAGGCATGTGCAATAGTTGCCTATATATATTTCATATTAATTAATTTTTTTGCCATAAAATGAATAATTGTTGGTCTAAATTTAACAAATTAAAAGGTAGGGAACCTGAGTAATTCCAAGCTTATTGGCCATGAGTGATGCTACCAAGTTTCCATCAGTATAATTTCCAATTATTAGGTCAGGTTTTCCCTCCAAAATATCCAAGATTTTTGTTGTTGCATCCTTCTCGTATTATTTACAATTACAAAATCAAATTTCTAGAACAAAAAAGAAGAAGAGAAATTTGGTAAAAATAATAATACCATTCTTATATGTGATTCTACCTTAGTGAACCTTTCTAGGTAGGGGTAGATATCAAAGCGAGAAACCCAACGACGTAAAATCCCATTCTCTGTTACGAATGGAATTCGAAGAATATTTGAATGTTTGGTACCGGTAATGGGTTCGAATTCTTGATTGCATCTAGTTTCTTTAGTGTCTGGCATTAACCGTGTTACCTAATATCAAATTCTCAACATCAATATCACATTAACTGATAAAAAACAATTACGTTTTGATTGATAATGTCTATTGCGTTTATTTATAGACGTAAAAGAAAAATTTAGAACAATTAGTAGAAACCGCATTGCAATTCAAACCTTTAATTCATGTACCAAAAATAATGTGGCTTGATTTAGGGAGGATGGATAAAGATTTAAGATTCAAATTAAACGGAAAAAATAAAGAGAAGTGATTCAAAGAGAACTTACAACAAGAATTTGAGGTTTAAAATTGAGACCTTGAGACTTGATTCTGTGAAGCAATTCATCTTCAAGGGCTTTGACTTGATCAAGAATGTAAACGACCTGACCACCAGTATCGGGCAAACCTAGAACATCGGTTTGACCAAAATAGCCGTGAACCGAGAAGATGACAACGTTGAAGATTCTAGGAATCCTAGCGAAGAATCTATCAATGTTACGAGGATCAGGGGCTTGAAGTATCTCCGACAAGATTTTCATTGTCTCCTTTACTCTCCCTGCGTTTTCTCCCCATCCTTTCTCGAAACCCCACTCCTTAAACCTGTTTTTGGTTTAACTCAAAATTAAACCGGTTAACCAACCCATGGGTTAGCAATGTAACTAATAGTTATGAAAGAGGAGTTAAAGGTCTTAACATATCTAGTGCCACTATCTAGGTCTACCCAAAGAATGTCCAACCTAGATCTCCTAGTTTGAATCTCGTTTTGTAGGAGTTTCTGCTCTGAAGCAGAGGTGTATGGGTTTCGGCCCAAAAAAAGAAATGTATGAGTTTCGGCCCAAAATTTCTCGATTAACCAAAACAAAAAAAGTTTAACCTGAGTTCAAACGCTTGAAAAGGTGTGTCCTTAGGCAGCTCCGATAAGAAAACATCCGCCAAAATCAAACTCATCTCAAGCTTTCTAGCCGTGTTTAGTGTCTCATTCGTCATAAGGTTCTGAAATTATATAATAACATCGACGTATGCTTAGAATTAGGCTTCGATGGTTTATTTGTGTTATGTTTGCATTTGCTTTTTTTTATGTTTAGTGTGATTTTCTTTTCTCAAATGAATCTACAATTTTTGTTAATTAATGTAAACGCAAACACAACGAAAATAATATTATTAGAAAACGAAAAAATGTTTGAAAAATTAGAATAAACCATATTTTACGTTATGTTTTCTGAAATTACCATTCAAATCCTAAAAATCCAAAAATACCACATTTTAGATTTACGTAATGTTCTTAAAAGTTTATAAAAGGGTGCAAATGTATTGGAACTCGTTCATAATTGAAAAAACCTTCATAAACCTAGAATTTGTTGACAAACAAGAAATAAAAAAAAAACTAAAGCTTATGGTATTTTTGAGTTTTTTAAATATTAAAATTGTAGTATTTTTTAGAACTAATACTTTTCTTTGTTTTTTGAAAATTAGAACTAATACTTATTTTGTTATATTTTAGGAATTTCCTTATTTTTAAAGAAATGTAAGTTTTTGTGATTTTTTGTTTTCATATGTAAAGAAAAACAAAAAAGTTGTTTACACAAGGAAATCAAAAATCAACGAAGCAACGGATTTGATGGAGAACAAATTTAACCTCTCTTTGATGCTCAAGTGACAACAAGTAGTCCACGAGAGACTGCGGGTTATCGTTTAAATGGCCTCCGAGCATAGAGGACATAAAACTCAGACCGTTTCCTATTGACGACGACAACGAAAGCCGAGGAAGAGTGAAATCCAACGCTCCAAAATCCACCTCCAACGCATTATCATCCTTTGCCCTGTTTACAAACTTCTAATTTTAGATCATGAGATTAAAAAATAAAAGTGAAAGTACTTGGTAAAGAAAAAAGAGGAGAGAATGTGTAGGTACCAGTTTTTGTCAAAGAGAAGCTCTTTTAGTTTGAGATATTGCGTGTTCGATAGAAGCTCTACCGAGAGATTGGAAGAGTTAACCTTCACATATTGCCAATTTCCTGGGTTTCCTCTTACCGCAAACCCCACGTTTGGAGGAATTACCACTGCCTCCTGCAGTTTCATTCACATTTATAATGCTAAATATAGCTCACCATATGATTTTTCAATCTCACTCACGTATATAAGGAAAAAAAAATATATATATATATATATATATGGTACCATCTATTGCCAATTACTTTTGAAATAGAAATTTATAAACCTTCATAATTTAACATTTCGAAGAAAAAAAACTTCAATTCGCCATTTCAAAAAGAAATGTTTATAATTTGAGGCTAAGACCCTAATATACAGCAAGCCTCTTGAAATGGTAGATTCATATGATTTTTCAACCAAAAAAAAAAAAATAATAACTAAAAATCAAAAGAGCATGGTAAGACCTGAGTGAAGCACAAGATCTTCCCAAGATCGCCTTCCATGACTCGCTTTTGTTGCGTTAAATCATTGATAACATTCTCCATTTCATCCATCAACTGATTCAATTTCATCACCCTTCTACCTTTCTCAATGTACTTCTCGAGGCAACGTTTTATGTTCCCACGGTTTTGTCCCATCGCTTCTGGGATTCCATTGCCTAACGATCCAGCTCTCATTTCCATTGCGTTATGCACCTCGAGACCAACCACAAGATAAATAAAAACGCAGTTTTCGCATTGGTTTTGGGTGTTTTTTTGTAATGACAACTTTGTCTACATTTATAGGAGAACTAAGGATTGAAGATATGACGTCTTTGTGGATATGTTATTGTGTGTGGGTCATATACCTTTCGTTTTAGCAAGGCCATGTTTTGTCATCCAACTAATTAAATTAGCTTTCTCTTATTTGTTTGTCTTTAGAACGATTTAAACTAATCAGCAATGTAACCAAATACATATTTTGTCAAATTAGACAAATTAGTTTCTTTTATACTCTAATAGCAAGGGTAGATTTTCCTACGCCTACATGTAATACACTATAATATTAAATTTTGTCATTTTTATTGGCTGGGATGTTTTCAAAGTCATGGTTCATTGTCACATTTTCAATGTATTTAGTGAACTAATAAAACTGCATAAAATTCTAGCGTACAATATATACAATGGTGACGAATGATATTTTATTTTATGTTATAAAAACGTGATTTTTATGCTTATACTAAAAATATAAATAGTAAAAACATAAAATCATTAATCTAGTAAAACTAAATTTTCGATGATTTGCTAGAAGTATATTTTGGTAGAAGTATACTAAGCTAAAGTTTTGCAAAACTTTGCTCAATTTCATATGTGACAATTCCAAAAAGATCTCTTGTTAGTTATCGAAAGAATCCACACAAATCAGAATTTTAAATAAAATTTCAAGAGAAATTTAAATTTGGTTAGACAATGTATGCTAAACAAAAATAGATTTTTTAGCAGGGTACGAAATGTATCGTCAAATATATATATGATTCCATATTCACAGGTCATAACATTAACTAAGTAACAATAATATGAATATTTAATTTGATGATAATATAAAAAGTAAGAATTCATTTGTCGAATATAAAGTAAGAATAAGTTGCCAAAGATTTACAATAACAGAACATTTATGGTCACATGAAAATATACGGAAATGGGCAGTCTGTTATTATTACTTTTTGTCACAGGGATGTCTAAACTTAGTAATACCAAGAGATTAAAAGATAATGCCAAAATGAGATTAAAAAGGGTTTTTAATGTTTTGTACTAGAGGCAGAGGCAGATCAAAGGAGATTCCAAAAGCAGAGAGCAAGATGAAGTAAGGGATCTAAAAGTGGACCATACAGATTCGTTTCGTGGCTGCCATAAAGACAAACCATTTGTGAAAATCGAATTTGGTTTTTTTTTTTCAGTTTTAATGATTTGCAAAACAATAATAATATATATATATATATATTGTTAACAGCATACTAATTCATTAAATAAATGGTTCGGTCACCCAAACCGGTGGTACACCGTTTACATAAAAAATATGGATACAATCTGGCACTGCGTGCCAACATATCCGCCTTCTTGTTCGATAGACGTGAGATCAGAGTTAAAGAGAACTCTGAGAACTCCTCCTTGATCTTCGTAAACTCCTCCAATTGGACTAAGAAAACCGGCCATTCTCCATTCCTTGGTTCAGAAACCATTTTGACCACCTCTGAGCAGTCCATTACAAAAGCCACCATCGTCTTCTGTTGATGAAGCATGCACTGCATAGCCCATATGAGGGCTTCAAGTTCTGAGTGTAGAGGGGAGAGATTCCGTCGTGCATTTCTGGCTCTCATCACGACTGCTTCTTCTTTGGCCCCTTCTTGTAAAATCCATCCAAAACCTGAGAAAATATCTCTCTTTCCAAGACCTGTCAATGTAACACCGGGATCCATTACGCTCCGTAATTATTGCACTATTAGTCCCAGCCAACTGATCCCCCAACAAAACCGCATTTTGCGCCGATTCCCAAAGAGATGCTTAACGTTCTACGGTCTGTAAGATTTCTCGTCTCTGTCTAAATTCTTAAAAATCTTATCATTCCTTGCTTTCCATATATACCAAACGATCTATGGGAAATCCGAAATCGAATCTGGAATCCTCCAGAGTAAATAATCAAAGTTTGATAAAACTGATATCATTGGGAAATTCCCCGGACTTGTAGGCTCCCACGATAAAGCCCATATCTGTATAGATGGAGGGCATTGGAACATCACATGATTGATTGTTTCCTCCATTCCACAGCGGACACATCCTTAATCAAAATTAATTTGCTGACTTCGTAAATTCGCTGTCACCGAAATACATCGGGAAAGAGCTTTCCATATAAAATGCCTTAACTTCGGTGGGCATTTTAGCCGCCAAACCTGAGCTTGCAAATGTTTGATTTCTGGCCCATACAACATGTCATCCAATCCTTCTCCCTTTAAATCTTGCTCTGTATAATACTCCGATCGGACCGTATATTTTTTGGATTTTGTAAAATACCAACCTAAAGTGTCTGGTCGGTGTCAAGTACCTAATAGTATACTCCGAATAATCAAAACATCCTCAGGAATGATGATTGCGTTGAGCAAATCCCAATTCCATGTCTTGGTATGGGGGTCTATCAAATGATTGATCTTAAAAGAAGGGTAATAATTATGACTCTTGCAGGTTGTCGGGCAAGTAGCTGGTATCCACGGATCATTCCATACAGATATAGACGTCCCTGAACCAACTCTGTTAATCAATACTTTGTTAACCAGAGGTCTAGCCGATACAATACTCTTCCATCCACAAGAGGGGGATTATGATCTAATTGGATCCATGGGTCCCGAATTGCAAGAATATCACCTTTTGAAAACCTTTGCAAATAGGGAGACCGGTTAGTCTATTAGTCGCCAAAGCTGTTTAGCCAACAAAGTAGAATTAAAATCATCGAGGATCCTGAAGCCCATGTCGCCTTCTATCTTTGCACGATATATCCTTTTCTATGCTAACCAGTGTAACCCTCTCTGACCACCGTTGGAACTCCACCAAAAATATGCGACCGCACTAGTGAGTTTAGCTGTTAGTGTTTTGAGTAGCCGAAAACAAGACATGACGTACATCGGTTAAGCCGACGCGACCGATTTAATTAAAACCTCATTTCCCCCCTTTGATAAATTTTTTGAGGTCCATCCATTGATCCGGTCTTGTAGTTTCTCTTGGATGAAATGAAATATTTTTGTCTTTGCCCCGTCCAAACTTTCCGGTATCTCCAAGTATGTACCCATTCCTTCTATAGTCGATATACCCAGTTCTTGCATAATTTCTCCTTGGGTTATCTCATTCACCAATTTACCAAACCGCACCGATGATTTAGAGAAATTAATTTGTTGACTGGATGCTAATTCATATATTTTCAGGACTCGTAATATAGACCTACACTCTTGTAAGTTCGCTTACAAAAAAGTCTATTGTCCGTAAAGAGGATATGTGATATCGGCGGGCTCGCCCGTGCTGCCTTACAATAATGATCTTTGTTTTTAAAGTTAAAATATATACATGTCATCGTTATGTAATATGTTTTATTCTATTAAAAACAAAGAGTGAATTTTCTCAATATTAATGGTTGACTGAAAAATTAGGTTTATAGTAATGATCATTTGAAAATTAGGAAACTAAGAAAGAGAAAGAAATTTATACCATAATTATCCTTACCATTTAAAATAATTACAAAAAATGTCATTGATCAGAATATGTTTTCTTCTTATGTTAGTTTGCCGGCGACACTGTTTATCTAAAGTCGACGACAATGTTCATCCTGATGTCGGCGACACTGTTCACCATTCGATGCAATAAACAAGTTGTGTTTTTTGTGGATATTTATTTGAATAATGTAGTAAATACTATGGTATCGTGATAAATTTATATATTATGTGTTAAACGCATATTTATCAAACACATATTTATCGTGTTAAATGAGTTATTGTATCATACAAAATATGAAATATTAATTCAAAATTGTGAATTAATATTTGTTTTAATGTATATATCAGCTTAATTAAAAAAGGATTATACTTTCTCTTACATGATTAACATGATAACAATTATAATAACATGATATATATAAAAGTAACGATAATAATAATAAATAACGAGTTACCAATAATTTTAAAGTTATAATATATTAAATATCCGAGTAATATTATTTGTATTAACGTAGTAGGATAGTAAATATACATATAATCTTT
This sequence comes from Pseudoturritis turrita, assembly GCA_900406555.1. Taxonomy (NCBI): domain Eukaryota; kingdom Viridiplantae; phylum Streptophyta; class Magnoliopsida; order Brassicales; family Brassicaceae; genus Pseudoturritis; species Pseudoturritis turrita. The sequence continues at coordinate 206,030 of OVBL01001087.1, read as the reverse complement.
ATATTAGAGAAATACCCTAAAATACCACTAAATTAAGTTTAGTGGACAAGCTTAGCACAAGAAATTGAAAGTTCCTTAAATACCATTATTTAAAAAATACAAAGAATTTTTTACTCTCCTATGTTATCTCACAAAAATAGAAAATTAACAAAATTGAAAATAAAATAAGAAAATAGATCTAATTTTTGTTCTTCACAAAATTATCATCGATCTGACTCCACTGATGATCTCTTGATCTCTCCTTCGATGATGCCGATCTCTTATCTTTGGAGATCTCTCTTGTAGATCTAGTTCACCATCTCAAAGCTTTTGTTCACAATTCCACATTTGAAGCTTTCATTCACGATTCCAATCTCGAAACTTTCGTTCGCGATTCAGATTTCGGATCTTTCGTTCACGATCCCCATTTCGAAGCTACTGTTTGCGATTTTGATTTCGAAGCTTCTGTTCACGATTCCAATCTTAAAGCTTCCATTCGCGATTCAGATCTCGATGTTTTCGTTCGCAATCTCGATATTGTTCGCGATTTCGATTCTGAGGCTTTTGTTTGTGATTTTGAACCCGAAGCTTTCTCCATTTTTGATCTTGTAGCTTTTATTTCCGATTTGATGTCACTGTCTTCCACATAGTTACACATTGATCTTTAGAATTAAGACATTGAATTGTAAAGATAAATGTTACTAATCCATGGGAAGGAATATGGACTGTGATTATGTTTGATTTCAATTTGATAAAGCTTTTGTGAGATCTCAAGAAGAAGAAGAAACAACGTGAAATTGGAGAACAAAAAGAATTACATGTAAATTGAAGAAATTTCAAAACAGATTCGAGGAGCAGGACTTGATCTATAAAATGTTTTATCTAGTATTGCTTTCAATCTATATGGACGGATATGAAGATTAAGATCCAATGTCTTGTTCGTATGAGTTTAAAATTGGATCAGATTTTAAAAAAAAATTTGGCTTAACAATGTCTTTATGTTATGACTGTATCATGATGATTGTTGCTCTTTGATCTTTGTAGCAGAGAATGGTTGACTATTGTTATATAGCTTGTTTAATTTAAGTTTGCATTCTTTCTTTATTAACTATTTAGGAAGACATTCCTAAATCTTTATAAAACCTTCCTAAATACAAATTTAGGAAGCCTTCTTGATTTTTCAGGAACGATTCTTAGATATTTAGGAAGTTCTTCCTAAAACGTATGTCACATTTGCAAAATAGTGGGAGACCGCGGAAAAAGAGAATGAGATCAGTTAGAGAGTTTGGAGTATAGGGTTCAAATTTTCAGAAGCACAAGTGCAGCAAATGTAGCAAATGTAGCAAAGAATTACACAACAAGAGTATGTGCAGAATCCATATATGATGAACTTATATCTTATGCAGCGGATGTGGTAGAGGAGCACACAATAGAGATATATGAAGACTGATTCTTTTACATAGTACAATTGCATAATACAATTGGGTATTTTTTTCAATCTGGTTTTCCTAGTATTATTTTTAAGTACACATTTTATTATTTTCTTGATTGATTTACGGACTACACCTAAGTGTAAAGCGATTATAGACTGATATTATATCTTTGTGATCCCTTCATACTGTTTTTAGGAAGCTATCAAAATATTTTAGGAAGATTTCATCCGTCTTTAGGAAGGTCTTACTAAACATTTGTTTAGCCTTCCTAAACACGCATATTTTTTGTTTTGATTAGGGTTTTGAGTTTGTTCCAACTAGAAATATGGTTATTATGGTTTTATTCTGATTTCCACCAACAGAAAGTAAACTAATTCAATGATTTGTTGATTTCACTTTGAAAGAAGTCTTCTAAATATGTAAGAATCCTGGTTTGATCATTTAGGAAGACTCCTAACATAGGATGATAACTTGGTTATTACGGTTTAATCATTTAGGAAGACATTCCTAAATATGTAAGAATCTTTCCTAAAGATGTAAGAATCTTTCCAGAAAAAACGATTTACTTCAGATATTGGGTTGATTTCACCTTACAAGAAGCCTCTGATTTCTTGAAAGAAACAAACGAAAATACTAAAATATGACTAAAAGAGAACCAAACAGCTTCATCGAAATTCTAACAACAAGACAATTAAAATGGTAACAATATTCAAAAGTCTAACAACAAGAAAATTAAAATGGTAACAATATTCAGGTTTTTTCTCTTGCAATTATGAAGCATAAAACTCTTCGAAGATTTCGCTTGCCAACTTGGTTCTTATGTCTTCTGCATCTATATCATTCATCTTAGACATATCCTGGATTCTCATCGAGTGGCATTCAATCATCTTCAGATTAAAAAGACCACAATAAGAACTTTCATCAAGAAGATAAAGGAAGATCCTGAACTGATTCGTTTGTGTGTAACGGTAAGTCGCAAATGCAACCGAGTGACTATTGTTATATAGCTTGCATAACTTAAGTGTGTTAACTATTTAGGAAGGCATTTCTAAATCATTATAAAACCTTCCTAACTTGATTTTCCTTCCTAAAACGTATATCACATCTGCAAAGCAGTGAGAAACCGATCGTCAGACCTGAGTTCACTGCCAAATACAAAGTGTCAAACGTATTATCTCCAGTTGTAGCACGTACCTGAGCATTCACCTTCACAATCAACTTACCAGTTAAATCAGCTTTCACTCTCACATTTAGTCTACCATCAATCATAACCCTTCTGTTAAGCATCAACTGCATAATTGTTTTGTCAATTTCATATCTTTTTGATGGCCATAAGAATATAAAACAAACTGATTACCACAACTACTATCTTATGGTCAAAATAATTGACACCAAACTCATAATGGGCTATTGGAATTTTGATCGTTTCAAATGACTGAGAAGGAACTTGTTGGCCCCATCATTACACTGTTTGAGACATCAATATACATGCTTAATGAGAAACACAGATAAAATTACGTCTTTACCATCTTACTACCTGTGACTGAGAGAAAAATTTTGATTCAAAGCCTTGGTAAAGTCGAAGCGTAAATCCTCAAAATTGTCTGTCTTTAACAACATTGCAAAGCATAATTATACCAGTCAAAACCCAGGGAAACAAAATCTAAACCTGATATTAAAACAGTAAGAAATCACTAGGAGAGCTACTCAAGATTTCTATGTGACTAAAACATTAAAAGAAAGCATTATGGATAAGTTTTGGTCACAGATCTACATTTTGAAGGATTAGGAGCAACTACAAAGATTTCACAAACTTATGTGGTTAAAAGCCATTGTGATCTAGATTCCTTGATATTTAAGAAATAAAATTTGACTACTAAGAGAAAACTTTGAGGCAGTCAAAATCAGTGAAACAAATCAAATTCAGATCAATTGAACAATTCGGATCAATAACATAATATGTACTATCTTCTTTCAATCAAACACAAAGATTCAGAACATTAAAATAAGGATCAAAACCTAGAAATTGGAACATATTGTTCAAAGAAGACTAAGAGAGAGATTATACGATCCATAAGAACTCAATAAAATCAGTTTCGATCCAAGTTTTCAGAGCCAATCGAACTAAAACAAAAATCCAATCGAAGAAATCAAAACCTAAAAATCAAATTCAACACTCCGGGCAACTCATCCACCAAACAAGGAAAACATAAAATTGACCACCTAGAAAGAAATCGAGCCCAAATCGATTTTGAATTACCTTACAGAAAGAGGTACACGAAGATAGAGAGAAAATCGAAGAACCACCACCTTCCACACTTGCAATTACACGCGAGGAAGATATTAACAACAGAGACAATCCAATGGAGAGAGAGTCGGTGGATCAGGTTTGGAGTTCGGGTAAAGAGGAGTCGTGGCGATGAGAAACCTCCGGCTCCGGCGACGAGAAGATGTCTCACGGTTCGTCTCTATTTTTTAGTTGTATTTTTTTTTTTTTATCTATTATTAAACTCAAATAAGGGTATTTTAGTCATTTAGCTATTAAATTGTGGTATGAATGGAACATTTTAAATTGTGTGCTATTTTTGGAATCAAAACTTGATTTAGTGCTATTTGTAAGAATTTCCCTAAGGTGTGATTTATACAGAATATTCACCAGTAATAATAATGAGATTAACATGATTAAAAATATAATAACAAATTATAAAAAATCATATCGATAACAATAACAATAACAATAACAATAACGAGTCACACAAATTTGTTATGTATATAGATTCACGTTACTAATTCAGGTAACCAATTAACTAATTTTGTTATTGATTAACTTGCATATTAACTGATTTTGTTCTTGATTAACTTGTTTATGATCTTCACTCCACACATGAACCTCCATTTCTCTGTTCATATCCAAAATTAGTTACGTGTATAGATTAACGTTAATAATTGAAGATTGAGGTAATTTTGTTATGGGTCTATGATTGCTTGAAAAAACCATGAAATGTATTTCAAGTTTTGATTAAATCACATCTAACCTGAAAAAATCAATTCTTACATTGTCAACGACAAGAGTAACATAGTTAGAGATCTGATTCATCGCCGATGGTGATAAAGAGATCCGAACACATTCTCTTCCTGAGACTCTTCCTGAGACACCGATGATTTCACTCAAAAGAAGATACGTCGACATTAACTATTATGAGCACCAGCCTTCTTCACTTCATCTCAAAGAAAACAACATCAACATCAACATGTCGTCGAAATAGATTTTGAGATCGGTGGTTTCGACGCCTATAAAGGAAGTTGGGTTCCGACGAAAACGTTGGAAAAAATGCATTTACCCATCATTACAAGAAAACATGGTAATTTGTGACGACCATTTGCGACGACAAAGTTTCGTAGCAAAAAATCGTCGCAAATTCGAGGTAAAAATATTACGCTGTAAATTCTTCGTAAATTTGGGACAAAAAAATTCGCAACTGCATCGCAAATTTTATGACTATTTTGCGACAATTTTGCTACTGTTTTAGAAATCGTCGCACTTTTACGACAAATTTACGACGAAGAGTATAGTTGGTGGGTAGTTTGAAAACGTTTATAATGTTTGGTAACCGTATATTTGCGAGGAAACATATGTCCCAAAAGATTAGGAAAACAGTAGCTACTGCATAGCAAATGAGCATTAATCGCAAAACGGAAGTAGCAAATTAGAAGCAAACTTTTCAGAATATCTATAAATATTATAGGATTGGAAAACAAAAATCATAACACAAAACACCAAACCAAACCATAAAAGATTTGAATTTGCAAAAATCTCCAAACATTTGTGTGATGTTGTGTGATAAAACGGGCAAAACCGTGTCGTCCTGGGAGCATGGCATAAACACAACTCGGGCATGGATGTACAAACAAGAGATCCGGAGAGCGGAAAAGTAACGAAAGCGTTTAGGGAAGGTCTGGATCAATTCATGCAACACATGAGCAACCAACCATTTGCACAAGATAACGGTAACATGATTTTCTGCCTTTGTGTTAAGTGTGAGAACACACATTATTGGCAAGCTGATATAGTTGGAAGCATTTATATACCCAATGGTTTCTGCCAAATTATTATGTCTGGTTTTCGCATGGAGAAGATTTTGTTGTCAATGTTTCGAGCAGTTCTAGTACGAATTATCAAGTCAATGAAGATGAACATATGAGTGAACATTATCATGGTCAGAATAATGTATATGTATATGGTAATCATGATGGTAATATGTTTCAGGACATTGTAATTGATGCATTTCATGAAAGTATGGCATCATTTAATGATAACATTGTTGAAGAACCAAACTTAGATGCTAAAAGGTTTTACAATATGTTAGGCGCGACTAATGAACCCATCTACGAAGATTGTAGAGAAGGGCTGTCAAAATTGTCATTGGCATCTAGGATGATGACAATAAAAAGCGAAGATAACATGACTGAAAATTGAATGGATAAATGCGCTGCATTATTTAAAGAGTATTTACCGGAGGGTAATAATTCGGCAGAGTCTCACTATGAAATACAAAGATTGGTTGCGAGTATTGGCTTACCATCTCAGATGATTGATGTCTGCATTGAGAACTGTATGATTTTTTTGGAAAGATTATGTTAAGCTGCAGGAATGTCAATTTTGCAAAAAGCCAAGAAAATAAGGAGATAAGCGGACGTACACGGGTGCCGTACCAGCGCATGTGGTACCTTCCCATCACATAGAGGTTGAAGCGATTTTACCAATTAGAGAGGACAAAAGCGTCAATGTGATGGTATGCAGAACATTTCTCTGCAGATGGGGTTGTTAGCCATCCATCGGATGAAAAGGCATGGAAATACTTTAAAACGGTGCATTGGAATTTTTGCTAAAGAAAATAGAAATGTTTATTTGGGCCTCTACACTGACGGATTTAGTTCATTTGGTATGTCTGGTAGGCAATATTCATTATGGCCAGTGTACCGTTTTAAAGTATTTCCATGCCTTTCCATCCGATGCAATAAGAATTTTTGTTTCTCTGTATTTTGGTTCCTAGGCCTAAGCATCCAAAAAGGTCTCTTGATATGTTCTTGCAGCCTCTTATCCATGAATTATAGGAGTTATGAGATGTTTGTGTACGAACATACGATGCGTTGCAGCACCAAAACTTCAACATGCCTGCTGTGCTTATGTTGACCATAAGAGACTTCCCCGCGTATGGAATGTTATCCGGATGGACAACACACGGAAGATTATCATGTCCTATGAGACACATGCATATCAACTAAAGAATGGACGAAAATCTTGCTGGTTTGATTGTCATCATCAGTTTCTGCCACTGAGTCATCCGTACCAAAGGAATAAAAATTTTTTTAAGAAAAACAAAACTGTGAAAATTCCCCCGCCAGTTTATCTGTCAGGGGAACAGGTACACGAGCGACTAGATTACTACGGTGCTCAACAAACTGCGCAACGTGGGGGTAATTGACACACACTCGGGAATATGACAGATGGATATTTAGAGCATCGCAACTGGCATAAGAAGAGTATTTTTTGGGAACTGCCTTACTGGAAGGATCATATGTTGCGGCACAATCTGGATGTCATGCACATAGAAAAAAACTTTTTTCGATAACATTATCAATACGCTATTGAATGTGCAGGGAAAAAAGACAACTTGAAATCAAGGTTAGATCTCGCTGATATATGTGCACAAAGCGAGTTGCATATTACGAGAGACGGGAAGGCATTGATTCCAAGTTTTTGGTTGTGATCAGACGGGAAGAATACGTTGTTCAACTGGATGAAGGATGTTGTGAAGTTCCTAGACGGATATGTGTCAACTTTCTCAAGGTGTGTGGAGCAAGGAAAAAAGTTTTATGGAATGAAGAGTCATGATTGTCATGTATTATGCAAAGTTTAATGCCTTTTGCTTTCCAAAAGCTCCTACCAACTAACTTCCATGAGAAGATTGCAGGTACATGGATTTTTAGTATTTTATGTATACTATTTAGCATTTTTTCGAAAACAATAATCGACATATCTTTTATAGATATCAAAGCATATTTCAAAGACTTATGCACTAGAACATTGACCGAGGATGACATAAAACAAATGGATACCAATATCCCACTTGTTCCATTTGTTCCTGGATTTGGTTCAAGGAACATAACGGTCAAAAAATATGAGGAATAATTTAATCACCTCAGGCGATATGTTGGAAGAAAGCTCGAGAATGAGAAAGCTCAAATTCGTTGGTTCATCCGCAGCATAAGGATGGAGCTAAAAAATTATTGATCGGTTCACACCCTTAACAAAGTTTCAGAACTGGTGGAAAGGGCTGCGATGATCAAAGCTAACATTTAGGATGGAAGCTTTAAGTTTTGTTTGTTAGGAAAAAAGATGGAAGCTTTAAGTTTTGCATCGATTATCGGAGACGGAATCAAGTAACAGTGAAGAACAAATACCCATTACCCTGGATATATGAGTTGTTAGACCAACTCAAAGGAGCAAATTGGTTCTCGAAGATTGACATGGCTTCAGTTACCATCAGATCTCGATAGAATTATCAGATGTAAGAAAGACGGCATTCCAGACAGGGTATGGTCACTGTGAATTTGTGGGTTTGCAATTCGGGTAATCAAGTAAACCAATGCACCGACATCTTTTATTAAGATGATGAATAGCATATTATGTAAATGTTTGGATGAGTTCGTAATCATCTTCATAGATGATATACTTGTCTATTCAATATATCGGGAAATACATAAAGTTCATTAAAGGTAGTGTTGGTACATAAGCTGTATGTTAAGCTAAGCAAGTGCATCTTTTGGCAAATGACTATTGATTTCCTTGGACACATTGTGTCAAATCAGGGAGAGTTAATCGCATAAGAGAAATCCATACCTATATATAATGGTTGAACGCGATCCTCGCATCATGCAAATTTGAGAAATGAAAAAAATTAACAGAAAATCTAAGTCAGAGTTCGAAAAAAGATAAACCCAATCCTAGCATATGACTCAATAGAAGATTACCAGATATGCGATACCATCTTTTCGTCCTCTTGTAGAAAGTGATGTTTCTATACTGCGAACTCTTTGACCTAAGTCTACTCCTGCTTTTTTTAACCAGTTCTTGATAGTGGTTGCATCACAATTGCAGCATCGCAACCGCATTGATCCACATGAATACGAGTCATATCATAAGAGGATCAAGAGAGTATTCGACCACGAGAGAGGTGCACAAACAATCAATGAAATGTTTTGAATCCAACAAAAAAAATTGTAAAGATATCCGATTAATTTAGGCAAAGCCTATAAAACATAAATTTTTTGAATCCAAATCGAAAGTTAACGATTCCATCCCGAATAATCTAGGTAATACCTCCTAATACATGTGCTTTACAGTAGAACATGAACAGTTAAGTCTATTAATCTCTTTTCTTTGAGATCGACCAAAATCATATATAAGAAGTTATGAAACAATAGAACATGAACAATTAGGTTAATCAATCTCTTTTGATGTAAGATTAAAGAGGATGATCTCACAAGGTGGAACCAATGGAGTTTAAGCAACTAGCTAATGGGCTCTCTTTGCTTAAACCAGTGAATGATGAACTCAGAACTGAATAGATTCAAAAGGATTGTAAGTAACACATGATAGTAGAAGGGACATGAACCGAGTCAAGAAGAGACAGACAACAAGAGAAATCCACACAAGCTATGGAGTTTCTCAAGAACATAGTCAAAGATTATGAAATCAAAAACTAGAGAATTCTTATTGACAAAAAATGCGACTACAAAGAACATAGTGGGTGAGGTTATATAGCCTCATAAACCCTAACGTATAATGTTTAGAAACTAAAAAAGAAGGAAACTACTTGCAACATTAAACAAAAAGTAGATGTTAGCCAAATAAATGGCAAAAGCAAAAAGAAAATAAAAACTAGCAATTATGATATGCTTATTTTTCAAATAAGGAAATTCGTGTATTGGCTTGAACCTTCATGTTCCTTTGCTTAATTTCGTTTGTTCTAACTCCAATAAAGCATCTGAATGAGTTGGAGTCTTTCCAAAGTTGTAGCTTCAAGTTGGTGAAATACTAAATAAGGAAAGTTCCTTTTTTGTCGGATTAATGGTCTTATCTCTATGTGTGCGTCTCTGGTCTGATCTAGGACGGTCTCTGCTTGACCTCATGTGGCATGAGTCCCTTGAATTCTATAGTATGTGTATCCACTCCGCTCATGAATGGTTAAGGCTCGTTCAACTTCCAACTCGACTTCATCTTCCCTTTGGTCCATATCGGGTCTAAATGGCTCTTCTAGGGTAATCTTCAAGTTGTATTGTTTTTGAATGATGTCTTCATGCTCCATTTAGGTCAACAAGTTCTCTACTCCTTTGTTAAATTCCTCATGCAGGTTTCATATTCCTGATATGGTCCTTGGTGGTTGTCTTATGATTAGGATTTGGTTTTGCCTCAGCTTCGGATGAATTCTTGTACTCATCATTCCCTCCCTCTTGAAAAGGTTATGACCTCAAAAATGGTTAATTTTCATGGAAATGAGCTAAGTCTACAACATTAAAGGTTGGAGTTATGTTTAGCTCACCTGGTAGTTCCAGTCGATAGGTGTTGTTGTTGATGCATTCTAGCACTTTAAATGACCCATTTCCACGTGGTGCTAGCTTGGAATTCATCTGGTTTGGGAACCTCTCATGCCTCATGTGCATCCAGACCCATTCTCCTAGTTCGAATGTATTTTTTTCCTCTCCTTATCTTCCTGCCTTTTGTATTGCTCTGTCTTTTTCTATAGATTTTCCTTAATCTTTTGGTGTAGTTTCTTCACAAACTGCCTTGGTTACTTCATCTTGGTCTAAATACTCGGTTTGTGGTAGTGGTGAAATATCTAATGGGTTAGATGCTTAAAGTCGTAGACAACTTCAAAAGGAGATATTTTAGTAGCCGAGTGAGTGAGGTTTATATGCAAATTCAATGTAAGGTAAACAAGCTAACCAATTATTTAATTTTTACCAATCCTGGCCCTTAGTATGGTGGATAGGGTACAAGTAACCACCTCAATCTGCCCATCAGTTTGTGGGTGACATGTTGTGGAGAAAAGCAGCTTGTTCCCTAGCTTTCTCCAAAGTGTTTTACAGAAGTGACTCAAGAACTTGGTGTCACGATCAGAAAAAATTGAATGAGGCAAGCCATGGAAACGCACTACTTTTTTAAAGAACAAATCAACTATTTGGGTTGCATCATTTATTTTGGCACATAAAATGAAGTGTGCCATCTTTGAGATCCGGTCAACAACAACAAAGATGTTATTCTTATGGCTGATCTTGAGTAAACTTAGCATAAAATCCATAGAAATATCTACATAAGGCATGTTGGGAATATGCAATAGAATGTAAGGATGTGACCTAGATTTGGCTTTGAGGTATGTGATAGACTTTGAGCAGAAACTCTCCACGTCTCTCTTGATATGGGGCAAAAAGAAATGCTCTACGAGTATACTTAGTGTTTTGTTTGCTCTGAAATGCCCTATAAGTCCTCCTCCATGTGATTCTTGGATCAATAACTCTCTCATGGAACCTTGTGAAATGCACAGCCGTTTGTCTCTAAATAAAAACCTCTCATGTTGATATAATGGTTCCGCAATATCTTTAACACACTCCTTGTAATTTTCCTTAAAGTTTTGGATCCTCTTCATACTGATCCAGACATAGATGAGATTTGCTCCTAGACTCCATGGGCTGGTTTGTACTATGCTAATACCCCTAGGGTTGAGAGGTGTGGCTCTGTGTGATATGGTGGGTATTGGTGTGGTGTTAGTCGAGAAACACTTGACCCATGATCGGTGGTGTTGGTCGAGGACACTCGACCCACAAAAGGTGGTGCCAGTCGAGAAACTCTTGACTCACGATCGATAGGATTTGACCGAGAGACTTGATGTGTTCATATTTTAGCACTCCTTAGCATGCACTTGTCTTAGTTTTTACACTCATTTAGATTACTTAATGCACATTTCTCTTCATATTAGGTTCCATTTAGTTTAGGATTAGTCTTAGAGTCTTAGGTCCATTATGTTGCATTTGCATTGCATTTTGAGTCTATTTAAGGTACTATGGAGGCCTAGGATTAAGAAGAATCAATTGGAGAATGAAGGAGAACCAAGGGGATGGAGAGGAGCCAAACACCATCAAATGTAAGCTGCATCGACCTGTCCAACTCACCAGGTCGATGCAGCAGGTCGATGGGAGAAGCACCTGACGAAAAGGAGGGCTGATGTTCACTCCATCGACCTGCCCTCTTCACCAGGTCGATGTAGGCTACACTTTCTACACAATTTCGTGTTTGACCCGGTTTGTCCCGGGTGGATCCGGGTACATCTCGTTTTCCTATAAATACCTTTAAGCACATTAAAAATCTTAAGCTTTTTCTGATTTTTCTTTATCCCTTGGGCAAAAACAAAATCCATTGGATTGGATGTTAAATTTTCAACTTTTTATGTTTGATTAGTGAAGTTTTCTTAATCTTTTCTCTTAATCTTTCATTATGTCTTTCATTACTCATGCGTTGATGGTTTGTTTGAGCATGATTGAGTAGTCTTTTAGTGGATTATGGGTGGAGTAGATTAGGATGTTTGATATGTGATTGGTGATGCTTAGGTTTAGATTCTCTTGAATTCCATTGATTAGAGAGAACCCATTGCTAGGATTGAAGTAATTAATCAATTCTTAGATCAAGGTCTTTTAATGCCCGAAAGGTGTTTGTGAAAATGTCTAGACCAACTCTAATTCATGCTTTTCATATCCTAACCAATTAACACTTGATGCTTAGGGTGATTTGTAGACTTTTATGGGCATATGCGCTAATGATATCTTCTCACTTCAATAGGGACCGAAATGATTGTCATTTTGGATGATTAGTAGAATGGGTTAGTACTATGTGAAAATGAGCTAGCCTACGTCATGGGATCCATGTCTTGGAAATGGTTATTTATATGGTCTTGCATCACTAGTCATAGGTTAAACACTCTTGATCCATGATCTCTACCCAAAGTCCATGCCTTTATCATATTTTTATTATCTTTATTTGTCCGGTTGACTTTTTGTTGACTTTCTTAAATTTCTTTCTTTTAAGTTTAATTTATTAGTTTTCTTTTATGTTTCTAATCTTGCTTATTACTTTTCTTGCATCTTTGCATTCATTTGCTTAGGTTGTTAGTCGGTTACAAAACACATCTTTTGAAATTGGCTTAGCTTCCATAGTGTCTTGTATTCTTATTGCCTTCGCATGCTCCTTGTGGAAGAATGACCCTTAAATGCTACAATGATATTGACCATATACTTGTGGTTCGCACTTAAGGTTTAAAGCTAGGTTGAAGTTGCATTTAGAGTTTGTTTGAACTTGAAAATCGCATATCAACCACTCATCAAGTTTTTGGCGCCGTTGCCGGGGAGTATTAGGCATTAGGATTTGGATTCTTGGGAGTCTAAGTTCGTTTTTTCTTTATTTTCATATTTAATCGTTCGTGTTCTTGTCTTGTTCCCTCTTTTGAAGGTGCATTATCACGAGAAGTAAAGGAGCACCAAGTGATTTTGATCCTAGGATTGACATCAATCGGTTAGTGAAGCAAGCTAGGGAAACAAGGAGAGAAAAGGAACGGTTAGAACACCTAAGGTGTTTAGACATGTTAGGAAACCATGCTAACCAAGGTGGTGGAAACCACCAAGAAAGAGAAGCACATGGAGTTGGAGTAGGAAACCTTCCTAAAGCTCCCATTCATGCCCCTAGGGAAGAGAAAAGGATTGGTGCCTTTGACTAACCTCTCACAAATGGGACTAGGACGAGCATTCGACCTCCTCCATGCGCCAATAACAATTGGGAGATAAAGTCTAGCCTCATCAACATGGTGCAAAATAATTGATTCTTTGGATTGCCTATGGAACATCCAATAGAGCACTTGGATAATTTTGATCGCTTGTGTGGCACTGTGAAGATGAATGGTGTTTCGGAAGACGTAATCATGCTCACACTCTTCCCATTCTCTCTAGGCGACAAAGCCTCTCAATAGGAGAAGAGTGTAGTTACATCCTCCATAACCACGTGGGAGGAGTGTAAGAAACGATTCTTGGCCAAGTTTTTCTCTAATCAACGAAATGCCAAGATAAGGAATGATATTCAAAGCTTTCAACAAGGAACGAATGAGAATTTTTATGAGGCTTGGGAAAGATTGTAGGGTTATACGCGTTTATGCCCTCACCATGGATATCTATGGAAGCATTGTTGGGAATATTTCACCGGGGAATTGAGGAGAAATACCACATTGTTCTTAACACCGCGGGTAATGGAGATTTTGCTAGCTTATTGGTTGACCAAGGAGACCAACTTGTGGAAAACCTTGCACAAAGCAACCAATGCTATAGTAAGGAGTATGATAGAAGTGTGAGAGAACCAAAAAGAGAAGATCTAAGGATCAAGGAATTGAGTGACAAGCTTGACAAACTTCTTATGGCTAACAAGAAGCAAGTGCACTTTATTGGTGATTATGATGGGAACAATGAGTTGGTTTGTGAAGCTACACAAGATGGACAAGAAGAGATTTGCTATATACAAGGTCAAGGAGGTTACTACCAAAAGGGCTTCAATCCAACTATAGGAATCATCCCAACTTGTACTATAGAAGCACTAATGTGGAAAACACACAAGACCAAATCTACCCACCTAAACCACAAGGTTTTCAACCACAACAAGGGTTTATCACACAACAACAAGGTCAAGGATTTGTCCCTCAACAACAAGGCTTTGCTCCTAAACAACAATACACTTTCCCTAACCAAGTTGCTCAAAACTTCCAAAGACAAGCTAGTGCTTCTACTCAACCTTCATCACAAGACCATGGGATCAAGGCTTTGGTACAAAGTATCTTAGAAGGTCAAGTTAAAAATAGCGCATATATCAGAAAGAAGTTCCTAGAGGTCAACAATAGAATTGATAGCATGTACCAAGAGTTGGATGGTAAGATTACAAGCTTGGCATCACACGTGAAGACCTACAAATGGCGCAAATGGCTTCAAGTTCTAAGGCTCCAAGTGGAACTCTACCGGGTAAATCCGAGTCTAACCCTAAGTCATTTTGCAATGTTGTGGTAATGGATGATGAAAAAGATTGGGAAGCTCGTGGTGGACCATTGAAAATGGAAGAATTTTAAGAAGATGTGCTATACTTGGATGATTTGGCTAAGCTACTTGAGTGCCCTTATGTTGAAGAATTTGTTAAGAATGATGAAGAGCTTAAGGTAAAAGCTCCAAAGATCATTAAGAGAGAGGAACCCCCTAGCTTTGAACCCTCTCCTTATGAACCAAAACTTCCATTTCCTCGCCCGATATTTACTAAGACCCTAAAGAGAGTTCTAACAAGGTTCAAGAATTATTTGGAGGAAGATTGAGTAAAGTTGCCCAAAGAAGATGGTGTAGCTCAAATCCCCATCTATAGACAACTCATCAAGGATGTCTTGACTAACCATGGCAAGGTCATGGATGTTATGAAGAAATATGAGGATGATGGTGGAGAGACACAAGTACTTAAGACCTTCACTAAGAAAAAAAATCCGGGTACATTTTCTCTTCCATGCTCTCTTGGAGATTTGGAACTCGATCATGCATTATGTGATTCCGGTTCAAAGGTCAATGCTATCTCTTATGATATATTTGATACTTTGGGTGTTAAGAATTTAAAAGGTAACACAAGCTCCATCACATTTGCGGATGCTTCTTCTAAGTGTCCACTTGGAATTCTCGAGAGCTATCCGGTAAAGATAGGAAATTGCATAGTGCCAACCGACTTCATGGTTGTGGAAATGGACTCCGCTAAGAGGATGCCCCTCATTCTTGGTACACCTTTCTTAGAAACCGTGGGAGTAACAATGGATTTTCTCAACAAGAAAGGTATTCTCCACAATGTTAGCCCCTATGTCTCTTACCCAATCTCCCCCACCTCAAGGAAGCTTTGTGGCACAATCTCCTATGGAGAAGAAGAAGTTGGTCAATTGATGAGTTTAGAGACCAAAGATGTGCCTCATATTGTTGAACAAGAAACCCTTGCTAAAGGGATGAAGAGAATCTCCAAGATACTTTTGATGGAGATGGTCTAAACTTACTCTTTGAAGACCAAGAAGAAATGGTGTCCAAGGCTAAGGCACCTATTGATCTAAAGGAAGCACCAAGTGTGAAAAAGAAACCCACCCTCACCCTACGTCCCATTAAGTTGGTTGAAGGAGCAATTGAGTGCAAAGAAAAGTGTAAGGGCGGTTTCAAGCCATTCTCTAAGGCTAAGATTATTCTTCCTCCCGGTATGAAGAAACAGCAAGTTGACGAAGCCAAGAAGGGCTATGAAGGAGTGTTTTAAGATTGAGTTGACGGATTGTGGACCAAGCACCAAGGAAGGTTCACATACCACCTCCAACTAGAATCTCCTCAAACCATCAAGTTTAGAGATGTTAAACAAGCGCACTAGGGAGGCAATTCCTTGGTATCTTTTTACATACTTTTATCTATGTTTTACCTAATTTTCTTTGTGTTTTAGTGTGTTTGAGTTTGTAGGAAGCAAGAGGATCAAGCATGGATCGATTGGGGTGAAAACATGGCACTTTGGAGTACCATGTTGCCTGCATCGACAAGCCATCTTTACCAGGTCGATGCACCAGGTCGATGGGAAGGAAAATAGCTCGAAAGTTCCCCTAGTGTGTGCTGCATCGACCAGGCACACTCACCACGTCGATGCAGCATTCATCCGCCAAGGTAAGTTTTCTTTGACCTTTTTCTAAATGTTGACTCGGTTTACTTTGGTTTAGACCGGTTTTTTTTATTTTAAACATTATTTCATGCCGGTTTAGACCCTCTAAAACCCTCAAAACGAAATCCTCTTATTTATCCCTCATTTCTCAAACTCTTTTGCATCTAAAAGCTTTCTTTCTACACTAAAACTCACATATTTCCCACTTTTTGCATTCAAACTCATTTTATTTCAAAAAGAGAATCTCAAATCTCCACTCCCATTAGCTCTTGTTCATCTCATCTGTTGCCAAACACAAGGTATGCTCTATCTCTTTCTCTCTCATAACCCATCTCCTCCATTAAAGCTAATGGAAGCTTACATTTTGTTTTCATGGAGTTGTTAGCTTAGGGTTTTAAGATTACTTCCTTTTGCTTTGGTTAAGGTTTATATGCTATGGGTTGTTGATTTCTTATGAGTTTGAGATGATTTAATGGTTCAATTTTGAAAATTTTCACCTCTTAGGGTTCTTAGTGTGAAAAGTGAAGAAATGGACATGAAATTTGAAATTTTAGAGAAAGTGTAAAATATTTAGAGCTTTATCATTCAAATGCTACCATTAAGCATGCTTATTAATTACATTACACTACATTTTTAGAAATTCTCAAATTGGCTTGCTTTGGATTTGAATGAAAATGCTTGTTTGATGAAAAAAAGGACCTTGAATTGGTGTTCTTATACTTTTAATTGATTGGTTTATGTTAACACTTGAGTTGATAGTATAAGTGTCAATCTATTGTTACTACTTTCGCTTTGAAATGATTATATAGATGGACATTTTGTGATTTCAAATTGTGTACCATTCTCATATGAGAATTGCCTTTTTAGGATTAACCAAGCACACAAACCATGAACTCTTCATCAAGAACAAGACGACATTCTCACCAAGGGACTTATGTGTTTGAGGAGTGGTCTCAAAAAGCTTTTCGATTCTTGAATGAGTTAGACCGTGCCACTTTTTACCCTACCCGCTTTGCTTGTCGCAGTACCATTAGAGATGGGAATCCAAGATCAAGTGGATGATCTTGTGGAAAGAATGCATTTGGGGGACTAGCTAAAATGGATCATGAGACATATCCGGAGCCAACCAAACACTTCCTAGCCACGGTTCAATACATTGAAGATGGACCAAATGGGAGAAGACATATTCACTTCATGGTTGGACCGAAGAAATACTCAATCTCCTTCAAGGCGTTTTATGAAGTATATGGATTCCCCGAAGCTATTTTTGATGCGGTGCAAGAATTCAATCAAGAGTCAACGGTTTGGAGAAACATAGCCATGGATGAGCCCTACTCATCTATCAATTCACGGATGTCTAAGGTGAGAAACCCTACCATCCGCTATGCCCTCCGTCTAATGGCCAACACCGTGTATGCTCGTCACAACCCGGGTGTCCCCACTTCAAACAAGTTGAGATTGATGTATGGAGCAATTCACTACTTCCTCCATGACTAACATGGGGGCCCCATTGCAACTGACCCCAATTTCTACCATTGAAGATGAGACCCCTTTGTGTTGTTTCTTGCCACGTCCAAGGTATTGCAATACGAATTGCTTCCAAGACCTAAGGTTTCCAATGCCATGCCGCTTCACGTTTGAGCCTCCTCCTCCACAAGATTTCAATCCTGACCACTTCTAGCTCCAAGGTACCATTTCTACCATTGTAAATACCACCTAGTTTTTAATTCTTTATTTTTGCATATCATTGTTTTCTTTCTTCCACCTTCGGTTTTGCTTTCTCACCGGGACGGTGAGAAGTAAGTCCGGGGGAGGAGATTGGTTGCAAATGATCATTTTAGTTGTTTTGTTTTCTTTTTGCATATTTAGTCTCATAATTTGCATTGTATATATGATAAAGCACAAAAATCCTAAAAATTTGAAAAACTTTGAAAATACATAAAGATTTTATCATTTAGTTGCATTGCATACACTTGTATGCTCATTTTATGTTACATTGTACATATGAGAACAATGTTGAAGTTGCCTTGCAAAGGTTTTTGACTTAGCATTCAATGCAAAACTCTTGATAATGTGTTTATTACTTAAGTAAATCGTAGAAAAGCTCTCTTCTTTGCATCTTGATCTCTTCGCTCGAAACTCTTGTTTTGTTCATGTTTGCTAAACTTGAAACCAATTCTACCTTATTTGACTTTAATTTGGACTTAATTTCTTGCTTAGGATCTTGAGATGCATGTTCATGGTCTCCAAAGACACATTTGGGTTTTCTTATTCGTTTTTACCACTTTATGCTAACCTAAATGGCCATTCTCATATTTAGTTTGGTTTTCTCCACCTTAACCCGAACCTTTCATTTCAAATCCCTTGTTATTTGCTTGAGTGAGGCATTTTTGCGAAAATGCATATACATGCAAAATCTCGAAAGATGGGAACGACAAAGAAGGTCTTCCATTAGGCTAGTCTTTTAAGCTCGAGGCTAGCAAACTAGGAGGGTGTTTATGATATCTTATTCTTGGTTGGGTTTGGTGAGGGACTTGGGAGAAAAAGAAAGAGAGAATGGTTGAAACCAAAGAAGAAAGAAAGAAAAAGGAAAGAAAATGTAAAAGCTACTCTAGGGAAATGTTAAGTGTATAAAGAAGACTCTAAGTGTTTAAGGCAAAAAGCCTAGTTTCCCTCCATAAGCTTAAAGTCAAAGAAAGTTATAAAGAAAAGGAAAGAATCAAGGAGGATGAAAGAGGAAAAGAAAAGAAAGAGTCTATAAGAGAAAACCCCCCCCCCCCCCCCCCCAAGAGTTAGAAAAACAAAAGAAAAGAAGAAGGTTTGGTTCTCAACCATTTACTTTGTCTCAAAAGAAATAAAGTATGTAAGAGTTTGGGTAGAATGGGAACACTTATTTGTATGCATCAATTGTTCCATTTCTTCCTTGCTTTTTCATGCTGTTTTGCATTATTTTTCTTTGAGAGTAAGTCACTAAAATATTTTGAAACCGCCTTATCTTTTGTATCATGAACCTTTTCCTTGCCATGCCGATTGAACATGATCGATAGTTTCTAAGCAAGACCGCACTTAAACACCTAATTGAATGTTAAAGAATTGGTAGATAGGATGGCATGCAGAAGCTTAACTTTGAGTCTAGAGGCAAAAGATTGAAGTTGCGATAGATGTGAGAAGATTGATTGAGTAGAGATTCACTTAGGCGATAACTATGTATTATCTTGAGCCTTGATGTTGAATGCTTTGTTAATTCCTTTTGGCTTTGAGTTCTCACTTTCAAACCTCTTCTTCGGGTTTGTTCTTACTTGTTTGCTTTAGGAAAAGCAAAGGACAAGTCCGGGGGAGTTGATGTGTTCATATTTTAGCACTCCTTAGCATGCATTTCCCATAGCTTTTACACTCATTTAGATTACTCAATGCACCTTTCTCTTCATATTAGGTTCCATTTAGTTTAGGATTAGTCTTAGAGTCCTAGTCCATTATGTTGCATTTGCATTGCATTTGAGTCTATTTCAGGTACCAGGAAGCCTAGGATCAAGGAGGATCAATTGGAGAAGAAAGGAGAACCAAGGGGGATGAAGAGGAGCCAAACACCACCAAATATAAGCTACATCGACCTGCCCAGCTCACCAGGTCGATGGAGCAGGTCGATGGGAGCAGCACCAAGCGAAAAGGAGGGCTGATATTCACTGCATCGACCTGCCCTCTTCACCATGTCGATGGGACAGGTCGATGCAGGCTACACTTTCTGCACAATTTCGGGTTTGACTCGGTTTGTCCCGGGTTGACCTGGGTACATCTCCTTTTCCTATAAATACTTCTAAGTACATTAAAAACCCTAAGATTTTTCTAATTTTTCTTTATCCCTTGGGGAAAAACAAAACGCTTTGGATCTTGGTATTTGGATGTTAAAACTTCAACTTTTTATGTTTGATTAGTGAAGTTATTTTAATCTTTTCTCTTAATCTTTCATTACTCATGCTTTGATGGTTTGTTTGAGCAGGAGTGAGTAATCTTTTAGTGGATTATGGGTGGAGTAGAGTAGGATGTTTGATGTGTGATTAGTGATGCTTAGGTCTAGATTCTCATGATTTCCATTGATTAGAGAGAACCCATTGCTAGGATTGAAGTAATTAATCAATTCTTATATCAAGGTCTTTTTATGTCCGAAAGGTGTTTGTGAAAATATCTAGACAAACTCTAATTCATGCTTTTCATATCCGATCCAATTAACACTTGATGTTTAGGGTGCTTTGTAGAATTGTATGGGCATATGCGCTAATGATCTCTTCTCACTTCAATAGGGACCGAAAGGATTGTCATTTTGGGTGATTAGTACAATGGGTTAGTACTATGTGAAAACGAGCTAGCCTACTTCATGGGATCCATGTATTGGAAATGGTTATTTATATGGTCTTGCATCACTAGTCATAGGTTAAACACTCTTGGTCCATGATCTCTACCCAAAGTCCATGCCTTTATCATATTTTATCATCTTTGTTTATCCGGTTGACTTTCTTAAATTGCTTTCTTATTGCTTTCTTTTAAGTTTAATTTACCTATGTATGTTTTCTTCTATGTTTCTAATCTTGTTTGTTACTTTTCTTGCATCTTTGCATTCATTTGCTTAGGTTGTTAGTTGGTTACAAAACACATCTTTTGAAATTGGCTTAACTTCCAGAGTGTCTTGCATTCTTATTGCCTTCGCATACTCCTTGTAGAAGAATAACCCTTAAATGCTACAATGATATTGACCATACTTGTGGTTTGCACTTAAGGTTTAAAGCTAGGTTGAAATTGCATTAGAGTTTGTTTGAACTTGAAAATCGCATATCAACCACTCATCAAGACTCAACCCCTGATCGATGAAAATATTCGAGAGAAACATGACTCTGTTCTGTCTGGATCAAAAACTTTTGACTAGATTGGAAGGTGATGATCGGTCTGGAGAATGCTTCAGGAAAATCCAGATATGTCTTGACTCACATTATTTGATTATCATATTAGGATGTTTGAGAAAGGTCGGTTCAATGAAAGTGCATCAGGTTGATGTTTGTGTGCATGGTTGTCTAGAAACCTTACCGTGTGGACAAAGGGATGCACCAAACGAGGGTACAGTTGAGGAAACAGTAATGTACCTCGACCCCATCTCGTTAAACAGCCAAAAAGAACTATGGTGAAAGTCTAGGTCGAGAGACTCCAACTTTCACCCGATGGTTCGATTGGTTTTGGCTATCTGATAAGGATTGTCCGTGAACCAGACAAGAATTGGTTCATGTAATTCTAGTTGTTACTCGATCATTCTTTGTCAACCCTACGGTAAAGTCTATGAGTAAGGTTTGGTACAGGAAAACTGAACCATGGTTCGGGGAATCTGGATTGGGTCTTATACAGCTAAGGGGATAGAGGGAAGGCACAAACCAGATTGGATTTTCCACAACCCAATTTTACCGTGGTCCTACCACCACTAACATATTGTCTTAATATGTTGGATTTCTGCAAAGACGGTCACCGTATGGCCATAGATGATGGACAGGTAGCGTATTGGGACAGTCGTACCTACCTTGCACCGACCATAGAGTGCAAAACTGGTTACATTGCTTGAAATGCTTTGGCTATTGCTTGAAAACCTAGAAATCATGGACTTGGGTTCATTGGAAGTGGTATGCATGATTGTGCACCATAGGGATTGTTTGATCGATGCATCATATAATTGCATGGCGTCATATAGTCTGCGTATTCTTGTTAATTGTGTTGGGCCTTGGTGGCACAAAGACCTATTCATAACTAACTTGGACTAGAAGGGCTCGGGGAGTCAAGGGTGAGTAACCCTCAGAAGGGATTACTGCATTGGGTAATACACTAGACGCATTACTCGGTGGCTGATCTACGGATTGGCATACAGTGAGGGCGAGGGTGTTGAATCCGTCCATATGATATGGATCAAAAATATAGTTTGTGTGGTGTGAAAATGATGGAGTCAGGTGGACTCGCATGGTTACTTTGGTATGCTACCTCTAATATTTGGTACTCCTTTCTTAGCAACTACGGGTGCAAGCATGGACTTTCACAACATGAAGGCTATACAATGTGGACTCCTATGTTTCATACTCTATATCCCCTCCCCTTCAATCTTATGTGGTATCATCTCTAGTGAAGAAGAAGTGGGCCAATTTATGAGTATCAAGACCAATGATGGATCCACACAAGTTGAGAAAGAGATGCTCCCTGTTGATCATGATCAGAATGGTGTGTAATCTTTTGATGGAGATGGTAAAGGTTTGTTCTTCAAAGAGAATGAAGAAGTGGTGTCAAAGGCTAAGGCACCCAATGCCCTCAAGAAAGAACCAAGCGATAAGAAGAAGGCCACTCTAACTCTACACCCCGTCAAGATGATTGAAGGCGCACTTGAGTGCAAGGTTATGTGTAAGGGTGGTTTGAAACCATTCTCTAAGACCAAGATAATTCTCACTCCCGGTATGAACAAACAACAAGTTCAGATGGCTAAGAAGGCCATGAAGGAGACTTTCAAGGTTGAGTTGATTGATAGGGGACCGAACACCAAGGATGGTTCCCACACTTCACCCGCCTAGAATTTCCCCAAAACGTCAAGCTTAGAGACGTTAAACAAGCGTGCCTTGGAGGCAATCCCATGGTATCCTTTGTACAAATGTTCTTATGTTTTAGCCACCTTTATTAGTGTATTTGTGTGCTTTTGAGTGTAGGAAGCAAGAGGAACAATCATGGATGGCTTAGGAGTCAAACAAGGCAAGATAAGGCAAAGTGTAGGCCTGAACTACCAAGGCAGCTAGATAAATCGATCAGCTTGGTCGATCAGATTGACACATGACCAAAATGTGCCTCTTCTAGAGACGTCGCCTGGGTCGACCAAGACTGCTCCCTGGGTAGATCAGCCAGGTCGATCAGACCTACACATGGACAGAAAAATGCCCATTTGATCGACCCAGAACACATAAATGGTCGATCAAATGGACCCTTCGGGACATCATTTCCTAAGGTAAGCTTTCTTGACTTTTTATGCATTGACTCGGTTTTCTTCGATTTAAATCGGTTTGTTTTGATTTCTAAATTTAATTTGAGACAGGTTTAGGCCCCTTAAAACCCTCAATCACGAATTCATCTCCTTCCTCTCTTATTTCACGAACACTTTTGCATCAAAAGCTCTATTTTCCTCTAAAGCTCTCTCTTTTCTCATTCACACACTCACACACTCATTTTTCAAGATGATTTAAAATTTTATCACTCTCATTTTCTCTTGTCAACCTCATCATTTCCCAAACACAAGGTATGCTCTCTCTCTCTCTCTCTCTCTCTCTCTCTCTCTCTCTCTCTCTCTCTCTCTCTCTCTCTCTCTCTCTTTCTTAACCCATCTCCTCCATTAAAATTCAAGAAAAAGCTTAAATCTTGATTTCATGGAGTTGTTAGCTTAGGGTTCTAAGATTGCTTGCCATAGCTTTGGATAAGGTTTATATGTCATGGGTTGTTGATTCCTTAAGAGTTTGAGATGATTTGGTGATTCAATTTTTAAAATTTTACCTCTTAAGATTCTTAGTGTGAATAGTGACAAAAATGGGTATGAATTTTGAAAATTTAGAGAAAATGGGAACTGATTAGAGCTTTGTCATTCAAATACTACCATTAAGCTTGTTTGCTAATTAGCTTTCATTAAAATGTTGAAAAGTTCTCAATTTTGCAAGTTTTGGATTTGATATGGAATGGCTAGTTTGATGAAATAAGAAGAACCTTGGATTGGTGTTATAATGATCTCATTGATTTTGTGTGTACTCTTGGGTTGATGAATTATGTGCCTACCCATCGATGCTATTTGAAATATGAAAATGATAAAGAACAATGGATAATCACTTTGCGCTATCAATTGTGAACCATTCTCATTTGAGAATTGCTTTTGTAGAATCAACCAAGCACACACACCATGAACTCTTCATCAAGAAAAAGACGACATTCTCACCAAGGGAATTATGTGTTTGAGGAGTGGTCTCAAGAAGATTTTCGGTTCTTGAATGAGTTAGACCGAGCTACCATTTACCCAACCCGCTTTGCTTGCCGCTTGCCGGACTATCATGCTTTAAATGGGAATACAAGATCAAGTAGATGCTCTTTCAGAAAGGATGCACTTGGGAGGACTTGCCAAAAAGGATTATACGACATATCCCGAGCCAACGATGCAAATCCTAGCCACGCTTCAATACATTGAAGATGAATCATATGGTAGTGGACGCATTCATTTCATGATTGGCCTGAAAAAATACTCAATCTCCTTCAAGGCATTTTGTGAAGTATATGGATTTCTCGAGTCTACTTTTGATGTGGTTGAAGAATTCAATTAGGAGTCAGTGGTGTGGAGAAACATAGCCATCAATGAACCCTACTCACCTCTCGGTTCTCGGATGTCTAAGGTTAGAAATCCTACCATCCGCTATGCTCTCCGTCTCATAGCCAACACCATTTACGCACGCCACAAGCCGGTAGTCCCCACTTCCAACGAGTTAAGATTGTTGTTTGGAGCCACCAACCACTCCTTCCAAGACTACTATGGACGTCCAATCGAGCTTGATCTTAACTTCTATGCGGACTCCGCATCCATGTTCCTAATCAACCCTCATAAATCTGTTTTTGAGTGTCTTCCGTGGATGCCCCTAAGATCTACATTGGAGGAATGATCACTCCTCTTTCCGAGCATGTTGGCATGAACCTAGCCCTCCACACTCCTATTAAAGAGAGGCCAAGAATGGAGTTCGACTACATCTTTTTCACCCACACTTTAGTGGGTCGTCTAGTTCCCAACACTCTTGTATATTGCTTTATGGCTGCAGACGAGACCCCGTTGTGTTGCTTCTTGACTCAACCAAGGTATTGAAACACGAGTTTCAACCGAGACCTAAGGTTCCAATTGCCACGACGTCTCACATTCGAGCCTCCTCCTCCACAAGATTTTAACTCGGACAACTTCCAGCTCCAATGTACCTCCTATCATTGTAAATACCATTCGTTTTTTAATTTTCATTCTTGCATTTAGTTTAGTGACTTTTTTATTCTTCTCTTCGGTTTTGCTTTCTCACCGAGACGGTGAGAAGTAAGTCCGGGGGGGGGGGGATAGTTTGCTAATGTCACTTTAAGATTGTTTTGTTTTCCTTTTGCATACTTGAGTCTCATGCATTGCATTGTATATGATAAAACCACAAAAACCATAAAAATTTGAAAATTTTCGAAAATACAAAAGATTTTCTCATTTAGTTGCATCTCATACACTTTTATGATCATCTTAGGTTGCATTTTACATATGATAACAATGGTGAGATTGCCTTGTAAAGGTTTTTGACTTAGCATTCAATGTGATTCTCTTGATAATGTGTTTTATTACTTAGGTGAATCGTAGAAAAGTTTTCTTCTTTGCATCTTGATCTCTTCGCTCGAAACTCTTGGTTTTGTTGATGTTTACTAAACTTGAAACCAATTATACTTATTTGACTGTAATTGGACTTTAAATTTTTGCTTAGGGACTTGAGATGCATGTTCATGGTTTTTAAAGACACATTTGGGTTTTCTTATCCGCTTTTACCACTCTATGTTAATCCAAATGGCCATTCTTATTTTTAGATGGTTTACCCACCTTAACCCAAACCTTTCATTTCAAACCCTTGTTGTTTGCTTGAGTGAGGCCTGTTTCTTGAAAATGCATACATATGCAAAATGTTGAAAGATGGGAATGACAAAGATAGTCTTCCATAGGGCGAGTCTCTTCCGCCATATGACTAGCGAACTAGGAGGGTGTAGATATTGTTTCATTGTTGGTTGGGCTTGGTGAGTGACTTGAGAGAACAAACGAAAGATAGAATGGATGAGTTCAAAAGGAAACCAAAGAAAAATAAAAGAAGAGAAAAGGAGATACTCTAGGGAAATGTTAAAAATAAAAAGAAGACTCCAAGTGTATAAGGCAAAAAGCCTAGGTTCCCTCCATAAGCTTGAAATCAAAGTTAGAAAAGCGTTTAAAAATCAAGGAGGATGAAAAGGAAAAGAAAGACAAGAGTCTAGTAAAGAATGAAACCCCCTAGAGTTAGTAAAAACCAAAGAAAAGAATAAGGTTTTGTTCTCAACCATTTGGTTTGTCTCAAAAGAAAGAAACATATGTGAGATCATGGGTAGAACAAAGGTTTCAAAAACAAAATGGTTTGGGTAGAATGGAAGTTCTTTTTTTTATACATCAATTGTTCCATTTCTCCCTTGCTTTTATATGATGATTTGCATTACCATTCTTTGAGAGTAAGCCACCAAATGATATGAACCGCCTTATCTTTGCATCATAAGCCTTTTTCTTACCATGCCGATTGAACATGATCGATAGTCCTAAGGCAAGACCGCACTTAAATAATTGAATGTTAAAGAATTGGTAGATAGGATGGCATGCAGATAGTTAAATTCGAGCCTAGAGGCAAAAGATTGGAGTTGCGATGGGTGTGAAAAGAAAGATTGAGTAGGGATTCACTTGACCGATAACTACGTATTATCTCAAGATATGATGTTGAATGCTTTGTTGGGACTTTTTGGCTTTGAGTTCTCACTTTCAAACCTCTTCTCAGGTTTGTTCTTACTTGTTTGCTTGAGGACAAACGAATGGCAAGTCCGGAGGAGTTGATGCATTCATATTTTAGCATCCTAAGCATGCATTTTTCTTAGCTTTTATAGTCATTAAACTTGCATTTTGCATCATTCTCTTTATTTTAGGTTCCATATAGAATAGATTGTATCTTAGAGTCCTGGGATCCATTTTATGCATATGTGTGGGAGTCGATTTCCATAATAGTAGATTTGTTAATGAAAAATTAGGGATTCGAAAACTTCTATGAACAGAAACACGAGAACAGAGATCCAAAGATGGTTTTTATTGATATATTCAAGAGCTTCGAATACAGAGGTTTTTTGTAACGAGACTCTGGACCTACTCCAAGAGTTATCGGATTCTTAGAACGTGTTTTTTTGTATCGGTACAGCGCAAAGTAGTCTGGAAACCAAACAGATCTCACCGAATCTGCCAGAGGACCTTGACAGGAATCTATTGGTTCAAGGATGGTGTAAGAGGATCTGATGTAGACATATGATTGAGGATCGGTGAAAAAGGGTGTGGGATATGTAAGTATGCTAGGAAATGGAAGGCATAAAGGAAAAGATATGTTGGCCGGAATATCGAATAAGGGCGAACTATCCAGAGCTCTTTAAGGACTAGAGCGGAGTCAACTCATGTCACAGATTCGAGGACCAATCTCATTTAAGTGGGGGAGAATTGTCACGACGGTGTCTCGAGGAATTTAAATTTTTTGTGCGGGAATCTCTATTGGACCGAGTGGTGTAATGGCCTAGTATTGAGTCGCGAAGATCGATTTTTAATTGGGCCGAAAGAAATGTTAAAAGAGAAAAGCTCATTAAAAAGGACTTGAATGGTGTTGGCCTGATACAATATTTCTCTTCCAAAAAGCCCATAAACCCAAACCTTGAGTTTTTTAATCTCTAAAGGTAATTAACCCTAGTCCCTAATCTACTCTAGCCTCCTCCACGTGAATCAAAGGAAGAACAGAGAGAGAGAGAGAGAAAGAGAATTCGAGAAAGAAGTGAAGGGAACGGAGACGAGGCCGTGGTGGTGGAGATGAGCTCCAACGGCAACGATGGTGGCGTGAAGCCATGGTGAGGTAGTGGTGCTGGCCCGATCTAGGCAAGAGTAGATCGGAACAGATCGGAGCCGTGGTGAACAAAACCAGCGGTGAAAGAGAAAGAAAATGAGGAGAAAGAAAAAGGGGGAAACGGTTCTGACATGGAATATTGGAGAGCCATTAATTTCTGACCAGATCCGAAAGCCTTAGGTTACGGTCTTGATGTCTCTGGAAAGATTTTGTTGCATAGTTTCTGGAGCATCTTTCCGATTTTGGATCCGAGGTAAAGTCGAAATGCAAATCACTTTCAAAGTTGATCAAAAATCAATGTTTTCGAAATCTAGAAATCTTAAGTATATTAAATATGTTTCCAGTTTCAAAGTGAAACTTAAACCACTTCCTCAAGGGTTAAGGTACGCTTTCTTAGGACCAAATTCTACATATCCGGTCATAATTAATGATGAGTTGAATGATGATGAAACATCCATGCTTTTGAGTGAATTGAGAAAGTATAGAAAACCTCTTGGATACTCCCTTGATGATATCAAAGGGATATCACAATCTTTATGCATGCACTGAATCCATTTAGAAGATGAATCAACAACATCAATTGAACATTAAAGAAGGTTAAATCCAAATTTAAAGGATGTTGTAAGAAAAGAGGTTATTAAACCTCTAGATGCGGGGATTATCTATCCTATCTCGGATATTATTTGGGTATCCCCGGTCCATGTGGTCCCTAAAAAAGGTAGAATTACAGTAATAAAGAATGATAAAGATGAATTAATTCCAACTAGAACTATTACAGGACATAGAATGTGCATTGATTACCGAAAATTAAATGCATCCACTAGAAAATATCACTTTCCACTATCTTTTATTGATCAAATGCTAGAAAGACTTGCAAATCACCCATATTATTATTTCCTTAATGGATATTCGGGTTTCTTTCAAATCTCTATTCATCCAAAAGACCAAGAGAAGACGATATTTACATGTCCTTATGGTATCTTTGCTTATTGAATGATGCCATTTGGATTATGAAATGCACCCGCCACTTTCCAAAGGTGTATGATGTCGATATTCTCCGATTTAATTGAGAATGTGATGGAAGTCTTTACCGGTGGCATCTGGGGCATCGGTTGGCATCCACAGAGGCACCTTCATGACCATCAAGGTCACAGCTATCTGGTGGTGCCAAGAAGGAACCTTAGATCTTCCTAAGGAAATACGTGGAGGCTTTGCTTCTCGGCCACGAAACTGCTGGAAAACCTGCAACTCTGGCGAGGGTTTTACGAGGCGATTTACCGGCGAACCAGAGAGAGTTAGACCACGTTCAAGCCTCCGATGGAAATATCTTGCTGCAAGGACAAGAGTTTATGCTTGTTAATTCGAGATAAAGTGCATCTGCAATTTGCATTGCAAGTTGGATAAAAACCATCCAAACCTGCTAGTTTTCAGAAATCAGGGGTTACAAAACTACTTTTAGGGTTCGTCTGGTGGATTAGATGAAGTCCGATTTGGCTGCAATTTAGTGGAGAAAATCATGGTGCTACCATTTTCAAAATCAACAGTCAGATCGGTAAGTGGATGGTTAGTTTGCTTTTAGTCACGTCTTCACGAGCATGTTTGATGCAGTTTATTTTAGTGACCAATTTGATGAGTTACATTGTTTGGTTGGACAAACGAGCTCGGAATGAACTGGAACTTTGCAGACATTTTTTGGACTCATAGGATGAGTTTATGTCAAAAGGTAAGTAGAGATGGAGATCAGGAACTCAATCGAACAAGGACAGTTCTGGACTGCAGTTTCTGAAAGTTTTGTGGCTAAGGTGAGGGTTTGTGATATATGGATTCACATTATGCAGTGGCATGATTATGTGAGCATGTATGTTGAGTCTATGGAATAGTGATTTGATGTGTTGACTGAGATGTTAAGTTGAGATCATGAGGTGATCTAGCATGGTTAAGGAATGGCAGTTGTGTTATGAATTTAGGTGTGATGTGGATAGTGATTGTAGTTTTGTTGTGGGTCTGCAACGGTGCGGTTTGGGTAATTGCGTTGTAGGACGTGTGTGATGTCGAACTGAAGATGAGGACATGGCGATCCCGCTAAAGCCCATAAACTGGCTGATGAACCAAATGTGGCGTACGACGTTTCCAGGTGACGGCCAGCCCATGTGTCATGGATATGTATTGAGATATTTTGATATGTGTGATGAGGAGTTATGTAAAGCATGTTAGGTTAATGTTGTGTTAGATGTTAGGTTGTATGTTGCATGACTGTTTCTAGGCTTAGTATATTTGTTTACTGAATTTATATTGTATAATATGAATCATGGGAGCAGGCGTGATCGCCTTCAGTGAGTAACCTATCTGTTCAACCCTCTTTTCCTCTTTCAGTGTGTGCAGGTGTGTTTCTTGTTGTTCAAGTTAGGGCGCAAGACCTAGGTCTCAAAGTGACGGGGACGGGTGTTACATCATGTTTGTACAAGGAGGAGCTGATTTTCTCAAGTTGGATGGTTTGTAATCAAAGACATACTTCATCCTCATGTGTCACAAGACAGAGAGACATATTGTCAAGTATGACCAATTATTTGGCTATTTTGATTCATGAAGATGATTGTAGTTATGCTGGAAAAGGATTGTGCTTCAAGCAAGGGATTCTTGGCTGGTTGCAGTGTTTTGTTTTTGTAATGTTTGGATGTGATATAGGATCGGAATCACTCCAATTCTAAGATCACTCAATGATTCCAATTCTAAGATCACTTAATGATCGAGAGATTCCAAGCCTAACTCGCGGAAGGTGGAATGAAGTCGAGATGGAACGTGATAAGGGGTGATTGACTCGCTCAATCAGTGAACGAATAAGGTTGTTTGAATCACACAAACAAACAGATCCGTTGCTTCAAGAGAATAGAAATGAATCGCTCACTTAAACTCTAATGAAATAAGAACAACACAAAGACTCAAACTTTGTAGACAAAGAACAAACTGTTTATTACTTTCGAAATTCAAGGGTGTTTTACAATGAAAGGATAGTTGAGCTTATATAGATGATCAGTACAACGGTCACAAACTCTAAACTAGGAAAAAAATCGTGCACAAGTGATGAGGACATCGATGCTAGCCTAACCGGATCGAAAGAGCAGCCCATCACTATAGCAGCCATGAGGCACACACCAAGGACAAGGTCAGAAACCAGTCTGTGGAGGGTTTAATCACACTATTGGAGCATGAAGAGCTCAAAGGGAAGCTGCTCACAGAGGAGATTACCCGAGAAGCTCCAATCAAGCCAACGCACATTTTAAGCTCTTCTACTGCTCAAGACTTGGAGAATGCACAAGAAGATGAGATCAACAAGGAATTGCCAGACTCTGGTCATGGACAGCTCGAGCTTCCAACAACTGCTTTCTTACAAATTCTACAAGGCTACTACCGTGTTCATCATCTCAAAGCAACTCTAGGGAAGGACATGAATTTAAAATCAAGCGCAAGACCACTTCAAGCTTCTGCTCCTAAGGTACGCATTTGATTATTTATTTCTGACCAAACTTTCCTTTTTTTTCTTGCAGCATTTTTTTTTTCTTTTAGACTGCATGTTGTTTCTTTTCCTTTTGTCTTAATTAGTCCCAGCTTTTTATTTAAAAGAGTCTGTTGTTTTTCTATTTTTCTTATTTAAATTTCGGCCAAAGAGAAGCCCTAAGCTGCTGAGCTATTTATAAAACTCATTTCTCAGCTTGTAACAGTTCACGTTTTTGATTAATAAAGATATAATTTTTTTTTGCTAAAGAAAACCCTAGCTGCCTGCTCTGCCTTCTTTGGTGCGAAGCCTTGAAGTCTGAGTGCTCTGCCTTTTTTTTTTGTTTATGTTGTTTCAGTTGCTTGTTTCGTTTGATTCTCTTTTAATAACTAGAAAAGCCATAAAAAAGTTTCATTAGTTGCAGCCTTAATCGTTTTTAGTTTCCAAAAAAAGAAAAAAAAAATCTTCAGAAGAACCCTAGAAATCGTTTGTTTCTGATTTACTTGTTCTTGCTGCGTTTGTTCCGCATAGTCTACATCATCAGCATTTGTGTCTCAATTCGGTCTATCTGCATTCATATTAGTGTTTTCTTTCATTAAAATCAAAAAAAAAAAAATCATTGCTTTTTTTCTGTTAGTTGTCTTTGCTTGTTGTTTCAGAACCCTAAAACGAAATTTCATTTAAAAAAGTTTGATTTTTTGTTCTTTGTTCTGTTTCGTTGCAACACCTAGAAAAAGCAATTTACTAGTTTCTGATTTTTCCTTTTTTGCTCTGTTTTGGCCTTTTTTCCTTTCAATTTCCTTTTGCACTTGATCTGTTTGCTTTTGTGACACAGGAAGAAGAGTACAATGGGAGAAGAGGCTGGACCAGTTAACATGGATCAGCTACTAGGTGCTATTCAAGCTTTAGGAGATCGCCTGACACGACTAGAGCAACCTCCACCACCTCCACCACCAGCAAGATGACCTATTCGTCGTACCAATGTGCAACGAGCACAAGATGAGACTGATGAGGATATGCCATGACTGGATGATGATCCACCACCAGCTCCTAACCTTAACCAGCAACATAGGAGGTTCAACCATCAAGAGAGAGATCGAGACAGAGGCCGAGACCAAGATGAGGATTACACAAGGCAAGGTGGCAAAGATATCAAGCTCAATGCCCCAACATTTGCGAGAAAGATTAACCCTGATGCTTACCTCGATTGGGAAAAATGCATGGAGTACATATTCGAGTACTACAACTACTCGGACCAGAGGAAGGTGTCCCTAGCTGCTGCTCAACTTACAGAAAATGCTTTAGCCTGGTGGGACATAGATGTGTCCGAGAGGAGAAGGCATAGGCATGGGCAGATTACTACATGGGGCGACATGAGGTTTTAACTCAGGAAGAGATATGTTCCTAATTACTACCACAGAGACTTACAAAAGTGATTTCGCAAGCTTACACAAGGGAGTAAATTTGATGAAGAATATTTTGATGAATTTGAGACCCTTAAGAATAGGTTGGAGGTAGAGGATTCTGAAGAAACACTAATGGCACAATTATTAGATGGTCTTCATGACAGGATTGCTAGAAAGGTGGGGAGACAAGCTTACCATGACCTAGAGGAGTTGTTGCACCTAGCTGTACAAGCCGAGCAACACATTAAGCGGAAGAATGTCTCCACCAGCCGTAACCAAACTACTTGGACACCACAACCTCAGAAGGCTATGGACAAGGGGAAGTCTATTGAAATAGACAATCGGTTCAAGAAGCCTATATCCGAGGCTATTAAGACTAACAGGCCAGAGACAAGTAAGTTTCCTACTCAAAGAGCTAGATACATAACTTGTTTTAAATGTCAGGGAAAGGGACAAATCATATGGCGAGTATGAATCACAAGATGAGGAGGAAGAAGCCATAGAATCTGATGAGGATATTGTAGATTATCCTGACACAGGAGAACTTCTAGTGGTGAGAAGAGCTCTCAGCGTTCTCTTTGAGTCAAAAACGATTCAAAGGGAAAACATCTTCCACTCTCGTTGTACAATCAACTCCAAGGTATGTAGTTTGATCATAGATGGTAGTTCATGTACTAATGTGGCCAGTAAGTACTTGGTTGACAAGCTAGGCTTACAAAAGACCAAGCATCCTCGGCCATACAAGCTTAAATGGCTAAATGATGAGACTGATCTCAAGATTTCCGAGAAAGTTACAATACCCTTCAACATAGGTAAGTATGCAGATCAGGCAGTGTGTGATGTGGTTCCTATGAGGCAGTGTGTGATGTGGTTCCTATGCAAGCTGGTCATCTACTTCTAGGAAGACCATGGCAGTTTGATAAGGAGACATTACATAATGGTCGCACCAATTATTATGCTTTCACGCATAAAAACAAGAAGCACAACTTAGCTCCTTTTACCCCACAGGAAGTACACGAGATGCACACAGCCATGGCTAAAGGCTCAGAGGTAAGTAAAACTAACCTCTATGTAACGCCTGCTACTGTTTTGAGATCTTTTGAGTTACAAGAAAAGGTGATTCTAATGATCTTCAAGGAAGGATTGTTTTCAGGTCAGGAGCAACAAGAGTTACCAGCTGATGTTCTTGAGCTTCTTGACAAGTTTAGTGTTGTATTTCCAGATGAAATATAACCAGGGCTGCCACCGGTCAGAGGGATAGAGCATCAAATAGACTTATTCCCTGGTGCACCTCTACCCAACTGAGCTGCTTATAGAGTTAACCCAGAAGAAGCAAAGACGTTGGAAAGACAAGTACAAGACCTGATGTCTAAAGACTATATCAGAGAGAGCTTAAGCCCTTGTGCTGTTCCTGTGCTTCTAGTACCTAAGAAGGATGGATCATGGAGGATGTATGTAGACTGCCGAGCAATCAACAATATCACAATCAAATATAGACATCCTATTCCCAGACTTGACGACATGTTGGATGAGCTCAACGGAGCTACAATCTTCTCAAAAATTGATTTGAGAAGTGGATACCATCAGGTGAGGATGGAGGAAGGAGATGAATGGAAGACTGCGTTTAAAAAAAAAGAGGCTTATATGAGTGGCTAGTCATGCCATTTGGACTCACAAACGCACCAAGTACATTCATGAGACTCATGAACCATGTCTTAAGGACATACATCTGTAAGTTTGTGGTAATATATTTTGATGATATACTTATCTATAGTACTTGCCTTGCTGATCATTTAAAACATCTAGAACAAGTACTTGAGACACTTCGGCTAGAAAACTTATATGCAAATCTAAACAAATGCACATTTTGCACTGATCAAGTTGTGTTTTTAGGATTTGTTGTAAGTTCTCAGGGATTAAAAGTCGATGAGGAGAAGATCAAAGCTATACAAGACTAGCCGACTCCCTCAACCATTGGACATGTCAGGAGTTTTTATGGTCTGGCCAGCTTTTATAGGAGATTTGTGAAGGATTTAAGTACCATAGCTGCACCATTAACCTCGGTGATAAAGAAGAACGTTGCATTCAGATGGAAACAAGCACAGGAGGATGCATTCAACAAACTCAAAGACGGCTAACAGATGCACCTATTTTGGTACTCCCAAACTTTGATCAAACATTTGAAATTGAATGTGATGCATCTGGTACAGGTATAGGAGCTGTTTTAACTCAGGATGGAAAACCAGTAGCCTATTTTAGTGAGAAACTCAATGGAGCCTCACTAAACTACCATACATATGACAAAGAACTCTATGCTTTGGTAAGGTCTCTAGAAACTTGGCAACATTATTTATTGTCAAAAGAGTTTGTTACAGATCATGAGATGCTCAAGCACCTAAGAGGTTAGACCACACTTAAGAAGAGGCATGCAAAGTGGCTGGAGTTTGTAGAAACCTTTTCCTATGTGATCAAATACAATAAGGGCAAGGAGAACATTGTGGCAGATGCCCTATCGAGGAGATACACTCTCATTGCAACAATGGAAGCCAAGATCATGGGATTTGAGCATATCAAAGGATATTATGAAGATGATCCAGATTTCAAAGAAATCTACAAAGAAACCATCAAAGCAGCCTTTGGAGCATTCTATCAACAAGATGGATTCTTGTTTCGGGAAAGAAGGCTATGCATTCCACAAGGGTCAATGAGGGAGTTACTGATAAGAGAAGCCCATGGAGGAGGACTTATGAGGCACTTTGGCAGAGACAAAACATTAAGTGTGATAGTAGAGCACTTCTTTTGGCCGCACCTAAAGAGAGATGTGGAGAGATTCTGCCCCAAGTACATCACATGCCTAAAAGCTAAATCCAGGTTACATCCTTACGGTTTATACATGCCTTTACCTATACCTAACATGCCTTGGGTGGATATTTCTATGGATTTTGTCTTAGGTTTATCAAAGATCAACCACAAAGATTCTATCTTTGTAGTTGTGGACAGATTCTCCAAAATGGCTCACTTCATCCCATACAACAAAACCAATTATGCCACTCAAACAGCTGATCTATTCTTTAAAGAAGTGGTACGTTTACATGGAGTACCAAGGACAATTGTCTCTAACCGTGACACAAAGTTCTTGAGTCCCTTTTGGAAGACACTATAGAAGAAGTTGGGGACTAAGCTACTGTTTTCAACAACTTGTCCTCCACAAACGGATGGGCAAACAGAGGTGGTGAACCGCACTCTATCTACCCTACTAAGGGCCACATTTGGTAAAAATCTTAAGAGTTGGTTACCATGCTTACCTTACATTGAATTTCCTTATAATCATGCAAAGCACTCGACTACTAAACTGTCTCCTTTTGAAGTTGTGTATGGATTTAACCCCTTGACTCCACTAGATCTTTTACCACTGCCACAAGCTGTTTATTCTAGTGCTGAAGGTGAAACCAGAGCAGATTTTGTGAAAAAACTTCACCAAAAGGTTAAAGACAACCTAGAGAAGAAGACCGAAAAGTACAAGGAACAAGCAGATAGAGGTCTCAAGGAGATCAAGTTTGAACCAGGAGATTGCGTCTGCTTACACATGAGATATGAGAGATTTACCAACCAGAGGAAGTCTAAGCTTTCACCAAGAAGAGATGGAGCATTCCGTGTGCTAGAGAAAGTCAACAACAACGCCTACAAGCTGGAGCTGCCAGGTGAGTTAAACATTTCTCCCACTTTCAATGCTACTGATTTAGCTCCTTTCCATACAGATGAATCTGTTCTGGGATCAGAACCTTCTCAAGGGGGGAGGGAATGATGAGGACATCGATGCTAGCCTAACTGGATCCAAAGAGCAACCCATCACCATACCAGTCATGAGGCACACACCAAGGACAAGGTCAGGAACTAGGAGCCTAAGAGAAGAATTTAACTAGTCTGTGGAGGGCTTAATCACACTATTGGAGCATGAAGAGCTCAAAGGGAAGCTGATCATAGAGGAGATTACCCGAGAAACTCCAATCAAGCCAACGCACATTTTAAGCTCTTCTACTGCTCAAGACTTAGAGAATGCACAAGAAGATGAGATCAACAAGGAATTGCCAGACTCTGGTCATGGACAGCTCGAGCTTCCAACAACTGCTTTCTTACCAATTCTACAAGGCTACTACCATGTTCATCATCTCAAAGCAACTCTAGGGAAGGACATGAATTTAAAACCAAGTGCAAGACCACTTCAAGCTTCTGCTCCTAAGGTACGCATTTGATTATTTATTTCTGACCAAACTTTCCTTTTTTTCTTTCAGCATTTTTTTTTCTTTTAGACTACGTGTTGTTTCTTTTCCTTTTGTCTTAATTAGTCCCAACGTTTTATTTAAAAGAGTCTGTTTTTATAAAGCTCTTTTCTCAGCTTGTAACAGTTCACGTTTTTGATTAATAAAGATATAATTTTTCTTTGCTAAAGAAAACCCTAGCCGCCTGCTGCTCTGCCTTCTTTGGTGCGAAGCCTTGAAGTCTGAGTGCTTAGACTCATCACGCATCCTTACACAGATCGTGTGGCGTCTCTCGATCCACCTGCAATCATCAATCCATCGATTCCCTCACTACTGAGTCCTAGAGAGTGATGTACAACCAGCTAGAGATTCACCATCCATCACCCTTTGTAAGAACAAGCCCCCTTGTTCCTACATCAACAAGTAATGGCAAAGAGCCGTTGGACAATTTATGAGCAAATTGGCCAAAATAGGAAAATGTATTGTTGCCTTTGTATCTGGACGGTTTGAGGGGATAATTGAGCTTCTATGGAACAAGCTGAATAATATATATCACGTCCAAAATGCAGCCGTCTTGATGATAGAGCTGTTGGTGAGTTATTCCTCCAAGTGGGAACACATCCAAATAAGGAAAGTAGCCAAACAAGAGGATCCGCCTGATCCTGTGTATGCTGGAGCATGGTAAGATGTTTTTAGACTCATTTAAACTTCTAATTGGATCAAGATTGTAGACCAAGTGGTTTCATGGCTTAAATCCTTCTGGTCTGGTCGAAGTCCTCCATTGAGTGCACATATGTCCGCGGGTAAGGCCAAATGAGCAACTCCTAAACCAACTCGAACCGGGGGTAGTTTCTCATGATTAAACTCTTTAAAATAGTTGGTTTGCTGGTGAATAAAAAATCTGAGGTGATTGGATCGAGCCAATTATCCTAGGGACAGCTTCCATAGCTCGGTTAAGGCTCCGGGTGGAGGTTTGTGAACCATCTCCAAATATGATCGTTCCAATTGGGTTCTGGATCAATCATTCTTCCTTATATACCTATATTGTCGGTGAATCTCAAATATAGGTCGAGCAAAGTCTCCTTTGGTTCGGTGAAGTTGAGTTTGGTACGATTCGGGTGAGTCCTCTCGTACCATCTTCGAATCGGGTGGCTGGTAAATGATTCCACCTGAACCATTAGTCTTCTTAGGGTTGATTTGCTGATGAATATTCAACCCTAGGCCTTGTGCTTGACCGGATTCTCCAAAATGTTATGTATTGACCGGTTTGGTACGTGAAGCGGCTGGTTTGGTATGCTCCCGGTTTGGTGTGGTTTGGATGTCCGCATCAGGATGTAACAAAACACAAATTCAAGATGATGTCGTGTTTGCTTTGTGTGCAATCTCAGCTGCTGACACAAAATATGCTACAGCCACAAATAAAGTGCTCCTTCATTCACTTGCTCACTATGTGGAACCAAGATTTCTTTCGCTTTTTGTTGGTATTGTGATTGTGGAGTTATTCATTGTTGGTTGGAGTGTTATGAGCTGGTGTTGAAGCAGAATTTGACTCAAATTTTTCTACAAATACAAAGCCGAAACTATGGCTTTATTGAACATATGCTTGTGGCGTTGGTTTGGATCCATACATGAATTCCTTTATTGTTCATTACCAAAACCACCAAAGGATCTTTGTGATTTTGGTTGATCTTTTGATTTCAACCTTCCCCAATTCCCATGGAGTTTTTCAAGTCCAAGATGGAAAGGACTCTTCCTTCTTGAGGGGAAGTATTAGAGTATGTATAATTAGTTTGGTTTATTCTTGGTTTAATCTCTTGTATAGTTCGGTTAGAATGTTGGTTTAGAGTCTTGTATATAAGTCTTATCTTATCACATTGTAAATCCCGTTGAGAGTTATTGAGAAATAGAAAATCAGTTCAATATTTTATCTTCTTCTTCATCACAAATCCTCTCAACTTCCATATAGATTCTCATTTAGTATAATAATGTGTGCGCAAGTTTTAGTACTCTTTCAATCAAAAAGAAAGGGAGAAGATGATTGCTTGGTACATTTTAGTCGGCTTGCCCAAAGTGAATGTCTCACAAGTGTTATACGATGGTGGATCGTCTGTTCCAGATAGGGGTGGTCAATTTGGTCAACCCAACCCAACCCAATTCAATCCAAAAAACTCGGATTAATTTGGATATAGATTTATACAAAAACTCATTTAGATATATATATTAATATGGGTATGAGTTGTTTGGATTGGTCTTTAGATAACTTAAAGACCCAAATAAAACCAAAAAAATCTTGCATAAATTATATTAGTAAATCACTTAATATATATGTAAAATTACTTAAATTAAAATTAATAATTTACTATTAATTTTATAGTTACATTTAAAATTACATAATTTTACTACTAACCCTAATCATAAGTTAATTATTGATTTTTTCTGATTTTCTTTTTTTAAAAGTTTAAGTTTAAGAATTCAAAGATAATGTATTTATTTTAAGATTTTATAGATTATTTTATTTACTAAAGTTGTATTTTAAATGTTATTTTCTTTCTTCTATAAAAAACTCAATCCAATCCAAAACCTAAACAACCCAAATAAAATTCGAATTAGGTTTATTTTGGTCAAATTATTTATTATCCAAATAATTTGAACCGATCTAAAACCTAATAAACTTGATCCAAATTTTATTTGGATTGAATTTGGTACAATATTTCTTAATCCAAATAACCTAAACCCTACCCAACCCAAAACTAAGAAACCCAAAACCTTTGGAACTAAAACAAAACAAAGAAAAATGAGGAATTGTAACTAATTTGTAACGCAATAAATTGGATAATAATACTAGAAAAGCCGAGTTACCGAAGAGAGCTAATAAAAGGTTCTTATGTTCATGACCAGAGTGTCTAATACAAAGCTAAAGTACGCACTAAAGTTTCAGGACCCATACTCACAAATATGGATTATGTTTTCTTCTAAAACGTCAAAACGAGAGAGATGCGACGGATGGCGTAGAAAGAAACAAAGGCTGTCCCGCATGTAGCGGGATGGGACCTACACCGAAGCAGCTTTTAGAGCTGGGTCGGGTTTTGCGGGAAAGACCCACCACTGCCTTCCGCATGATCCCCCATTTCCTGCACATCTTCCGGCGATAGTATCTTTATGTACCAAACATTATTCACAAATGACCTGCACACATTTTCCGCATACCACAAGCTTTTCATGATCTATCCCAAATATATATCAATGGTATACATATAGAAGAAGAGTAGTTTACTTACTCCCATGGGTCATCGCCAAGGAGAAGAATATCATTTTCCTTGTCAACGAATACAAGCTGCCAGCCTGATCTAAGGGGGTCTTCCAACAACCCTTCGATAGCAAACATCTTCCCTAACTCTTTTCGCAGCTCATGATAGCTGCTGAATCGGGAGATGTCTAGTGAACGCCCAACCGAACCAGATTTATAAACCTGCATTTTTTGGATTAGTAAGCAAATGAGTATTATCTTATGGAGACAGCAGAGCCACAAAGAAGTTGGTCAGCCCAGAACCAACCAGCACCTTTACAAAGTTCTTGGTTTCGGTGGACGGGTTAATCAATCCAGCTCCATGCAATAACTCATGATTTGTGTCTTGCATGCAGCCATATAAGGAATTCTGAAACCCTGAATTTGTTAGTGACATAGGTGAAGCTTCAGCATCTCCTGATGAAGAAGCAAACCGGGAAACCGTACTGGGGAGGAAAAGTCCAGAATCGGGATCAACACCAAAAAGAGAAGGATTCTGGGGGTTTAGGTTGGGATTACCAGGTTCTAGAGCAAGACTTTTCTCAGCATAGGCTTGTGGAAGTGACAACGGTTTAGCAAAAGTGTTGGATGCTTTCGGAGACCAAGCCTCTGATGTTAGCTGCTCAGGCAGTACAGACTGACCGGTTATAGAGAAATTCAAAAGATTGCTGCTATCCCCAGAACCCGGAGAGGCACTGTTTTGTTGCATCGGAATAACTGTTGTTGCAAATTTGTTGCCTGAGTCAGTAAAATCTGCTTTCATGAATGAGGGAGAAGGAATATCCGAGTGCTGCCACTGTTGAAGATGGTCATTTTGCATTTTGAAAGCATTAAGATACGCATTTTGGTCCCGCTGCTGTAACTGCTGCTGCCCAGCTGGTTGGTTTCTAACTTCTTGTCGCATATTCTGCTGGGGAAGATTCTCACTCATAATCTGAGTTTGAGCATGCAGGAGATGGCGCGATGCTTGTTGCTGCTGAAGCATCAAATCAGAAACTGATTGTTGAAGATATTGGTGGTGAGGCTCTTGTAGCTGGACAAACTGCTGTCTTAAAGGATCTCCACCGCCGATGTTCTGCAATCCAGCAGCTAACATTGCTTGGTATTGCTGATTATTATCAGTCCCTAGTTGAGTGAGATCCAGCCTTTGTTGCATCCATGGAAACAAACCAACTGATGGATAACTTAGAGGAAGCAAACCTTGCTGCTCCCCACCTCCTCCCCTTAGCCATGTTAATCCACTTCCTAATTCACCCCTTCCATCTGTAACATCACAATGATTTAAGTAAATAGCTACGAAGAGTAATTACAGACCTTGTAATCAATCCACCATTACTCTTATAGCAAAACACCTTTAAGAGTTCCTCATTTATCTGAAGAAGCATATTTGAGTGTAAAATGAAAAAACTGAATATCTGAGTGACAGTAAGAGATTTCTCGCGAATGATTCATGAACTTGCTAGACCAGTTAATAACAGTTACGAGAAGAGCCAAATGGTGGTGGATACCATGTAATGATGATGTGCCAGCATGCCAAGGGCGTTTTAGCCTAAGAGGAAACAGAGATGGATACATGGGAAAGGTAGTAAGAGGCTCAATCTCCCATAACGAAACCCTTGGCTGTCTCTCCCCTGCAGTCGATTCATCCCAACCAACCTACACCAATAATGCCCGTATCTTTAATGTCAATGGAGTTAGCGGATTAAATCATTAGAATCCTGTGGCATTTCGTGGAATCTACATGAAATCATCAGCTTGATAATGTTACCTTCACAGATCGCCAATGAGAGTTTGGCCAACGAACAGAATCCAGATCACTGATACCAGTTATAGTACCCATATACCTGGAAAGTGTCCCGTGCCTCTGTCAGAATACATGTTGAAGTACTATGTGTAACGTAATAATATAATTTTCTCAGTTTCAACATTCCATTTCAAGATGAGAGGCATCATCACCTGCGGACGCTCGACTCTTCTGTCTCGAAGAGCATGCGAAAGCGCATCCCAACTGATATACGCGTGTGAAAAACGGCTTTAATGTACTTGGAAAGTTGTATCACAAACTCAGATGGGCTAGCCCTGAACATGAAGAGAATATTAGTAGAATATATTATCAGATATACCGAGAGAGGGAGAAGATGCAGATAGAAGAGGTTTTTCAACCTTGGATGAAAGAAAACAGTAAAACAGCTATTAGTTGCAGAAGCATGTGCAGCAGCAGCAAGAAGTCCAATATGCATGCTATCACTAGATAAAACAGATGATGGTACAATAGTCTGTGGCCGAGTGGCACGGCGAATACCCAAAAAGAGTTGGTTCTTTTCATTCCTGACAACAAGTAATCGGGTTAAAGACAT
Source organism: Pseudoturritis turrita (assembly GCA_900406555.1). Taxonomy (NCBI): domain Eukaryota; kingdom Viridiplantae; phylum Streptophyta; class Magnoliopsida; order Brassicales; family Brassicaceae; genus Pseudoturritis; species Pseudoturritis turrita. The sequence continues at coordinate 163,312 of OVBL01001087.1, read as the reverse complement.
AATCACAATCCACAAAGTGAACGTACAACGAAAGAAGTAAACCTAATGAAAATGACAGAATCTCCAGCTACTAGTCGCTTGGCACTGACAAAGACACTCCACCCAGTAGTTAGGAGATGCCGTTTGGGCTGTCCTGAATAATCACACCAGAACCATGTAAGTAAATGCTATTGCAAGCAAAAAATAAAAATTTGAAAATTGAAATCAATTGGCTTAATATGAACAAGTAATAATTCCAATTTATGAAGCACAACGACAAGAACACAGAGAAACCGTAGTCTCTCCAACAAGAGTAGTGAGAAAATAGAAGCAGAAGGATAATCCTAGTTAATTCTGCTAAAAGCATACTTAACAGCCAATTGAAATTATTACACCGGGGATTATAGCAAAAGACAATGTCATCCAAGGATTAAACCAATCCAGATAGAACAAATATATGCCATTAAAGCAATCAACTCTTACCGAGAAAAGTGAACCTACCTCGAAAGATATGCCTAAATTTCCATTCAACATCATGGAGATCCCGTGCGAGCAATTCTTGGGCTGGTGGCTGAAGTGAGTAATCCTGCAACAGGGAAGAGGCAAGATATCAAAAGGAATACATATATTCACAATAACAAATTATAGCAAGTAAGCTAAAGAAAAAGTGTTATACCAATGGAGGAAAAACTTTCTCAGCAGCGCGTCTAGGAACAGAAAACCCTCCATGTGTACTGGTATCACTAGCTGTGAGAGTCTTACAGAAGTAATTGCTAGGTTGCTTGCTCGGGATCCCCAACTCAATCGGCACAAATGTTTCCTTCTGCTCCTCCTATAGCAAACACCAATTCTAAGTTTAAGGTACTTATTCACAGACTCGGGTAAATGAAAAACTCGTTATGTACATATGTATGTACCGGTGTCAATGGTTGAAGTGTCATTTGAGCATAAACTTCGTCCGTCTCCACATCTGCCTGAAAAGTACAAAACGAAACCCCATACTTACACAGCACATCATCCCAAAATCACTTTAAAAGTAAATTGAAGTGGAAAGGGACAGGGAACTAACTACGCACATGCATTGTAACATTATGGAGCTGGCAAATCAATTGTGGTGGTAGGCTTGGGTAATTGGGTATGTGACCATCAACTTCCTTATTAGTTGTAGCAGCTACCTACAAGTACACTTCAATCTAAATGGAAATGCCCAAATATAAACAAGTAACAAAATAAAGCTCCATGCTTATAAACTTCTTTGCAAAAAAAAAAAAACTTTAAACACACAAAAGAAGCTGGAACCTGTTCACTGTGACCCTGGGGAAAGTAGACAACGCGGCTACCAGATGATGGAAGAGAGACCAATGGTCCAGCACAAGCATGCCATAGCTCAGAATTCAGACATTTCTCTCCTGTTGGAAACATACAAGAACTAAGGCACTTGTCCAGAGAAAAAAAAAAAAAAAAAAAGAGTATGAATCAGAGATTTTAAAGAGAAACAAAACCTTCATGACCCTGTTGACCCAATCCAGATGTTGACAGCTTCATATCAGAAGAGTAGTAGAAAATCCAGATTTTTTTTTTTTTCTAATTTACTTGAGCAACAAAGGTACTAACTTTGAAATTAGCAACAACAAAAAAAACCCTAATTTTCCGTACAATCTAATATTTCTCACTTGCAGCTATAACTCTTTAGCTCCGGAAGCACAAACTCGTCTTTCTCCATCTCCCTTATTCCTCCCCAAATTCTCCCACCATAGACTCAAAGAAAGCTTAGAATGAAATCATCCTTAAAACCCCAAAACGCACGAAACCGAAACCGAATAAACCTCATTTTCTCAGAGCCAGAATCAGTTCCTTCTCATCACCAAAGCTTGAACACTACAGGTACGCATTGAGCATACTCGACGAACCAAGAAGCCAAAAAAAGGAAGAAAAAAACCCCTTTCTTGCGAGATCTTTGTGGAGAATGGATGAAAAGAAGAAGATGAAGAAAATCTCTTTCACTTGGCTTCTCGTGGGCATTAAATCGCTCGAAGCAGTTCCATCGCTATCTAGGACACCTCGGCTTACAAACAGAAGAGAGAGAAGAAGATATGTGTCAGGGAGAGAAAGAAGAGTGCGTGGGGGTGGAAGAGAGAGAGTTGATTTTACCTCTTCTTATAAACGACCCGACCCGGATTTTACCCTGTTCGAACCTGAGCACAGTGGAGAAGAAAGAGGAAGAAGTGTCTGAGTAAGAGAGAGAGAAAGGGTCCTACTAACGAGAATTATGAGAGGTGGTGTTAGTGCCAGAGAGTGACCTCTTTTTTGACCCTTGGGTTTTTTTTTTTTTTAAACTCCCACGACAACTATGACATAACCATATTTACCCAATTCAAACTTTACTTTCTTTCCTAAGACGAAAGTTCCAAATGTATATCTCCATCAATACAAAGTTAAATGCATATATCTCCACCAAATTAAAGTTAAATACATATTTATCCACTGCCACGGTTTTCATTAGTTTACTATTTACTAATTAACACTTAACCATTCTAAAAAATTATTAACCGGATAAAAACCGGATTATGACCCGATTAGGATCCGATTACTATGCGAAAACCACTAAAACCGAACCCATGTTCTTATTTTCCCCAAATCGAAAATCCCTAACGATTTCAACTAATAAACTAGATCCAATTTCAGTTAACCCCAAATCGAAAAATCCCCTAATAAAAAAATCTTCAAAACTTAGAACCTTAGAAATCGAGAAATCCAAGTTCAATCCCAGCTGCAGAGATACGGTCCTTGTCGTGAAATCGAATCGAATGGATCGATTGAGGATTTCAAGCTCAGTAGAGCTTCGACGTCGCCAGATTTCACCGGAGTAAAACATAAGAATACTGTAAATGCAAAGACTACGAACAACATAATCGAAGAAGAAGAAGATGAATAGACTATTGTCTCTGAATCAATCAAATCGAAGAAGAACCTTTCCAGCTCAATAAAGAATAGGAAATTATATTATACAGTTCAAATTGATTTTCCATAAAAAAAAGCTTCCCATGAATCTCTACTTTCAATTATAAGTCATATTCCAGATCTACCCCATTTGATAAAGCATCTCGATCGAAACAACAAAATGGAGTTTTTTTAATGTGAAAGTTGAAGAAGGAGAGAAAAGTGAGGTAAAGTAAGCGTTCTCAAAATCTTCAAGATTAAAGTCCAATCGTCTTCTTCATGTGATCTTCACTACAATGGATCTACACATGTCTTGTGTTTTTGTGTTCAAATGTTTTATCTGTGTATGTATTATTTTGGTTTTAGAGAAAAGTGAGAGGTCATTAATGGCGGAAAAATGGTCTTGTTATGAGCATGAGGAAGAAGAGGAGAAGAAGGAGCATTAATGAACAAGTGAAAAAATTTCCAGCAATTTTCTCTCTCACACTTTCTGAGTATCACTGTTTGTATATGGAATTTGGCATGGAGATCGATTTTAGGGTTCTTAGAATTTCAAATTTTTGATTTGGGAATTTGATGGGATTTGGGGATATATTGGATGGATATACGGGTCGGGTTAGAACGGGTTCGGATTTTTAAAATGGATTTTTAATCTCAATTGGGGTTTCTGATTCGGTTAACTAACGGTTTTATCGGTTTGGTGTCGGGTTAACAACGAAACCGATCTAAATCGACATTGGTGGAGATATAGGTATATAACTTTGTATTGGTGGAGATATATGTTTGGAACTTTCGTCTCAGGGATGTCTGTAAAGAGAGTAAATTTTGGGATCTATATATCGTTATGTCATAGTTCTCGTGGGAAAATAGACAGTTTTTCCATTTTTTCTCATAACATCTTCACCGTACAAACATCTTCACCATAAAATCTCCAACCCACTTCTATTTTTTATTTTAGTGTAAAATATTCTCCAACCCACATTTATTTTCAACTCTAAAACCGAGGATGCTATTTTTTGTTTTTTAACATCTTTCATTAACCTTTAATGAGTAAAATACAGAGAAAGATCCTCATGGAGGATTGTATCAAGAAAATTCGGAACAAAAGACATTGAGACAAAAGGAAAAAGTGTGTTCATCGGTTCCTTTGCAAGCATGTCTGCTGCCTTATTCCATTGCCTCAGAGTCCATAGAAAACATACTGATTCGAACTTTGAAACCCAATAAAATACTTCTCGTACCCAATTATGAACACCAAAATGCTTCTCCTTATTTGTCAAGAGGTTGACAACATTTTTATTATCTCCTTCAAAAACAAATTTCTGAAATCCTCGAATCCAAACATGTTGCATCACCATCAGTAATGCTTGAAGTTCTGCTTTGATCACTGTTGTGCAATGGTTAACAATACTTTGTCCTGCTTCTCGAAAAAACCATCGGAATCTCGGAAAATCCATGCTCCATGTGAAGGTCCAGTAACATGGAATCGACAATCATAATTACACTTGATGTAATCCAAACTTGGTTTATTCCATTTCATAGGAGATTGGGAATTTGAAATTGTACCACTTGTATTATGGTCGGATTCCTGTATCTGTAGAACCGAGATCTCCACTTGTGCATCCACAACAGCCTTTTGTAGATCATGTTGCCATTGCTTGCCTTGTTTTCGATATATGAGTTCATTACGACTCTTCCAAATCCTCCAAAGAATCCATATTGGCAGTTGTCTCTGTAATTGAGGAAGAGAGGTATTGGAATTGGACATTAATATCGCACGAATCCGTGTGTCAAAACTGGCTGAAGGATCAATTAACTCCAAATTCGATAGTTGTGCTCCTCTCCACATTGCTTGCGCATAATTGCACTCGAAGAAAAGATGATTCATTGTTTCCTCTGCATTACAACAACGCCGACATTGGGGATCAATTATAACTCCTCGATATGTTAGCGTAGATCTGATTGCCAAAACATTAGAGATTAAAAGCTAAAGAAAATGTTTGAGTTTCATAGCTGTTTTCAACTTCCATATTGCCGTTTTGAATTCCGGTGATCCTGGTGGAGGATTGATTTCATTAACTTGATAGGTGTGTGGCTAGCCAATAACCAAATTTCACGGTGTATAATCATGAAGTTGTATAATGACGCCCTAGTAAATCATGTGCAGCCTGAGAACTCAAACGTATTTGTTGGACTATCTCTCTATCTTCATGGACTATAGCCTCAAGTTTTGCATGGTACCATGCATTATTATGTGCATTCATCAGATCCGAAACAGTTATGATATTGTTCTGAGCTCCAACGATAGGTCTTAGTGGTCGAGGTGGATGAGTAGGTAACCATGGATCATCCAGATCTTTGTATCATGTCCATCTCCAATGAGAAAATGTATGCCTTTTTCACTAAATCACGCCCTTCTAGCAAATATTTCCTTATAAAAGAATGCTTGGTATCCAAACCCGCATTCAAAATATCGACCTTTAAGAGGTCGTGCCACAAGGCTGGTCGGTGTTTGTAGAAGTCTCCAAACTTGTTTCCCCAACATAGCGATATTGAAAATTTTGATATCGCTAAATCCTTCTCCTCCTTCTTTCTTCGATAAACCCATTCTTTCCCATGAAAACCAATGCATTGACCATTTTCCGGAGCCTTTACTCCACCAATATTCTGCTAAAATACGATTGTTCTCTTCACAAGTACTTTTCGGGAGTTTAAAATAGTTCATAGTGTATACCGGAAAGGCCATCGCAACCGTCTTCAAGAGGATTTCCTTTCCCGCTTCAGATAAGAATCGATGATACCAACCTTGGGTTCTTTGTTGGACCTTTTCAATGATAAAACGAAATATTTCTTTCCTCTTTCGACCCACATTTTCTGGAAGACCCAAATATCTTCCATTACCTCCATCATTGTGTATATTAAGGATGTGTCGTATCTGGTTTTGATCTCATCTTTCACTTTGGAACCAAATGTTATTGCCGATTTACATAGGTTAACTACTTGTCCCGAGACTCGTTCGTATTCCTTCAAGGTCCTCATGATCTGTTGTAAGCGTGGCAAAAGAATAAGGCATCATTCGCAAATAAGAGATGGTTAATTGTAGGTCCAACAGCACTGATCTTCATCCCTTTCAACGTCTTATTTGATGATGCTTGTGTGAAGATATGGCTTAGCACTTCACCACAGAGAATAAAGGAATAAGGAGAGAGTGGATAATCTTGACAGATTTTGCGCTTTGGTTTGATGTTTCCTCGTGGTGTACCATTGATCAATACCGAAAAACTCACTGACTTCACGCATTCCATAATCCATCCAATCCATCGGCTATCAAAACCCATATGACTCATCGTATCTTAAAGAAATACCCATTCCAAACGATCATAACCTTTTGATATATCGATTTTGACGGTCATGTAGGACTTTGCCCACCGTTTCCTAGATTTGAGAGAGTGTAGTAGCTCATGAGCAATGATGATGTTGTCCATGATGTTTCGATTAGGAATGAAAGCTACTTGATTTTAAGAGATGATCGGCGATAGATGTACTTTCAGTCTTCCAACTAGGATTTTTGAGATGATTTTATAACTCACATTGCATAAAGAAATTGGTCTAAAATCACTCATAGTTCTTGGTAAAAGATAAGAAATAAATTGGTGTGATTAGTACCTTCCTTGATACGGCCTTCTGCAAAAATTTATTGGATTTCTTCAATAATAGTTGAGTTGATCTCTGGCCAAAATTGATGATAAAAAACTCCCGTAAATCCATCCGGTCCAGGAGCTCGGTCAGGTCCAATATCAAAGACACCATTACGGATTTCTTCCAAAGTTACAGGTTTTGTGAGGTCATCATTCATTGTTGTCGTAACTCCAGCTTGAAAGCCATCAAAAACGCGTAAATAATCTTACGCGTTCCTTGTACTCTGGAACAATGTTGTGAAATATGATTCAACAACATGTCCAATGTCCACATCTCCTCTCTTGATAGTATCATCTTCTTCTTCAACAGAGGATGCTATTTTATTTAGAAAAAAAAAATAGAGGAATGATATTTTTTACTCTAAAATTTTTTTAATTCTAGTTTATAGTGAAAAATAGAAGAATACATTGGAGATGGTCTTAGTTTTCTATTCATTTGCTTTACTAGGTAATACCCCGCGCCTTATCCGGAGAAAAAGAAAACATGAACATGTTTATAAAATTTAGTATTATTATTTTGACTATATATATATATATATTTATTTTTTTATTTTTTTATTTTTATTTTTGGGTAGAGAGTCAATTTACTAAATGTGAATATTCGACCATATCAAAAATATAGTACAACTGTGAATATAAATTGGCTCTGTTTTGGAGATTTTAGTCTGTGGGTCCAACCACTAAGGGGCAAATTTTTTGCGCAATCAATAAACCCGTGAAGACCGGAAAAACACGATGATATGTTTTTCGACGGCTCTATGACGCTCAAGTCAGCAAAGAGAGATAGTATAGTGAAAAGACCATGGGGAATGGCATGGATAGAAGGGAAAAAGTCGGAAAACGAAGAAGAAATAAGTGGGTGACATCGGATCGAACAGGGGATGATCCACGGTGTATCAACACGATTTAGTGGAAAAATTTAGTGGGGACGTCGGAATGGAAGAGAAAGGCTTAAGTGTTTAGCAAAATAGTATCAACCTAGAAGCTTAAGCAAGAAGTAAAAGTTGTCTTTCTTTAGGAAATGAGTAGGGTATTTATAGGATTTTACATTCCCATGCTAGGATACCGGGCTTTGCGTTCCAAGTTGGATCGGGTCCGGGTCCGCTGATTTATCCCGGTAAGATGCACTCGAGTGTTTTTTACATACCATATTTGTCTTTATGCGCTAACTGCCCGACAATACGGTCTTGTGTTGCAGAGTTCACATTTACCGTACTGGGCGCATCGCTTAATGCGGCGGATCAAACGTTGGAAGGCTCCTCGAAATCATCTTTGTCTGCTTTAACCGTTCTGTGAAGCAGAAGCCAGTTGCTTTTACCTATCACATGCGTAAGGTAAATAATATTAATTGTTTGACCATGGACCAATTCAAACATATTCAAATATCTTAACATTCGCGCTTTAAAGGAAATCTATAACTAGCCCGAGTTTCTGATATAGAAAATTCATCCTCCGCGGTGTGGCCACACCACTCGGGATAAAGGTGGAGACATGTGGTCTAGCCCATTAAGTTACTTAGGCCATTGTAGATGAGGCCCAAATACCCATAGGGTCGGCCCAATAGACCAACTACACAAATGACACTAAGAGATTTGTCTAAACTAGTTACATGTGGCGCTAAAAGATTCGTCTAAGCTAAAGAGTAAATTTATCCCAAACAACTACCCCCCCCCGGTTGTACGAGTCTGCGTGACATGCTCTTGCAACAGAAGAGTGTCCTCTCGAGGGATAATCTTCAACCTCTTCAGGAAATAAATTTAAATGGAGTTTGAATCGCCAACATGATTTCCTACTTTTGCTTTCTGAAACATAAAACATGGTCAATTTAAACCGAGTCCCGAAGCCTGGGGATATATTAGAACCTCCCGGAAGGCCGGAGCATGAGTCTGGAGACTTAGAGGGTACGAGATCCCTCATGAAGGCCATAACCAAAGTGTGGAGACCTACAAACATAAGAACCCTGAAGGCCGAAGCCAGAGTCCAGAGACTTGGGAGGCATGAGAATCCCCTGAAGGTCCACTGTCTGAGTCCGGAGACTTGGGAAGGCACGAGATCCTCCTCAAAGGTCACTATGACTGAGTACAGAGACCTAGGAAGGCTTGATAACCTCCTCGAAAATCACGATGACCTGAACCCGGAGACCTGGAAAGGCACCTCCTCTATGACCAAGGGCATGAGTCAAGTGACATGCCCCAAGGAAACTACTAGACCGGGATCTAGCATTTCGGAAGGAAGTATCGGGAAGTAAAAACCTGACCTCGAAGATGTCTACGTTCTAGAGTGTTATCATAGGCGTGATATACTCTATATTTTACTGATTTTAATATGGTTTTTAATATATATTCTATGCATTTTATCACGGTTTTTATGCCTTTAGAGGTAGTTTTCTTGTATTTATAGTTTTAGAATCTTTACAGGGTAAATCATCAAAAAGAAGTAAAATGGATCAAAAGAGGTGTAAACCATAGTACAACCATTCAAACAAGTCAAAGGAATCATCCAACCCACAATATTCACAAGATATGCATTTTCCCATGTTGAAATGTCTAGATGAACTCTAAAACATGTTTTTCATATCTTAGCCAATTAACACTTGATGTTTAAGGTGAATTGTGACTTATATGAACTTATGCATTAATGATCTCTAATCTCTATCAATTGGAATCGAAAGATTGGTCAAATTGGGTGATTAGTAGAATGGGTTAGTATTCATGAAAGTGGACTAATCTACTTGTTAGGATCTATGTCTTGGAAATAGTTTGTCATATGATTTAGCATCACTAGTCGTTAGTTAATCATCCCTAGTCTATGATCTCTACCTAAAATCCATGCTTTTATCTATTTTAATCAATCTTGTTTAGCTTAATTGTGTTGACTTTTGGCTGACTTTTTATATTACTTCTTTATTGCTTTGTTTTAAGTTTGGTTTGCTTACGCTTGCTTTCATTTGAGTTTTTTAATCTTGTTTAGTTCCTTATTTACTTAATTGTATCATTTTCTTAGGTTGTTAGATTGGTTACTCAAAACACAACCACTTGAATCACTTAGCTTCATTAGTATCTTGCATTCTTATTGTCTTAATCATACTCCTTGTGGAAAAATGACCTCTAAGTACTACAATGATATTGCCATGCACTTGTGGTTTATGCTTAGAGATTAAAACTAAGTGGTCATCTTAAGTTGGAGCGTAAAAGTTATTTTTCTATCAAGTTTTTGGCGCCATTTCCGGGGAGTTTGCACTAGGCATTAAGATTTGGACTATTTTGAAGTCTAAGCTTTACTTGAATTTGTTATTTAACCGTTCTTGTGTTTTTTTTGCTTTCTCTTGTTTAAAGGTGTATGAACACGAGGAGTAGAGGACAACCACAAGACTTTGATCCTTCACTTGACATCAACCTTTTAGAGAAAGTAGCTAGAGAAGCAAGAAGAGAACGGGAGATGATTGCTCATTTGAGACGTTTGGATATGGATCAACCGAGGAACGATCAACCCGGAGAGTTACACGGGATTGGTCTTGGTAATATGGGAGCTAGAGGACCCATTCATCAACCTCGAAAACTGAGAAGGATAAGAGCATTTGATGAGCCTAATACCAATGGTACAAGGACGGGTATTAGAGCTCCACCTTGTGGTAATAATAATTGGGAGATCAAATCGATTTTGATTACCATGGTTCAAAACAATAGGTTTTTTGGACTACCTATGGAGCACCCGATCGAGCACCTAGACAAATTTAACTGCCTTTGTGGAACCATCAAAATGAATGGAGTGCCAGAGGATGTTATCAAATTCACTCTCTTTCCCTTCTCTCTTAGGGACAAAACCGCTCAATGGGAAAAAGCGTGGTCACTTCATCGATTACAATGTGGGAATAATGCAAGAAAGCTTCCTTGCAAAGTTTTTCTCGAACCAAAAAGGGCAAAAATCTGAAATGACATCACGTGATTCAAGCAAGGCGGAAATGAGTCCTTGTACGAAGCTTGGAAGCGATTGAAAGGATACACACGGTCATGCCCTCATCATGGAGTGGCAAGGGAAGCTCTTTTGGGTATTTTCCATCAAGGAATACATGAGAAATATCACATTGCATTGAAAACGGCAAGCAACGGTAGCTTTGCAAGCTTAACCGTAGAGGAAGGGGAGTAATTAGTTGAAAATTTGGCACAAATCGATCAATGCTACAGTGGAGAATATGATAGGGCTATAAGGGAACCCAAAAGAGAAGATCCAAAGATCAAGGAGTTGATTGACAAGCTTGATAAATACATTATGGCCAACAAAAGGCTAGTCCATTTTGTTGCGGAGTTTGATCAGAATCAAGAGTTAGTAGGTGAGACTTGTCAAGATGGATAAGAGGAGCTATGTTATTGATATACTCTATAATTTATGGTTTTTACTATGGTTTTTACTCTATTTTATATGTAATTTATTACTGGTTTATGCCTTTAGAGGTACACACGGTCATGCCCTCGTCATGGAGTGGCAAGTGAAGCTCTTTTGGGTATTTTCCATCGGGGAATACATGAGAAATATCACATTGCATTAAACACAACAAGCGACAATAGCTTTGCAAGCTTAACTGTGGAGGAAAGGGAGCAATTAGTTGAAAATTTGGCACAAAGTGATCAATGCTATAGTGGAGAATATGATAGGACTATAAGGGAACCCAAAAGAGAAGATCCAAGGATCAAGGAGTTGAGTGACAAGCTTGATAGATTCATTATGGCCAAAAAAAGGCTAGTCCATTTTGTTGTGGAGTTTGATCAGAATCAAGAGTTAGTGGGTGAGACTTGTCAAGATGGATAAGAAGAGCTATGCTATTACGGTTTTATGCCTTTAAAGGTAGATTTCTCGTATCTATAGTTTTAGAGTTTTTACAGGGTAAATCATCAAAAAAATGCAAAAAGGAACAAAAAGATGTTAATCATGCTACAGCCATTCACTCAAGTCAAAAGAAGTCATCCAAGTCACAATATTCACAAGATATGCAATTTCTCAAGTTGGACAGAACAGAAGCACCAGATGTTTGCCTTTCGTTGGAGGCCTTAATCAACTTGTAATTGGATGAAATGTGGTGACAAGATGGAGAATTGAGTTACCTTTCTAATGGAGGTAGTTTCAAGTTATTAGAAGTTGTGGTGAAGAGTTACACCCGATTTACTGAAGATATGTCCATCTGGCTCGGAGATGAAGCATGTGCAAAATTGTCCCAGCATTGGTCACTCGATTTTGACCGATGCAACCTATTTGGCCAAGATTTTCAGCCTAAGACATCTCTATTCAAGCATGGCAAGTCTATTTTGCCCCTAAGCTTAAACCCTACTGACCCTAGATCTATATATACTTGTTTTTAGCCTCTTGTTAGACATAAGCCCCCCATAATTCACCAATACATTGTTTTGTTTACTTGAAAGACAACATCCACGTTTTATCTATTGTTCTTCATTGGATTTAAAAGCTTCAAGGAGAAGATATCGCTTTGTACTCGTTATAGAGAAGAATCATAAACCTTTACTCTTTTAATTCCAGTTTATTCATCATGTTTTCTATCTATTCATAATGTTTTGATTTCATAAACATGTCTGAGTTGTCATCTTGTTAGGTCTTAGGGATTCAATGAGTTTCATAATTCGATATTGATTGATGAATATTTAGGGATATTATTAGAATCTTCATCTTTACTTATTCTCAATGCATGATTGCTTGACCGCGCATCTTGTGATATGATCTTAGGTTAATATACTCTCCAAAAGTTTGTTATATTGCATGAACTAGTATTTGATGAGTTAGACGTCTTAACCTGCGAAAGTTGAGTTAAGGAGTCTTGTGAACTTTATCAGAACCTGAATGATTTAAAGCATGCTTTCTTCTTGTAATAACCTGCGATAGTTGAGTCTATTAGGTTGTTAAAGCATAGTGGTTGGAACCACGAGAGTGGAGAGACTATACCTTCGTGTTTAGTGTTCTACACGGTTTTTATCCAAATCCCTGAAATCAATCTATCTTATCATTGCATGATTCTCTGCAAATATCCTAATGCCTAACGCTTTTCTCCCATTGAATTTACATCTTATTTATTTACTTGCTGTTTTATTTAATCTCTTATTTAATCACCTTCGACAATCTTATATTTTGTTCTAACTTGATTTGAATCATTACAATTCGTAGTGTGATTGACACGTCTATGTGGATTCGATCTCTTATCTATACTAATTGTGATTGATGTGCATTTGCAGGAAGTTTAGTTGAGTGGTTAAAACTAGACACACATCAAGTTTTTGGCGCCATTACCGAAGACTTGAAGAATATTTTCTTCAAATTTTTGACTAAAATATAGTCTAGAACTTTTAATTTTCTGTTTTTAATTTTTAATTTTTCAGTTTTATTTCTTTTTTACAATCTGATTTTTTGTTTTCTTTGTTCTTTTTTCGTGTGTTTCAGAAGTGCATGACTAGAAGATCTAATACAGAAAAGTTAGTTGAACCTGAGCAAGAGATAGCCAAACTCGAACGAACACTTCGAAAACAGAAGCAACAACAAAGAATGGTCGATTTAAGAGACCAAAACATTCAAACTGAGGAACAACGAGCTGCTGCTACTGCTCTTGCTGGAGCTAATCTTAACATGGACCAACCTCTTGGTGGAGTCCAAGATGATCAACCTGCCCGAGATGACATTCAACACCCTCCTCCATTGGATGATGTTCAGAATGTTCAAGCTCGTGTGGATGATCAACATCTAATTCCTCGAGTGAATTTAGCGAACCAACAACATGCTCAACAATTTCTCTATCAAGAAAACTTCAATTTTCAGTAGCCTTGTACCAAAGACAAGCGCCTTTTGCTCAGCATCGTCAACATTAGAAAATTGGTGACTTTGACTCTTCCGATGCATTCTTCTTGGACATGAATCCAATTTGTCCACCTCATCCTCAAAGGAATGACTTCGAGATCAAGCCTCAAATCATAACCTTGGTGAAACAAAACCAATTCCATTGTTTGTCTACTGAGCATCCTCTTGATCATATCGACACTTTTGAAGAAATATGCGGTACAACCCATTCTAATGGAGTTCCTGCCGACTACTTCAAGTGCAAGCTATTCTATTTTTCTCTAAGTGTCACAACGCTTAGATGAATGAAGTCTCTGCCCCCCCCCCCCCCACAGTCCATAACTACATGGGACGAATACAAAGGAGCTTTCTTGAACCAGTTCTACACGAAGCAAAGATCGAGAAAATTTCAGGTTTTAAACAAGGACCAACAGAGTCTTTCTATGAAGCTTTGGAATAATTCAAGGAGTACACTAGAGACTTCCCCAATCATGGTTTCTTTGAAGGAAATCTCTGGAACATCTTCTACAATGGAATCGATCACAAGTATCAGCTTTCATTGAATACTACAAGTAATGGAAATTTCATGACGAAATCAGTATAGGAAGCCAAGCTTTTGATCGAGAACCTTGCTGCTAGTGATGCTAATAGTTGTTCGGACTACACTAGAAACATATGCACCACTCATTCATCAACCGATTCAGCCCAAATCGCAGAGCTCAGGAACATGGTTTCACAACTACTTAAGGTTTAAAGAGGAGTTCATGTTGTTGAAGACGTTATGGGTCCAATTAGTGAGCCTATTTTATATGGAGTATATTGGAGATGGATCAGAGGAGAACCAAGAGGAAGTGAATTACATTGGTGGAAATTATGGAAACAGAGGTTTCAACAACAACTTTCGGTCTCATCCAAATTTGTCCTACCGAAACAATAACATTAAGAATCCTCGAGATCAAGTCTATCCTCAACAAAAAAGCCCAAAAAGGAGCTCAGTACTAGCCTAAGCAACCATTCTACCTTAAGGGAGTCTATCAAGTGAAGCAACCATTCACTTTCCCTCAAGTTGTTGGTCCGGTTCAAGAAGACAGTAAGCTTGAAGATATGATGAATCAATGTCTAGAAGCTTTAAAGCAAAACAAGAGAGAGGTCAATGAGAAGATAGACAACATGTACAATGATCTCAACAACAAGTATGAATCAATGACCACTTATGTCTCTAAGTTGGATGTACAAGTTGCTCAAACTATGGAAGCGGTGAGGAAACAAGCCGAAGAGAAAGCAAACAAGTTTTGCAATGTTGCCTCCACCAAGAGAGAAGAACTCCTGGCTATCTCTAAGCCATCTCAAAAGGATGTGATCTCGACCACAAGACCAGAACAAGAACGTCTCCCTGAGGAATCAAAAAGAGCTTACAAGAGAAAGCTTAAGATGAAGCCACTAGAGAAAGTCAAAAACCCGGGAAAGTTTGTTGTTCGATGCTCTATCAATGGAGTTGAATTCTATTATTGCCTTTGTGATACTGGAGATAATGTCAATATCATGTCACTAGCCATGGAAAAGGAGCTATGTCTCTCAAATTTCCAAATGTGGATTTATCATATTCTACACCTCATGGAATGCTAGAGAATGTGATGCTTAAGGTATGGGATGACATTGTCCCTACTGATTTTCAAGTTGTGGTGATGAAGACTAGGACGACGAATCCATTGATACTTGGATTGCAATTCTTAGCAACAGCCGGAGCCATTGTTGATTTCCCAAACCGAAGAATCTCCTTCGCCAAAATCAACAAGTATGTCTTCTATCCAGCTATGAGCATTGAAAGTGTGCCAAGTATGATTGAGATCAAGGACAAGAAACTCAGTCTAGGGGCCTTCAGATGCCAAGAATGATCTCCAAAACGTCAAAGAAGAAGATCCTAAGGCCAAATTGAAGATAGTTGTAAAGCCATCAAAGATGAAGCATAAGGATGTCTATAAGGATATTTATTCGGTGTTGGCACCTCAAGTGATTACTAAGGATGAGCATGAAGCTAAGGAGAAGCCTAAAGATGTTCCTAAGACATTTTCAAAGATACAAGTCTTACTTCCACGGAGTTTGATGCAAAAGACAAGGAAACCGTCGAGAAAAAACTTGAAATCACTTTGAAGCTTTTCCCGAAAGCCTTTGTCCTTAAAGAATGACATTGGAGATGCACTTGGAGACATTTAAAATCCTCTTGAACCTCTGATGGATGAACCAAAAGAAGCCAAAGGAATTCCAATTCCTTTAGAAGAATCACTTCACGCCTAATCGAAAAAGAATCGAGCTAATTGACTTTAAACAAATATTTCGTGGGAGGCAACCCACAATTTTATTTAATTTTATGCATTACTTTTAAGTTTTAAATTTTAATTTTGATTTTTACAATTTTAATTTTTACTAATTTATTTTATTTTTATTTTTTAGGATTTTATAAATTCATAAAAAAAGAGTGGAATCGGGTCATGGCATCGGGACACGACATCGACCCACGGTCGTGACCGATGCCACCCCATCGGTCAAGGTGGTCATAGCCTCATACCGATGCTCCACCAGCTGATGCCAAACCTCGACCAAAACCCAACCCATGTCAAACATCAATTAACAGAATCGGTCGAGCTGTCGTGACCGATGCTCGACTCAATACGACCCACCAATCGCCACCTCGACCTAGCTTCACGTTCCGCAGGTCAATACCCATCGTCCCACGATTGACCCATGCCACGACTCATGGATCGAGAGCCTCGACCCACGTTCACCATCAGTCACAGTTTTTGATCGAGTTTCTTGGGTTGAAAAATTTACAAAAACAAAAATTTGGGTTGAAAAACCTATGTTAAAAACTTTCACTATACATGAATTTGAATGATGTTAATGCATTCATTAACATGGGCTTATCATATATATACATATGATTTGTATGAAGTTTGGCATATTAAAGCTTAAGTTACAAACTTTTGATCATCTACCTGTTTCTTATGTTTCATTATGCTTATAAGTGATTAATTCTATCATTATAAGTAATTATTCTGCTATTATCAATTTTCAAAGTAATGACATGTTCTTTGAGAATTTGCTTTTGTAGGGTTTTCGATGGATGGAGACAAGGCTACAGGGAGGTCTAAGAGAAGATCAAGACCGAAAGAGAAGACTTTGATTATACAAGAACAAGGGGAACAAGCCCCTAGAACTTTTCGTTCAAAGAAGCCACCGAAAGATTCATCGAAGAGACATGATAAAGGAATTATGCGAGATGATGAGGAAACAATGGGTTATCATTTAAGAGATGAAGAGGATGAGATAGTTGAAGAACCCATAAGATTTGTGGAAGTTAATCAAACGATTCCAACGGAGACAGCCCATACATCTAAGAGAAAACCAAGGAAACCAAGGCCAAAACCAACCCGAGTTATGACCGAGACACCAAGTGTTGTTATGAAGCAAGTTGGACAAGCAATGGACACCGATTTTGACTACAAAGAGGAGCTGAAACAGTTCAAGATGATTCTGACACTACGTATTGATTATGAGACCATTGATTTGATTGGTTTACGAAGGGACATTGAATGGTATCTCAACACTTTGAAGCTAAGGACCTTTGTTGAGCTCTCTCACAATACTTATGCGGACCTAGCACATGAGTTCTTAAGCACAGTGACATTAGCTTACCTAGATAGCAAGGATGTGAAGGCTATGGAAGGTATTCTCGCATTCTCCATTGGTGACCAATCTTACGCTTTGAGTATCGCCGAGCTATGTGTTATTCTTGGTTTTGAGTGTCACGATCAGATTGCCTTTACCCCCTAGTGAGGCTCAATATGACGTTTGTTTGAGGTTTGCTAATGAGAAGCTTCGCACAGGTATTTCCATGGAGTCTGTTGGGGTCAATTTTCACCCCATCGAGATTGACCGCTGAAAATGGCTGTAAAGATTTTGGGCCTAGCCAAATGCGGCGAGCCTAGCCAAACCCAGCGGGAGCGTAGATGGGCCGAACCAACTTCGGTGGTAGGCGACGAGCCAAAATAACGGCGACAAGGCAAAATGTTGGCAACGAGCCAAAATGCCAGCGACGAGCCAAAACGCTGACAACGAGCCAACATGTTGATGACGAGCCAAAACGCCGACGACGAGCCAAAACGCCGATGACGAGCCAAAACGCCGGTGATGAGCCAAAATGTTGGCGACGAGCCAAAATGTTGGCGACGAGCCAAAATATTGGCGACGAGCCAAAATGCCTGCGATGAGCAAAAATATTGGCGACGAGCCAAAATGTTGGCAAAACGCCGGTTACGAGCTAAAATGTTGCCGACGAGCCAAAATGCCGGCGACAATCCAAACAGGCGACAAGCTAACCATGTAAAGATCCAGACAAGATGAAGAGGTGACGAGCCGGACCTCTGATGACCCAACGAAGCAACGAGCCACAAGAGGTCTAGCCCACTTATTTTGGTATAAATAGACATGTACCCATTTGAAAAAGGGATCCGTTATTTTCTCTGCAACAGCTTTCTAAACAGCTTGAATAAAAATACCATCTTTGGATCTCTGTTCTTGTGTTTCTTTTCATAGAAATTTCTCGAATCCCTAAATTTTCCTTACAAAATTAGTTGTGCGAGTTTTGACTCCCACAATTTGGCGACGTTGCCCGGGAGTCTTACACTTTCTGAATCCTAAGAACCACCGAACGCGAGATCTGAAAAATGACTACTGACGGAGAGTGGAGCGGCGAAGACGCGAGCAACACTGGCGCCGATCTTCCTGGAGCAAGAACCAATCCGTCGCCGGCGAACACGGAAGGCACTTCAGAATTGTTGACAGAGTTGAAGAACATGATGACCACATTGCTGAAGAAGGCGGAGGAGCAAGATAAGCTTAATAGCTCGCTGACGGAGAAAATCGAGACGTTGGCGACAGAGAGCCGAGCCCAAAACACACGACTCGGAGGCATGGGTTCGACGATGAATCCACCTGTCAGCGGAATCTCTAGACGACTTGGCTTAAACCCAACGGCCCTGGATTTTTCAACACCACGCGACGCACCAAGGACTTTGGGAGGACTGCTACTGCCACATCCAGCCGACGAACAAACACCCATGGTAACCAGATAAAATAACACCGAGCCACCTCGACTGATCCGAGGAGCAAGAGGAGCCATCGATGGACGTGACCAATACACCAACGGTGGGTCGGCTGCAGCAATCGTTCTCGATGAGGAGGGGCACAAAAAAGGCGACCACAACATGGAGAATCTCGCTTACGAGGGATTCGCACCAACAATGACGGGAGCCCGAACCAGCGAAGGCAACGTCAACCCGAACCGAGCCAGGAACTTAGCAGAGGAGGAAGAAAATCTCCTATGGGTCCAACATGCGCAATACACTGACGAGCCGAGAATGACGAGCCGAGCCCAGAGAGAAGAGCTAGATGAAATCTGAGCCTCCTTGGATCGTGCCACTGCTAAAGTGAGAGCCGTCAGATCCCAGGTGCACAAGGCAACCAGTAAAGTCCCGGAGATTGACCGCTTATTAGAAGAAGCACATAACACGCCATTTATAGCTTGGATTACCAAGGCAAGGATCTCCGACCCCGGAAAGATCAAAGTTCCAGTTTACAAAGGGACTACCGACCCGAAAGGGCATTTAACGGTGTTCATCATAGCAATGGGCTGAGCCAATTTTAGGGAAAAGGAGAGAGATGCCAGTTTCTGTCTTCTATTTGTGTAGCATCTAAAAGGCGCAGCCCTCCAATGGTTTTCCAGACTTGAGCGGAACTCCATTGACGATTTCTAGCAGCTGTCTGCCGCCTTCCTGAAGCATTACTCCATGTATATGGATCGAGGAGCCTCTGATGTCGATCTCTGGACATTAACTCAAGGGCCTACGGAGACACTATGAAGTTTCATGGGAAGTTTCAAAGCAGTGATGTCCAAGGTCGAGGGCGTAAGCGACAAGGCCGCCTTGCTAGCATTAAAAAGGTCGTTGTGGTACGAATCAAAGTTCCAAAAAGAAATCGCTTTAAATGCGCCATATCAATCCAAGACGCGCTACACCGAGCCTCAGATTTCATAGTCAATGAAGAAGAAATGAAGGTGTTGTCTCAGAAATATGGAGTGGCCAAAACGACGAGCCATTCCTTCCAAACTCGGAACCCATCGCCTCACAGGAAGAGTAATCAAGGAACCAGATAAGTACACCATGAAAAACCCAATTTCAGAGGAGGCCATAACTACCAAGTGGGAACAGGCCGAGGCAAAGCTCCATGGAACACGTGGACACGAAATCCAAGTTCTTACGGCGAAAAGGCCTACTGCGAGTGTCATCACATGCACGGACACTCAACCGCAAACTCCCGAACCCTGGGAATAAAGCATACGGCGAAACTAGTAGTTGGAGAGCTTGGCAACGCTGTCAGCCTTAAGGATTTCGAGCGAGAAGACGAGGAAGATCAGCCTAACCAGGCAAACCAAAACGGTGACCCCACAAGCGAGGAAGGCGAGATGACGAGGCGACAGAGTCAGGCTCTCTGAGAAAACATGATAATGGGAGGATCACAATATTGTTCAGACACGGTGTCTTCAATCAAAGCATTCCAGTGGAGAGCCGATGCTAGCGTCAACTGGTCAGCACCTTCCAAACTTCCCAACGACGTAATCTCGTTCAAAGAAAGGGAAACCACCGACATTGACCGACCACATAACGACCCCCTCGTGATAGAATTGATAGTGGACGATTGCGACATTGCCCGAGTTCTGATAGACACGGGAAGCTCCGTAGATGTAATCTTCGGGGAAACTCTCAGAAGGATGAACATCGACCTATCCAAAATCACGGCCACTCCAAAGCCTTTAACCGGATTCTCAGGGGAAACAACGATGACCCTTGGAACAATCAAGCTTCCCGTCCGCGCTGAAGAAGTAACCAAGATAGTGGAGTTTTTGGTTGCAGATCATCCCGCGATCTGCAATGTGATTATGGGCACCCCATGGATAAACTCCATGCGAGCTGTATCGTCAACCTACCACCTCTATATTAAAGTTTCGACCCCGTAGGAGTTAAAACAATTTGGTGGAACCAGAAAGAGTCCCGCATTTGTTTCCTAGCCGAGCACAAACTTAGGAACCCCGTCACGGAGCAAAACACCACAACCAAGCGAAAGAAGATGAAGACTGACAGGGAACCCGAAAAGGAGTTGGCAAAACTCTTATAGCAATTGCAGATCATGGAGGATCGTGAGAGGAAGAGGAAACCCACTTCCGACCCCATTATTTCAATAAACATTGATGGTAATCACCAAGAGCGTTGCGTCGAAATAGGGGCCGAGCTGAAGGACCCAATAAGGGGAGAGTTGATTTCTTTCTTCAAAAAGAATGTAAACACTTTTGCGTGGGTGGCAGAAGACATGCCCGAAATCAGCATCGATGTGACGTGCCACGAGCTAGACGTGGACCCGACTTTCAAACCAGTGAAATAGAAAAGATGAAAACTTGGGCCAGAAAGAGCACAGGCGGTGAATGACGAGGTGGAAAGGTTACTACGCGTCGGATCAATAGTCGAAGCAAAATACCCGGAGTGGCTCGCTAATCCTGTAGTGGTAAAGAAGAAGAACGAAAAGTGGTGCGTGTGCATGGATTTCACTGACCTGAACAAGGCCTTCCCAAAGGATAGCTTCCCGCTTCCACATATCGATCGATTGATAGAAGGCACAGCGGGCAACAAACTCCTTTCATTTTTAGATGCTTTTTCCGGATACAACCAGATCCTAATAAACCCAGATGATCAAGAGAAGACAACGTTCATCACAGACCGCGGAATATACTGCTACAAAGTGATGCCATTCGGCCTCAAAAACGCCGGGGCAACTTACCAGCGATTGGTGAACAGAATATTCGCCGACCAACTCGGGAAGACGATGGAAGTTTATATAGATGACATGCTGGTGAAGTCTTTGGAAGAAAAGGATCACGTAACTCATTTAGAAGAGTGTTTTGAGCAACTGAACCTGCATAACATGAAGCTCAATCCGACCAAGTGCAGATTTGCGGTGACATCCGGAGAGTTCCTCGTATACCTAGTCACTCACCGTGGAATTGATGCCAATCCAAATCAGATTAACGCGCTCATACAAATGGCATCGCCGAAAACAAAGCGCAAAGTCCAGAGGTTGACAGGACGGGTTGCCACACTGAATCGGTTTATCTCTCGATCAACCGATAAGTGTTTACCTTTCTACGATAAACTGCGTGGCAACAAGAAGTTCGGATAGACAGAAAAATACGAACATGTGTTTCAACAGCTGAAAGAATACATAGCCAGTCCTCCAGTACTTACGAAACCAGTGGAAGGCGAACCATTATTCCTTTACACGGCTGTTTTCGCAACAGCAGTAAGCGGAGTACTCATCCAAGAAGAGCGCAGCGAGCAGAAACCTATTTTCTATGTCAGCCAAACTCTCACCGACGCTGAAACCCAATATCCGCAGATGGAGAAGATGGCATTGTCTATAATAATGTCCACCCGGAAGCTGAGACCATACTTCCACTCACATTCAATTGTAATTTTGACTACTTTCCCTCTGCGATCCATCCTGCATAGTCCTAGCCAGTCTGTAAGATTGGCGAAGTGGGTAATAGAGCTGAGTGAATATGACATCGAGTATCGGAGCCGAACCTGCGCGAAATCTAAAGTCCTTGCAGATTTCCTGATAGAACTCCCAGAAGAAGAAATAGAAGAATCAGCTCCAAACCTAGTATGGAAGCTCCACGTAGATGGATCATCATCAAAACAAGGATCTGGGGTAGGAATACGTTTAACATCTCCAACAGGCAAAATCCTCGAACAATCATTCCGCTTGGGGTTTCACGCATCCAACAACGAAGCAGAGTACGAAGCCTTAATCGCAGGAATGAGACTCGCTCGCAGACTCAAGGTTTCGCATATCCATGCTTATTGTTATTCGCAGCTAGTAGTCAACCAAGTCAGCGGCGAGTACACAGCCAGAGACGACCGAATGGAAGCTTATCTGAAGATCGTCAAGGAACTAGCTGCACAGTTTGAAGAATTCACATTGACACGGATACCGCGTGGGGAAAAAACTTCAGTAGACGCGTTAGCAGCACTCGCATCCACCTCCGACCCAGACCTGAAAAGATAATCCCAGTGGAATTCATCAAACACCTAAGCATCAACCTCTCTGACGCCGTGAACATGATTACCCGCTCCCAAACAGCCAGTCAAGCCAAAAATACATCCGGGAGAATTTTTTCAGAAGAAGGCGGCGCTGACACGACCACTATAGAAGAAGACCAAAACAGGTGGCCTTCGGCTGAAGACGAAACAATCGAGGTAGAGGAAGAGCCCAAAACAGATCCTCCAGCCGAAGATGAAGCACTCGAGATGGAGGAAGATCCACAACCAACGGAAATGGATTACGGATGCGATAAATAATGGATGGGAGCAATCGGCGTATACATCATAGACGGTGAGGTACCATTAGATAAATGAGCTGCTCGAAAACTCAGAGCTCAAGCTACTCGATACGTTCTATTGGACGGAAACGTCTTCAAGTGGAGATTCTCAGGATCGCTGATGGCCTATGTCGAAGGCGTCCAAGCTAGAAAATCATGGAAGAAGTCCACAGCGGATCATGCGGTAACCACTCCGGCGGGAGAGCTTTGGCGATCAAGATCAAGCGTCACGGTTACTACTAGCCGACTATGGTGAAGGACTGCGAGAAGTTCTCTACTAAGTGTGAAAAATGCCAACGACAGGCCCCGTTGATTCACCAACCAACCGAGTTACGATGGTCGATCTCGGCACCCTACCCTTTAATGCGATGGTCGATGGATATTGTCGGACCTCTACATAGATCTAAGCAAAAGAGATTTCTACTAGTCTTGACGGATTACTACCAGTCAAGACTTGTCGGACCTCTACTAGTCTTGGTCGAGGCAGATTCTTACACCAACATAAAGGACACCCAAGTCGACCATTTCGTTTGGAAAAATATATTATACCGGCATGGAGTTCCATATGAAATCGTCACCGATAACGGCTCACAATTTATCTCTACAAGATTTGAAGCTTTCTGCAAAAAATGGAAGATACGGCTCAACAAGTCTACACCACGCTATCCACAAGGGAACAGACAGGCTGAAACAGCAAGCAAGACTATCCTTTATGGCCTGAAGAAACGCCTTGATGCAAATAAGGGACGCTGGGCGGATGAACTTGAACGAGTATTATGGTCACACCGGACGACTCCGCGACAAGCCACCGGAGAAACACCTTTCGCCCTTGTCTACGGTGTAGAATGCGTAATTCCACCCGAAGTGGAATTTCTCGGAGTCCGCCGCAGACTACTTTCAGGGCAGGAGGGACTGAATCATCTCATGTTACTCGACTAATTGGACTTAATAAACGAACTACGAGACCAAGCGTTGATCCGGATTCAAAACTACCAACAGGCGATGGCTAAATATTACAACTCCAACGTCAGAAGTCGCAAATTCAAAAAAGGCGATTTGGTTCTCCGAAAAGTTTTCAGAACACAGCCAAAATAAATGCTAGCAAACTAGGAGCAAACTGGGAAGGGCCTTACAAAATCACCAAGATAGTCCGACAAGGAGTGTACGAGCTCGCTAACATGTGAGACGTTCCGATACCGAGGTCTTGGAATGCAATGCACTTAAAGAAGTACTATCACTAAGACACTTCACATGACCTACGGGATGGCTTGATCCTTGCAAAGGGTACGTAGGCAGGTCGTCTTCAGATGGGTTCAGCTGTCCCCCTCCTTAAAAAGACAACGATTTCAAACTTTCTTAAACACAAACTCGTGTCACTTGATCTACACAAATCACAACTTTACATCCTTCACGGATATTCTATCATCTCGTCTGTTGCTGGCCACAACAGACGAACTACTGCATCCTTTATGGATTTAACCATTATTTCTATATGGAATAAGGTTCTCCAACACCCTCTCACGGGTATAAAAGCGCGCTATATAAATTCTGACTGGGTAAATCCTGGTCTAATATCCGAAAGGTATATCCTGAACGATATTCTTACAAGTTTACCTTCAAGAGAGACCCGTAAGTCGAAAGCTCGCAAGTCTTAAAACTCAAAATAGACTTTTAAACCCAGTAAACACCTTTTGGTACACTGGTCATAAACATCTCTGAAGCATAATACTAAACCCACCAGTTAGTATGAGATTTTAAACATGTTTCATCGTCAAAAAATGGGAATGTAAGTCAAAACACCGCAAACCCTAAAACTGACAACGAAGCGATCAAGACCCGGTAACCATACGTATCCTAACACGATGGTCCGCAACATATCACATCAAAGTGCAACAAAATAAGCAACAAAACAAATACGCAAACGAAAACATAAGCAAGCATATAATCCAACAAGGATGAAAGCTGTCGCGCCAACAGATGGCAACTATTACAAAACTTAAAGCCGTAATACATAGAAAAGAAACTAAGTGGATAAAGCCGTCCAGGCACTGTGTTCAAAATACAAAAGAAAAGGTTTGAATCAAAGAAGCATAAAGAGAAAGATCATTTGGGAGGATCCAGCTCGGAAGTTATTTCATTAGCAAGATTGGCGACTCCAGGTGTGCCGACATTTCAGCCTGCAAAGTCTGTAACTCCGGCTTTCGCCGCTGCATTCTCCGTTGGTTCATTCCCAATGAGAGAATCCACAGAGTCAGAGGAATCGATGAAAGTGTCAGATCTTTCTTTAGCTCGGCCTCGATCCTCTCAAACTCCTAATTCGCATTGGCCAAATAGACTCTCCATTCTGCTAACTTCGTCACCTCGGAGTCCAGAGCTGGCGCATCATCTTTCTGCAGAATCTCGAGTTGCTGTCAACCTGGGCTAGATCGAGTTCCTTCTCTTTCGCCACCTTCAGCTCGTCGATGCTCTTTCCACTCTTAGCAAGCCTCCCCTGAAACTTTTCCGCCATCTCTCGCCTCGCCGCCCTTTGGGCTTTTTTCACATTTGACTCGTGCAGGGCGTGAGCGGCGGTGAGCTGTCTTTTCAGAGACTCGATTTTAGCAGCCTTATTTTGCTTAGAATAATCCAACCTCATAGCTAAGTCGCCAGCCTTGTTCCACTCATCTTTGAGGAACGCTTTTTCCTACTCAAGGGCTTTAATCCGAGCTGAAACAGTTACCAGCTCGTCAGCATGTTTACTCTCCAGCTCGGTGACCTTACTTCTGAAGAAGGATGCATCCTTTCGGGCATCTTCGATCTGGCGCCTATCCTTTCGCACATCTTGCTCAAAGGCGGCAACAATCTTGTTGATGGATGCGACGAACTGACCGAAGGGAGAAATATTATTAGTACTTAAGTCTTTTTACTCAGCAAAATATGCAATCTCCAAACATACCTTGGTGCCTCGGAGCGACATATCGGTGTACAAATCACCATGGGACAGCATATCGAGAGGCGGCAGTCTAACTCCCGAGCAGCGAACCTTCGAGAAGAGAGTTCCCGAGGCTGCCTTATCATTGCAGATTGGCTCGGATCCTTCATGCCTAAACGAAATTAGCGTCGGCAGGCTTTTGGCATTGCCTCTTCTCTTGTTTTTCCTGAGCTTTTTCCTTGTCAGCTTTGGTGGCGGAACGTTTACCAGGAGTCAACCTCTTGCCCTCGTTATGTTGAGATATTGATGAAATAGAAGGTCTGGCAACCGAAACAAGAGCTGAAACCACTTCTTTAGGCTCAGCGTCGAGAATTGGAGGCTAAGAAAGAGTTTCTTGCTTTGTGCCGGCGTCAATCTGGCCAACCGCCGCGGCGTTTGGCTCGGTGATTTGTTCAACT
This sequence comes from Pseudoturritis turrita, assembly GCA_900406555.1. Lineage (NCBI taxonomy): Eukaryota > Viridiplantae > Streptophyta > Magnoliopsida > Brassicales > Brassicaceae > Pseudoturritis > Pseudoturritis turrita. The sequence goes on along the minus strand of OVBL01001087.1, from coordinate 137,008 downwards.
GCATCAGCGGCTCGGCTAGCAGTTTCTTTTGCCTTCTTCTCCCTCAAGGCTTGTTTATCACGGATCGTTGGTCTCTTTCCCATGACGACTTCCTGAAAATCTTGTGGTGGAGATTCGGATTCCAAACTATCAGATACTTCGACTCCGGCAAAAATGGCTCGGGCTTTCTCCACTCTCTTCAGGGAAAAGTGATTTTCCCAGTGACACTTCCCTGCAGCAAGCGTGTTCCGAAGTGTAAGCGTACTCTGGGAAGTGTGGGAGAATCTGCCGCACTGCAAAAACAAAGAAAAGAAAAATTGGTCAGCTCGCTACAAGATAAACATCTGATAGATCTCCTGAAAAATCTACGGCTCGCCCACCAATAGTTCCCCGCTCCTTCTTGACTTGGCGGATGCATTTGGCTTATACCATGGCGTCATTAATAGGAACAAAGAAAAAATAGCTTCCCCAGTCGATGTCTTTGCTTCGGAAGCCTTCAATAATCATTCTCTTCTTCTTATTAGAGATATATTAGATTTTGGAATTTTTAATCTTCCGAAATTCAAGGAACTGTCGAAGATGTGAAACACGAACAGTCACGTCACATTCGTAGCTCCGAACCAGGATTCCAATCAATTGACGGATCCCCCGAGGAGGAATTTGGCTCGGCGCTAATCCATGCTTGGACAAAAAATGGATGATCAATCCAGGAATTGGAAACCACAGCAGACTTTGGTAAAAGAAACTCTCATAGAGAGTAAAATGCCCAGGTGACAGAGCCTCGACTCGGTCTGTTTAAGCAGGAACAATCAAATCAACGTCTTCTGAAATGTTGAATCGATGCCTCAATGCTTCCAAGGATTCAGCGGTGCACAAAGATGAACCAGGTGGGTCGGCTCGTTTCTTAGGAGCCTTTCTCCTTCTAGGTTTTCGCCTCATCGATGTGCTAGTTTGGTGGCTCGCAAATAGCCTCTCCAACCGCACCTTTTTGGCCTCGTCAAGACTATACTTTGTTGGGTCGGCTTTGATTTCTTCAAGGGCTTTCTGTATCAAGCTTGCTCGGCATCAAAAGCATCATCAATCAAAGACGGGATATCGATCTGTAGCCGACCCAGCGTCGAACCAGGCTCAACTGGTTCGACAACCTGAGGAGATAATACCATCTTACGACCAAGCAGTAAAGCAGAGTTTTTCGAACCAACAGAATCTTTCATCTCGGCGGTATGCGACATCAGAGATCTTGGCTCGGAAACACGCTAGATACTTAGCAAAAATTGGAGAAATTTCGGCTCGGAGACACGAAAGATCTGGGCAGCACCGCGATCCAGATAACAATGGATCGGGATATTTGTTAACTCGCCACAGATGTATGAAGATGGATCGAAAAATGCAAGAAGTCGCCGGAGGAGTTCGAAGATGGGTTGAATAAATTAAGGAACCGCCGAGCCACGTTCGAAGTTAGGTCGGAAAACTCAAAGATTCGGCGGCGGAAGAGAAGAAATCAATAATAACCTAGCCAAAACTTAAACATAAAAAGAGAGAAAAGAAGAGAGAGAAGAGAGCTACCTATCTTTTCAGAAATTTGGAGAAGTAAGTTTGAGGAGTGGGGCAAGATTCTGAATATATAGACGATTAAAGCACAACGCGTGATACCACGCGACCTCGGGAACCAACGAAAATGTTTGCAGTTCCCGATAAAGTTATGGTTTGTGATTAAGAAAATATTCGGTCACTGAGCCAATATTTGTTGCCGAGCCAAAACAGATCAAACTCAGCAAGATGGCTCGGTAGTATGTCAAACAAAGATGGCTCAGCAGCCAGACAACCCAGACGGCACGGCAAAGTTGCCTGCAAATGCAATTCGATAATAATGCCGAACCAAAGATTGCTAGACAGCCAGATAACTCAGACAGTTTGGCAATGACGGTTGCCGAGGTAATTCGGTAATAATGCCAAACCAAAGATGGCTTGATAGGATGGCAGCCTGAACTACTCATTGATATGACGAGCCAAAACTACTCCACCACATCTTCACTGTAACGCCTCAGCAGATAAAGACTTGTCAGCCTCTCGACAACGTCGCGAGCCAAAATGGCTCGGTAACACAAGTGACGAAGTAGCTTGGTGACAGCGCACACCTGAACAGCTCAGCAGCACGTCAAAGAGAAGATGGCTCGGCAACATGACATGCCAGTGTGGCTCGGTAACAAATGCCTCGGCAATAATGTCTCACCTCCGCAGTATGACGAGCCAAAACGGTTCGACAAATATTTCCACCAAAGTGGTTCGGCAACGTAAGAGAAGGCTCGGATGTCAATCTTGGAGATGACCAACTTTCACCTCGTCATTGTCATCACTGACTCTGACGAGATGGAGGGCTAACTGTTGGGGTCAATTTTCACCCATCGAGATTGACCGCTGAAAATGGCTGTAAAAATTTTGGGCCTAACCAAATGCGGTGAGCCTAGTCAAAATCAGCGAGAGCGTAGATGGGCCGAACCAACTTTGGTGGTAGGCGACGAGCCAAAACGACGGTGACAAGGAAAAATGTTGGCGACGAGCCAAAATGCCGGCGACGAACCCAAACGCCGGTGATGAGCCAAAACGTTGGCGAGAAGCCAACATGTTGATGACGAGCCAAAATGCCGGCAACGAGCTAAAACACCGGCGACGAGCCAAAATGTTGGCGACGAGCCAAAATGTTGGCGACGAGCCAAAATGCCTGCGACAAGGCAAAACATCGGCGACGAGCCAACAGGTTGGCAAAACGCCGGTGACGAGCCAAAATGTTGGCGATGAGCCAAAATGTTGGCAAAATGTCTGTTACGAGCCAAAATGTTGGCGACGAGCCAAAATGCCGGCGATAATCCAAACAGGTGACAAGCTAAACAGGTAAAGATCCAGACAAGATGAAGAGGCGACAAGCCGGACCACTGATGACCCAACGAAGCAACAAGCCCAACTTCTTGTTGGGCCGATGTAACGAGCCACAAGAGTTTGGTGGGCCAAGGTAGCAAGTCAAATTAAGAAACCCACACCCGAACCGACTTAGACAAACCGGAGAAGAAAGGAAATCCCGAAGAATAAGGAAGTTTTCCTTTATCGTTTAGGAAAAGGACTAGCCGACTTATTTTTGTATAAATAGACATGTACCCCTTTGAAAAAGGGATCCGCAATTTTACCTAGCAAACACTTGTTATTTTCTCTGCAACAGCTTTCTAAACAGGTTGAATAAAAACACCATCTTTGGATCTCTGTTCTTGTGTTTCTTTTCATAGAAGGTTTTCGAATCCCTAAATTTTCCTTACAAAATTTAGTTGTGCAAATTTCGACTCCCACAAAGTCTAAGATCACTCATCCGGTGATTCGATACATGCATCGCCTTGTTGCTCAATTGATTTTCAGTAGGAATGAGCATAGTTCGGTCTGCAAAGATGAGTTTCTTATCCTCATTGCACCATTTGTGGAGTCACCAGAGAATGTGAACTTGGGATCTCTTTTGGCTCGGCGTTTGGTTGAAGTTAAGCACGATGCGGCTAAGGAAAGAAAGCAGAAAAGTGTTAGGCATTAGGATATTCAATGGGAGAAAAGTGTTAGGCATTAGGATATTCGCACAGAATCATGCAACGATAAGATAGATTGATTTCGGGGATTTGGATAAAAACCGTATAGAACACAGAGCACGAAGGTATAGTCTTTCCACTCTCGTGGTTCCCACCACTATGCTTTGACAACCTAATAGACTCAACTCTCGCAAGTTATTACAAGAAGAAAGCATGCTTTAAATGGTTCAGGTTCTGATAAAGTTCACTAGATTCCTTAACTCAACTTTCGCAGGTTAAGACGCCTAGCTCATCAAATACTAGTTCAAATAATATAAAAACCTTTTGGAGAGTATATTAACCTAAGATCAGATAACAAGATGCGCGGTCAAGTAATCATGCATTGAGAATAAGTAAAGATGAAGACTCTAATGATATCCCTAAACAATCATCAATCAATATCGAATTATGAAACTCATTGAATCCCTAAAACTTAACAATATAACTACTCAGACATTTTTATAGAATCAAAACATGAAGAATAGGTAGAAAACATGATGAATAAACTTGATTAAAAGAGATAAGGCTTAGGATTGTTCTCTATAGCGAGTACAAAGCGAGATCTTCTCCTTGAAATTCTTAAAACTCAGAATCCAATGAAGACCAATAAGAAAAACGTGGCTGCTGTATTTAGGGTAAAGAAATATGGGGGCTTATGGGAGCTTATGAGAGCTTATGTCTAACAAGAGGCTAAAAACAAGTATATATAGATCTAGGGTCATTAGGGTTTAAGCTTAGGGGCAAAAAAGACTTTCCATGCTTGAATAGGATGTCTTGGGCTGTAAAATCTCGGCCAACTAGGTTGCATCGGTCAGAAACATCGGCCAAAAGTCGTGACCAATGCTGGGACAAATCTGCACATGTTTCAGCTTCGAACCAGACGGATATGTATTCAGTAAATCGGGTTTAACTCTTCAACCATAAATCCAAATGACTTGAAACCACCTCCAGTAGAAAGTAACTCAATTATCTACCTTGTCACCAAATTTCATCGAATTCCAAGTTGATTAAGGCCTCCATCGAAGGGTAAACTTCTGGTGCATATGTTCTGTTTAACTTGAGAAATTGCATATCTTGTGAATATTGTGACTTGGATGACTTCCTTTGACTTGAGTGAATGGTTGTAGCATGATTAACACCTCTTTAGGTCTTTTTGCATCATTTTTGATGATTTTTCCTATAAAGACTTTAAAACTACAAATACGAGAAAACAACCTCTTTTGGTGCAAAACCATTATAAAATAGTTAAATAAAATAGTAAAATCCATAATAAAAATAGTAAAATATAGAGTATATCAACTCCCCCAGACTTAGCTCCTTTCTTGTCCTCAAGCAAAACAAAGAATCTAAGCATAGAAAAGAGGTTTGAAAATAGGGGAACTCACATATCCTTGGGATCTTAGACTTGAAATCTCAACCTGTAATCCACATGAAACAAAGTTAGCTCATAGACTTTCTCAACTTACTCCCACCATGACTTTCGCATGCCTTGTGCATACTCTTAATCTCAAACCTGGAAAAATCTGAACTTCACATCAATTGACTTTCTACATTCATTAAGTTTGGTGTGAATTTCTCATTAAAGGATATCATTGAGGGTAGACGGCGCTAGGAGTTAGAAAGGCTGATTTAGTGGTGAGGTTTAAAGTGTTTAGGGTCACCAGACGCTTTGGAGGATGCTAGATACTATACAAAACCGTAAGAGAGAACCGACACGTTGATGTCCACAGTTTCCCAACCACTTAAATGACTAACTCCTTTTCTCCACCAGACTAGATGTTTCTGGGAATCACTGTAAATCGCTCCAACTTTCTGAATTGATCCATGGCAAAACAAATTAAGGGAGTAATAAACTGAAAATAAATTAAATTAAAAATTGAAAAGATGAAGATTAGAATGATTATACCGAGAAGTTTGTGGGTGTGCCTAGCTAAGTGGATTCGTATCACAGCTGAAGCGAGCTCGTATCGTGCCTAAGTGGATTCGTATCACGGCCGAAGTGAGCTCGTATCGTGCCGAAGTGGATTCGTATCACGGCCGAAGTGAGCTCGTATCGTGCCTAAGTGGATTCGTATCATGGCCGAAGTGAGCTCGTATCATGCCTAAGTGGATTCGTATCACGGCCGAATTGAGCTTGTATCGTGCCAAAGTGGATTCGTATCACGGCCAAAGTGAGCTCGTATCGTGCCGAAGTGGACTTGTATAGAAACGACTTAGGCCACGACTTCGGCCTTGTCCGATTCCTCGTATTTCCATACTTAAGCCATTTTCCCATTGATCACAGCTGAGTGGATTTGGACCCCAACAGTTAGCCCCCCAGCTCGGTAGTTTTAGTTATGATAGTGCCGAGGTAAAGGAAGTCTAAGCTGAGATCAATGAGTCGTGCCAACTGGTACGAACTGAACCAATGTGATGCCAAGTCCGTTGTTCTTGATACTCTGCCAGGTTCTCTGTCCTCAGATTGATAATCCCATTTCCAGTAGAAATTTCTTTAAGCAACTGTGTTTTGGCACGGTTTCCAAGGCATGATGACATCACCTTTTGCTTTAAGGGGCTATATATATCTCCACATCTCCTCATTTCTTCCTCACTTCTTCACTTCTCAAAAATCTCTGAGAAGACAAGGTAACTTCCTTCCCCCCTTCTCTCTCCTTCCACTGAAGATTTTTTTTAGGTTGCTGTTTTTGTTTCCCTCGCCGTTGACCGCCGAAGTGACTTTGGCCGAAGTGGTCCCCTGCCGAAGTGAAGGTTGTGCCGAAGTCTCGCCGTGCCTAAGTGAATCGACTTGCCGAAGTGTTTCTCTCTTCGCCGAAGTCTCCGTATTCTCGCCGTAGTGAATTTTTTCCTTGGCCGAAGTGGAGCCTTTGCCGAAGTGGCCTTGCAGAGGTCTCCTATCCGTTGCCGAAGTGGATTTTTTGCCTTGGCCGAAGTGATTCTCTCTTCGCCGAAGTCTCTGTATTCTCGCCGATGTGAATTTTTCGCCTTGGCCGAAGTGATTCCTTTGCCGAAGTGGCCTTCTTCACCGCCGAAGTCGTCCTTTGCCGAAGTGGCGAAGTGGAGCTCTCTCTTCACCGAAGTTTCCGCTTGCCAAAGTCTCCTCCGGCCGAAGTGGAGCTTTCTCTTTGCCGAAGTCTCTGGTTGCCGAAGTCTCCTTTCCCCGAAGTGATCTCCTTTGATGGACGAAATGGAGAATCCTTTGAACGTAAAAATCAAAACGGAGAATTGGAGTTTCGACTTTGCTAGGATGAAGCAAGATGCGGGTCTCCAAGCATGTTCTTCAAGGCGATGAGCTTCTAAGAGTGGATCCAAGCGTGAGGTACTCGATCCACCGGGGTCTATTCTTTCCACTGCAGAATCTTTGGAGAGTCTTAGGCACCGGTTCAATATGTCCGAAGAGATATAGCTTATCCTTCCGTTACCATTAGATCGAGCCGATGAGCCTCCAAAGGGGTGTTTTACTTTGTACGAGAGTTGCTTCTACATGTGCTTTCTCTGGTTTCCGATACCAAGGGTCATTCTTGAGTATCTATGGAAGCATAGCTTGGCTTTGGCGCAAATAGCTCCTCGGGGTATTCGGCATTCGAGTGCGGCGAGGAGGTTACCGTGGATCACTTGTTGAACTTGCTATCCTTTCGGACATTTCGTTCCAAGGATTCGCTTCTCTACTCTATCTCGAACAAGGTCCACCGTAAAATTATCGGAGGTTTTCCAAGTAAAGATAGATATTGGGAAGACTATTTTTCTTCGTGCCCATTTCCGAAGCTTCAGTTGGTGCCAATTGGATTAAGAAGATTAGGACCACATGGAGAAAAATCGGTAGCCGATCTATAGCTTTACGAAGTTTTCTGCTTTGTTGAATATACCGTGATCTTCTGTTTTGTTTGTTGGTTTTGCAGTTCCTAACCCGATCCCAACGTGTCCTCCAGACGTAGTTACACTTTGCGAGACTCTTGCTTCCGTGAGTGTGATTGGCAAGGAGACTTTACTCTTCAAAGAGTAGAGAGAGCGCGAGCTAGACACTTTGGTTATTATTCTCCAATCTCCACTTCTTCGTCTTCTCCTAGCAGTACGAGGAGAGCCATGGGAAAGCGATCTTCGGTTCGTGAAAGGATGCATGGAAGCTGAAGCCCCCGCCATGACTGAAATTTCTGCTGAGCAGCTGAGTGTTGCCCTTGCTTTTCCCTCAGACTCTTCGTCAGTAGAGCCGTCCATGTTAGTTCCGTCTGTTCCCAATACGAGAGAGATTATGTTGGGTCTTAGGCGATTGGATTCATCTCCGGTTTGCCACGAGTGAGGACGTCGATAAGGTGAAGTCAGCTCGGACGATTGCCGTGACAAAGGCTGACAAAGGGAAAGGTCTTCCTAAGGATGATGTTCCTAAATGCAAGAGGCGTAATGTTCCAGTTCGCGATACTGCCAAGCGCAAACCGCCTTCGGAGCCCGTATCTTTACCCTTTGCTTCTGAGATGGTTTGCGATGATGCATCAGCATCGGCTTCTCTTTTCTCGAAAGTTCTTTCTACAGGGATTGGATTCGTCTCCGGTTTGCCGCAGAAATGGTAAGGTTGTGGCCACGAGTGAGGACGCCGATCAGGTGAAGCCAGCTCGGAGGATTGCCGTGACAAAGGCTGACAAAGGGAAAGGTCTTCCTAAGGATGATGTTCCTAAATGCAAGAGACATAATGTTCCAGTTCGCGATACTGCCAAGCACGAACCGCCTTCGGAGCCCTATCTTTGCCCTTTGCTTCTGAGATGGTTTTCGATGATGCATCAGCATCGGCTTCTCTTTTCTCAAAAGTTCTTTCTATGGGGGATTGCTTCCCATTCCCGATACTTTGTCGCGGAGCCAATCGTATGCCAACATGTCTCTTCGTGGTACTAAAGTACTTCACGTCGACTTTTCTTTTCTCCTACTTTGTTGAAAACGCGATATCTAACCTTTTCTTTTCATTCAGTTTCTGGCTTCCATTAACAAAATGGCGTTTGGCTATGAGGTGGATGCCCGAAAGAATGCGAGGAGAGTCGAGCATGCACGAAAAGCGGCCGAAGAGCTTCAAACCAAGCTGGACGAAGCTGAGCACGAGTGCGATGCCGCGACGGAGAGAGCGTTGAAATAGAAAGAACACTTGGAGGCTGAGGTGGAACTTCACAAGGAGAGGCACGGCCGGGCTGACGATAGAGTTCTTTCCTTAGAATCTTCTCAGGTTCAGCAGGAGGCTCAGGTTGCCGAGCTTCAACGGATGCTAAGCTCGGAGAAGGCCATGACAGACAAGAAGGATGGGAGCTGAGAAAATGGCAATGCGGAGGATGGCAAAGAAGTTCTAGGCCAAGGTTGATCGTGCCAAGGAGAAGATCCAGAGCTTGGGTGGGTCGTCGAAAAGTAAGATGATCGACCTTGCTCAAATCGATGGTAACCTTGAACTCCTTGCATTGCTTCATTGTGATGAACCAACTTCGTTGGAGGCCGAAGTTGAGAAGCTCAATGGATAAGTTAGGTACGATGGTGCTGATGATGAGTTTGACAGGTTGGTTACCGAATTGGGCAACGACTTGGTGGTTTCGCTGATTTCTGAGGATTTGGCCAATGCTATGCTGGGTAACGAATCTATCGAAGCGTTAGCAGCGAACGTCGGGGTTTGCACCTTCTCTGGATCCAACAGGGGTACTCCTCGTTTATCTTTGCTTAGTATGAAAAAAGCTTCTGAATCCAGGACGTCCACTGAATCCCTCGATGATGATGACGATGTGTCCTCAAAGGGTGAGATTGCTGGTGATGGGGATTGCCGAACCCATTACTGAGGACGCGCCGAAGACTATGGCTTGGCTTATCCCATTTTATGATGTTGTGCGTGAATTTGTTGGAATACAGTGCCTGGACGGCTTTATCCATATCAACTTGTTATGTTTGCCTTGTGGCTTTTTATCCAGGACCGATTTGCTTCTCTATATCTTGCTTTAGTGTTAATGCCAATGATTCGTTTGTTGGGCTTAAGGTGATCATTCCGATTCACGGATATGTTAATGTAAACACATCCGCTCCGATAATGAGCATAGGTGTTTCGACCAACGATTGTTTGTTGGGTTTTTAGATGAACATTTTGGTTTACGGATACGCTACCGTAAGCATATTCGCTCCGACAATGGACATGTAGTACTATTGCGACCAACGATTCATTTGTTGAGTTTAGGATGAACATTTCGGTTTACGGATACGCTACCATAAGCATATCCGCTCCAACAATGGACATGTAGTACTGTTATGACCAACGATTTGATTGTTGGATTTAAGATGAACATTTCAGTTTACGGATACATTGCCGTAAGCATATCCGCTCCGACAATGAGCATAGATATTTATATAGCGCGCGCTTTTAATCCGCTAGGATGTAATAGTTAGATCCATAAAGGATGTAGTAGTTCGTTGCTGTGGCCAGCAGCAACGAGAGTGAGATGAGGTGCCTGTTTACTTAGGACTTCGAGTAATTCGTAAAAGATGCGAATGGGATGCCTGTTTTTGTTAAGGCTTTGAAAAGCTTGTATTAAGTAGACGTAAAGCCTATTAGAAAGGTGGGAGTATACGAGTATACGTACCCACTCCCCCTTTTTTAAAGAGGGGGGTAGCTGAACCCATCCGAAGACGAGCTGCATACGTTCCCTTTGCAGGGATCAAGCCGCCACGTAGTTCATGTAAAGTACCTTATGGATAGTACTTCTTCTGATGCATTGCGTTCCACGATATTGGTATTGGAACGTCAGACATGTTGGCTAGTTCGTATACTCTGGGTCGGACTACATTTGTGATTTTGTAAGGTCCTTCCCAGTTGGCTCCAAGTTTGCCGGCGTTCCGTTCTGCTATATTCTGAAAAACCTTCTGTAGGACTAAGTTTCCTTCGTAGAACTGTCGATTTCGTACGTGAGAGTTGTAGTACTTTGCCACTGTGTTCTGGTAATTCTGAATTCGGATCAGAGCTTGATCCCGCCTCTCATTGACCAAGTCCAATTCATCAAGCATCAATAAATGATTGAGCCCTTCTTGTTCTTGGAGTAGTCTTCGGCGGACTCCTGGAAAATGTATCTCCAGTGGAATGACGCATTTTGTCCCATAGACGAGAGTGAATGGGGTTTCGTTGGTTGCTCGTCGCGGTGTGGTTCTATGAGACCATAATACGCCTTCTAGTACGTCAGCCCACCGTCCTTTCTTTTCGTCAAGATGTTTTTTGAGACCATCGAGAATTGTCTTGTTTACTGCTTCTGCCTGGCCGTTTCTTTGCGGATATCTGGGGGTGGATTTGCTAAGTCGAATTTTCCATTTGTCGCAGAAGGCTTCAAATCTTGTAGAGATGAACTGCGAACCATTATCGGTAACGATCTCGTATGGGACTCCATGTCGGCATATGATATTCCTCCAGATGAAACTTTTGACTTGTGTGTCCTTCATACTGGCATACGAATCTGCCTCCACCCACTTCAAAAAATAGTCCACCAAGACCAGTAAGAATCGTTTATGCTTCGAAGGATGCAAAGGTCCAACAATGTCCATGGACCATCGCATGACCGGATAAGGTGACGATATTGAGGAAAGCATCTCGGTTGGCTGATGAATCATTGGTGCGTGGCGCTGACACTTCTCGCATCTGGCAAAGTACTTCTCGCAATCTTGTATCATAGTCGGCCAGTAATAACCATGTCGTTTCATTTTTATCGCCAAAGCTCTTCCTCCTGAATGGTTACCACATGAACCGCTATGGACTTCCTCCATGATCGTTCTCGCCTCTATTTCTTCAACGCAGGCGAGTAATGGTCCTAAGAATCTCCATTTGAAAACATTCCCATCGAGCAAGATGTAACGAGTCGCTTGTGCCCGAAGCTTACGAGCAGACCACTTATCGGAAGGTAAGAAGATACCATCGTAGATGTACCCTCGGATGTCATTGAGCCACCCTTTATCGCAGCCGTATCTCATTTCCGTACATGCTTCATCCATTTTGACAGCCTCAGTTTTGTGACGTGGGTTGACATCGGGAGAGGGGGAATTGAATCCTCGTCCATGGCCGTCGCTTCTTCTTCAACATTTGCGGGATTTTCGTCCTCGTTGACTGCGTCTGTTTCCGTTTGAGATTCGGGTCCTTGGTCTGCCGTGTACGTCTCATCTTGGACCATTGAGTCGTTGGTTATGGCTTCCTGTTCTTCGATGTCGTCCTCAGTGACGTCCGATGCATTGCCTTTTCCCTGGCGGCTTGAGATCGAGTTACTACACTCACCATTTCCGAAAGAGTGATACTCGGGTATTCGATAAATTCCACTGGGATAATCCGCTTCAAGTCTGGGTCGGAAGTGGATGCGAGAGCTGCCAGTGCATCAGCCAAAGAGTGATACTCGGGTATTCGAGCGTGAATTCTTTGAACTGTGCAGCCAGATCTTTGACGACCTTTAGATATGCTTCCATAAGATCATCTTTAGCTGCGGATTCCCCGCTGAATTGGTTCGCGACTAACTGTGAATCGCAGAACGCGCGAATGCAGTCAATCTTGAGTCCTTGTGCGAGCTTTATTCCTGCAATGAGGACTTCGTACTCTGCTTCATTGTTGGAGGCACAAAAGCCTAGGCAAAAAGATTGTTCAAGTATCTCGCCCATTGGTGATGTCAGACATATCCCAACTCCTGAGCCATTTTTGGATGACGAGCCATCAACGTGGAGTTGCCAAGTCGAACTCGGGTTTCCTTAAGCGAGGCTCTCCTCCGAAAGTTCGATCAAAAAGTCGGCTAGCACTTGCGATTTTGCGCAAGTCCGTCCGCGATACTCGATGTCGTACTCACTGAGCTCGATAGCCCGCTTGGCCAATCTCCCGGATTGACTTGGGTTGTGCAAAACGGATTGTAGGCGAAAAGTACTAAGGACCACAATGGAGTGTGATTGGAAGTATGGTCTTAGTTTTCTGGCAGACATCACAACTGACAAAGCTAACTTCTCCATTTGCGGGTATCTTGTCTCTGCGTCGTTGAGAGTCTTGCTGACGTAAAAAATTGGTTTTTGCTCTCCCCGTTCATCCCGAACGAGCACTCCACTTACTGTAGTGGTGGAGATTGCGGTGTACGAGAAGAGTGGCTCTCCCTCGACTGGCTTTGCAAGCACCGGAGGATTAGCGAGGTATTTCTTCAATTGATGGAAGGCTTCTTCGCATTTCTCCGTCCATTCGAACTTCTTATTTCCTCGTAAAGTATCGTAGAAGGGTAAGCATTTATCGGTGGACCGCGAAATAAATCTATTGAGTGCAGCTACGCTCCCAGTCAGTCTTTGCACTCCATGTTTTGTCTTCGGTGAAGCCATCTGGATAAGCGCGTCAATCCCTTGGGGTTTGCTTTGATACCTCGATGAGTAACTAAGTAACCAAGAAACTCTCTGGATGTGACTACGAATCTACACTTTGTCGGGTTCAGTTTCATGTTGTGTGAGTTGAGCTGGTCGAAACACTCCTCCAAATGTGCTACGTGATCCTTTGCTTCCAGCGATTTCACCAGCATGTCATCTATGTGAACTTCTATTGTCTTTCCGAGTTGATTCGACAAACATTTTATTCACCAGACGCTGGTACGTAGCTCCGACATTTTTGAGGCCGAAAGGCATCACCTTGTAGCAATATATTCCACGATCTGTAATGAAGGCTGTCTTCTCACGATCGTCGGTATTCAACGGAATCTGATTGTATCCAGAAAATGCATCCATGAATGATAGGAGCTTGTTGCCTGCCGTTGCTTCGACCAGTCGATCAATGTGCGGTAGCAGAAAGCTGTCTTTCGGGCATGCTTTGTTTAAGTTGGTGAAATCTACACACACCCGCCATTTTCTGTTTTTCTTTTTGACTACAACAGGATTTGCCAGCCAATCCGGGTACTTTACTTCTATTATCGAACCGACTCGTAAGAGTCTTTCGACTTCATCGTTCACTGCTTTCACTCTGTCGGGACCCAACTTCCTCCATTTTTGCTTTACTGGCTTGAAGGTTGGGTCGACATTCAACCGATGACTGGTTACGCTGATATCAATTCCGGGCATATCATGCGAAAGTGTCCACGTTTTCTTTTAAGAATGAAACCAGCTCTCCCTTGATTTTTTTGTTGAGGCCGAATCCAATCTATACGCATCGTTCAGGGTGTTCATCGTCAATACAAACTGATATTACGGGGTCGCAGGTCAGTTCGGCCGCTTCTTCTTCGTGATCCTCCACAATCTGTAATTGCTATAAGAGTTTGGAGAGTTCTTTCACTGGTTCTCTACCCATCCTCATCTTCTTGCGTTCTGACTTGGCTATCGGATCGGTGACAGGGTTCCTGAATTTGTGTGCAGCTAGGAAGCATACGCGGGACTCCTTCTGACTTCCCAAAATCGTTTTGACTCCTCTCGATGTTGGGAACTTTACACAGAGATGGTAGGTCGAGGCTACGGCGCGCATTGAATTTAACCAAGGTGTTCCGATGATGATGTTATAGATTACTGGGTGATCGGCTATAGAAAACTCGACGAGCTTGACGACTCCCCCAGCTTGTACAGGTAGTTTGATCGTTCCGATTGTCATCGTCGTTTCTCCGGAGAATCCAGTCAACGGTTTTGGGGTAGCCACTATGTCGAACAGATTGATGTCCATTCTTTTACTACAAGAAAACGGAGAATGAGTGACTCCCAAAAACGTAACAAAATGGTCGCAAAGTCGCAATTTGCGACTACTTAGAGACTAAAATAAGTAGTTGCAAATTTTTGGTCGCAAATTACAATAGTCGCAAAGTAGTCACTTATTCCAGACTATTTTGTAACTACTAAACTTAGTCGTACATAAGCGCAGAGTGAAAACATCAAAGCTTGGTCTAAATGATCTAGAGAAAGGACACCATGATGCATAGAATAGCAAAGCCACATTGTCACAACAGAGGACATATTCAAATTACATAAAACCACAAACTCAGATTAAGCGAAAAAGATTATCCATGAGGACAAACTTGCAAACAGGCAAAAAGGATTGGAGCAAAATCTTCAGAAATTACCTCGGTGACGGAGACAAAACAGGGAGGACGCGAGGGGTCCAGCGTTCGCTTGCAAGCTCATAACCGCTTGTATTATCACAGCCATTAGAGGCAAACTAACCATTAGGATGCCACAGATCTGAAGTAAACCAAACTCTTAAGAAAACAATGACATTAGAGTTTCAAGCTTTAGAGGAATATGTTAACAGCTAGAGAGAGAGAGAGAGAGAGAATGAGAGAGAGAAAGAGAGAGAGAGAGAGAGAGAGAGAGATGGTGAGTACCAACTCCTTTGGAGGCATCTCTCTGAATCAATGTTAGAGGCACCATGAGAAACTACGACGGTGACATCACCATTGTCGATTGATTTTCCAGTAAGTATCTCTCACTTTCCCGATTCCATCACTAGATCCGCTCCAAGCCACCACACCTACGACAGAAAACATCCACAACGAGTACATCGCCACCGGAAATGAGCTTCTTTCTGCTCTATAACTCTTCTCTTCTTCTCCTCCACCATCTGGATGAACTTCTTGCAGTCCATTTGGATTGAAAAGGCAGCTGAAAATCTGCATTTCGGTATGAAGATAACAAAAAGTGCATCTCACAAAAGAGAAGAAAAAACAATGTTAGATTTTCCACCAACAGCTAATGAGACTAAGAATCAATCAGCAACACAAGAAATTGAGTTATTGAAGAACAATCCAGCCGAAGCACAGAGACTAAAAAAACTATGATGTTGGTTAAAAAAAACTCCTGGAGACGGGATTAAAACAAGACATTCAGAAAAATTACAGTTGTTGCTAAATTAATAGGGTTTAGTGTTCCAACATAATCAATGGAAAGACCAAGAGAGCTAAGCGTTGAAACTAATACGATGAGTCTCACTAAATTTGAACCAAACTTCTTACCTGATTTCGTCGAATCATCTGATTAACGAACGAATAAATAAATCCAAATGAAACCCATTGAAGGACTCGAAAAACATAACTGCAGAATCAAAATCAATACAAACTTCTTACTTTTCCGTTGTAGACGAAGGAATCAAATCCGGTGGGGGCTTTGTCTCTTCCTCTAAGTCCGAATCTTCCTCTACCTTTGTGTCTGCATCTTCCTCTGCTTTTCCCTCCGTATCAGTCTCTATCTTCGGCTTCTTTGCCGGTGGAGAAATGAGATCCGTTGATGTATCAGCCACAACAATGGCGAATCCATTCCCGACTAGACCGAACACGTACTTCATCTTCTTTCCTCTGCTACAGATCTGTTAGCACCTCGAACTCTATTGGATTTGCTCTTCCAGCCATGTATTTGTCGATTCTAGGAGATTGTACGAAGAAAATCGAGAGAGGGAGAGACAGATGAATAGATTGTAGGCACGAAATCGAGAGAGAGAGAGAGAGAGAGAGAGAGAGAGAGAGAGAGAGATGAAGATTTAGAAGAAAGTTGAACTCGGGTGAGAAAGATGAAGACAATCGGATGAGATCGAGAGAGAGATGAAAAATTAGGGTTTGGACAACTGATTTGGGAATCAGATCTGTTCGAGCACTTGTTTTCAACTGATAAGGGTCCGAAGGAGTCTCTAATTAGTCGCAAAATAATTTGAGTGGGAATTAATACGCGCCCAAAAGCCCAAAATATTTCAAACCTTAACATATAAAAAATTTGAAATTTTTCAAGTTAGTAACAAACTAGTCACAAATTTGGATGATAGTAGCAAAGTAGTCACAAATTAGTGACATTTTTGTGATATTATTTTTGAGTCACAAAGCTATATCCTAAATCCTAACAATTTAGAACCATATAATTAGTGCACATGATTAACCAATCAGCCTTTTCTTATTTCATTAAGTATATGCGAAGATTAAACACTAAACTAATACTAATTAACTAAATTTTGAAAGAAAAAAAAACTTAAACAAACTTTACCATAGAAAACATATATGTAATATATGTTAAGATATTTTGTAAGATGCAAAGCTGTTTCATCAAATCCAAATTCTTAAATATATGTTTTAGTATATAATGTTAACTAATACTAATTAAGTAAATTTTGGAAAAAAAAAACTTTAACAAACATACGATTGCAAACACATGTAGTTTATCTTAAGACATGTTACGGATGATACAAAGATTAGTTCATCAAATTGAAAGCGTAACAAGTAGTTAAAATCTATGTAGATACTTAGGCTGATATATTTACCATTATATTTTGTTGAATTTTATAAAATCATACGGATGAGTTGGTAATCAGAAGCAAAGCAGTCACACTTTCAAAATACTTTCGCGAATTAGTCACAAATTAGTCACAATTTTTGGACTATTTTGCTACTACGTTTTCTGACTAATACAAGAGTCGCAATTTTGGGACTATTTTGCTACTATGTTTTCTCATAATAGTAGCAAAGTAGTCACAAAACATAACTGTTTTGTGACATCATTTTGTGAGTAACAAATCATACCCTAAACCCTAACCATTTCGAGCAAAAAACTTATATATATGCCTTTGCAATCAATCTTTGTTCTATTTTTAATTATATATTTCAGTATATATACTAAACTAATACAAATTAAATACAATTTTGAAAAAAATCATCTTGAACAAACATTAGATTGAAAACTTATGTAATATATCTAAAAACATGTTATGTAGAATGCAACAATAGTTCACCAAATTGAAAGTTCAAAGATTTCACTATTATATAATATATTTAGTGTTAAAAGTTGTTTAAATCAGTCTACATACTTAAAACTAATCTTTTCACAACAATCTTTGTTGAATTTCCAAAAATTATACGGATGAGTTGGTAAACGATATCAAAACAGTCACAATTTTGGGACTGATTTGCGACTACATATATTGACTAAAAATAGAGTCACAAAAGAGTCTCACTTTGCGACTCTTTTGCGACTATATTTAAACAGACGAATAATAGTCTCCATTCAGTCGCTAATTTAGGACTACTAAACGGCTGAATAATTCCATTATAAATATGCGACTGATTTGCTTCTCTATCTTCGGTAGTCATTCATTAGTCGCAAAGTGGTCCCAAAACAGTCGCAAAATTTTGCGACCGAAAAAATAGTCACAAAAAGTAGTCACTCATTAGCTGTTTTCTTGTAGTGTTTTGAGAGTTTCTTTGAAGATTATGTCCACTGTGCTGCCCGTATCAACCAACACCCGGGCTACATCATAACCACTGATGATCAATTCGATCACAAGAGTTGCGTCATGCGGTTTATCGATTCCGGCTGTTTCTCTTTCTTCGAATGAGATTACATCGTCTGGAAACTTGGAAGATGTGGACCAGTTAATGTTGACATCGGCTCGCCGTGGAAAAGCTTTAATCGACGAGACGGTATCTGAGCAATAGTGAGATCCACCAATTATCATGTTGATCCGGCTCCGTGGTCCAGATTGCGGGGCTTCGTCATTTTGCCTCCCTCGCTTAGGAAGATCTTCTTTCACCTGCTCGGGGTGGTTCGCGTTGGTATCCATGTCGAAGTCCTTGAGGCTAATATCCCCTTTGAGTTTGCCAGCTGCCAATCTTGAAGCGAGTTTTAAGCCCAGAATACGGCAATTTGCAGTCGAGTGTCCGAAGATATGGTGATGTTCGCAATAAGCCATTTCGTCGTAAGTCCCTTGGCCTCTGGTCCACGTGCTACTCCATGTACCTCTTCCTCGGCCTTGACGTCGTCCTTGTCTGTAACCTGACGAGTCAACTTGGTAACTATGGGCTCCTTTAAAACCTCCTTCGTGCTGGACATATCTTGAACCTTGGTTGCCCTTTCTGTTGTTCGGTGGGTTTGGAGTAGAGGGAGGATAGTTCGTAGACTTCGCTTTTCCGTGCTTCTGGGCTAGGATTTTCACTTCTTCTTCGTTGGAGGCGAAGTCCATTGCTCGATGCAACGCATCCTGGATCGTGGTTGTAGAGTTATGCGCAATCTCCTTCCGAAAGTCTGAGTCGAACCACGGGGCTTTCTTCAATTCTTACAATGCGGCCTCGTCACTTATCCCTTCTACTTTGGACAGTACCGACTTGAATCGTTCGATAAAAGTCTGCAACGTTTCTTTTTATCCTTGCCCCATGGTTCATAGATCCGCATCGGATGTTTGATGTTCCATGAATATAGCATAGTGCTTGAGGAATGCTGATGACAGCTTATTGAAATTGTTGATCGAATTTCTTCCCACCATAGAGAACCATTGGAGATCTGGTCTTTTAAGGTGCTCAACGAACAAAAGACATTGACCAGCGTCTTCTTCGCCTTCTCTAAAGTTTTCTCGCCCCATTGCTATCACGAAGGCTGTCAGATGTTCCTTTGGATAGGCTTTTCCTTCGTAAACCGGTATCTTCATCTTCCCCGGGTCGGAAACCCTTGCCTTCAAAATTCGAGTTGTGAACGGGGTGTTATGTGCTTCTTCAAGCACTCGGTCAAGTTCGGGAGCTTTGCTGGTAGCCCTATGCATCTAAGATCGAACAAATCTCATCTCAGCGGCAGCTCGCTCCATACCAGCCCGAATTTCAGGCATCTCCTCCTTCTCGGCTCGGATTACCGCTTTTCGCTCTTCTTCGATCTGGGCTCGTTGGGCCCAGAGGATGTTCTCCTCTTCCTCGGTAAGATCTCGATCATGGCCGAGGTTGGTACCGCTTTGTTCGACTCGAGTTCGGGTTGCACCTGCGAGTTTACCTTCGCGGTGGTTTTCAAAGTCGTGTTCAGCCTCTGGGTTGTCCTCCAGGTCGATCACCGGATTCGTTCCATCCACAGTCTGCGTGTTTGTTTCTTGTGCTGCCGCATTTAGTTTGGCGGTTGCTGTTGGTTGGTTCGGAGGAGGTAGTCCGCCTTGGGTTCTCGGCGCGTGGTGAGGCGTTGAGAAATTGAGGGCCACTGGATTGAGACGTCGAAGGGGACGCCTCATTAGGTCCGCTCCTGAGCCCCTACCTCGGGTTCGGCTCGCCGTCGCAAGGACTTCCAGCTTGTTGGTCATCGTTGTGTTCAGTTTATCCTACTCATTCGCCTTCTTGAGCAGTCTAGCATTGTGGGAGTGTAAATCCATGCCAATTAGAATTTGTCGGAGGTTTGTTAAGAGGGATGAAATTTCTGCGGATGAACCACGAACAGAAAGATCCAAAGATGGTTTTTATTAAGCTGTGTCAAAAAGCTTTCGTACAAGAGTTTGAGAGCAAAAAAGTCTAGGGTTTTTTGCTAAGTAAAAATTGCGGATCTCTTTTTCAAGGGATGTAAATAGATATATATAGTCGTTCGAGTTGGCCAGGTCAATCCCAAAGGGATTAGGAAAACTTCCTAATCCTTCGGGATTTCTGTTTTAGCAAGTCGGCTCGGCTTCATGGGCCTTTGACCCATCGCGGGCCGAAGATGGGCTTGTCGTCCTCGTATAAAAATGACTTCGGCCGTGTCGTCTTCTGTCTTCGTATAGAAATGACTCCGGCCGCGTCGTCTTCTAGCTTCGTATAAAAATGACTTCGGCCGCGTCGACTTCTGTCTTCGTATAGAAATGACTTCGGCCGCATCGTCTTCTAGCTTCGTATAAAAATGACTTCGGCCGGGTCGTCTTTTGTCTTCGTATAGAAATGACTTCGGCCGCGTCATCTTCTAGTTTCGTATAGAAATGACTTCGGCCGCGTCGTCTTCTAACTTCGTATAAAAATCACTTTGGCCAGACAGTTTTGTATGGTTTCGACTTCGGCCAGACAGTTTCGTATGGTTTTGACTTCGGCCAGACAGTTTTGTATGGTTTTGACTTCGGCCGAACAGTTCCGTATGGTTTCGACTTCGGCCAGACAGTTTCGTATGGTTTCGACTTCGGCCAGACAGTTTTGTATGGTTTTGACTTCGGCCGAACAGTTTCGTATGGTTTTGACTTCGGCCGAACAGTTTCGTATAGTTTTGACTTCGGCCAGACAGTTTCGTATAGAAATGTCTTTCCGCCGAAGTGGCCCGCCGAAGTCTCCCTTGTGCCGAAGTGGCCATCGCCGAAGTTGTCCGAAGACTGCGGGTTGTTTTGCCGAAGACCGTGGGTCGTGGCCGAAGACCGCGGGTCGTTTTGCCGAAGACCATGGGTCGTGGCCGAAGACCACGGGTCATGGCTGAAAACCGCGGGTCATGGCCGAAGTGGCTCCTCTTGCCGAAGTGGCCCTCCGAAGTCTCCCTTGTACCGAAGTGGCCGTCGCCGAAGTTGGCCGAAGACCGCGGGTTGTTTTGCCGAAGACCATGGGTCGTGACCGAAGACCGCGGGTCGTTTTGACGAAGATTGTGGGTCATGGCCGAAGACCGCGGGTCATGGCCGAAGTGGCTCCTCTTGCCGAAGTGAAGCTGCCGAAGTGGACTGCCGAAGTGAGGCTGCCGAAGTGAGGCTGCCGAAGTGAGGCTGCCGATGTGAGGCAGCCGAAGTGGGCTGCCGAAGTGAGGCTGCCGAAGTAGGCTGCCGATGTGAGGCTACCGAAGTGGGCTGCCGAAGTGAGCCGCGTGTTGTGTATTGCCGAAGTCTCCAGTCCCGCCGATGTGAAGCTGCCGAAGTGGGCTGCCGAAGTGGGGCAGCCGAAGTGGGCTGCCGAAGTGAGGCTGCCGAAGTGGGCTGCCGCTGTGAGGCAGCCGAAGTGGGCTGCCGAAGTGAGGCTGCCGAAGTGGGCTACCGAAGTGAGGCTGCCGAAGTAGGCTGCCGAAGTGAGGCTGCCGAAGTGGGCTGCCGAAGTGGGGCTGCCGAAGTGGGGCTGCCGAAGTGGGCTGCCGAAGTGAGGCTTGCCTAAGTGGAGACAAAGCTTGCCTAAGTGGAGACAAAGGTTGCCTAAGTGGAGACAAGGCTTGCCTAAGTGGAGACAAAGCTTGCCTAAGTGAAGACCAAGCCTTGCCGAAGTGAAGCTTCCTTCAAGGCTTGCCTAAGCGGAGACAAGGCTTTGCCTAAGCGGAGACAAGGCTTTGCCTCAGTGGAGACAAGACTTGCCTAAGTGGATACAAGGCTTGCCTAAGTGGAGACAAGGCTTGCCTAAGTGGAGACAAGGCTTGCCTAAGTGGAGACAAGGCTTGCCTAAGTCTCTCCCTTCTTTGCCGAAGTCTTCCTGCTGAAGTGAAGCTTCCTTGGCCGAAACTGGAGCTGCTTTGGCTAGAATGGCCTCTCTTGTGCTTAAGTGGACTCGTACAGAAATGACTTAGGCATAATTTCGGCCTTGTCCGATTCTTCGTATCTTCACACTTAGCCATTTTCCCATTGATCACAGCTGGGTGGGTTTTGACCCCAACAAGCATCGTCTTTATCTGAGTCCGGGCCTCCAGACTCGTCTCCAAAGCTGCAGGCACTGGTGCATCTTTCGCTCCGGATCCATCGGCCACGGTACCCTGCGGGTCATCAGTTCGCCTTTCTCCGTCACTGGTCATCTTCTTCGGATCGTTCGTACGGTGGTTCCTTGGTGTAAGAAAGTTTCAATTCCCCCTCCTTCTAGCGCCAAATTGTGGGAGTCGAAATCAACACAATTAGATTTGTCAAAGGTTTGTTAAGAGGGGTGAAATTTCTGCGTACGAACCACGAAATCGAAGATCCAAAGATGGTTTTTATTGAGCTATTTCAAAAAGCTTTTCGTACAAGTGTTTGTCGAGCAAAAAAGTCTAGGGTTTTTGCTAAGAAATTGCGAATCCCTTTTTTAAGAGATGTACATAGACATATATACTAGTTTGAGTCGGCCAGGTCAATCCCAAAGGGATAAGGAAAACTTCCTAATCCTTCGGGATTTCCATTTAGCCGAGTCGGCTTGGCTTCATTGGCCTTTGTATTGTTATAGGCCAAAGATGGGCTTGTTGACGTCGTATAAAAATGACTTCGGCCAAACTGTCTTCGTATAGAAATAACTTCGGCCAAACTGTCTTCGTATAGAAATGACTTCGGCCAAACTGTATTCGTATAGAAATGACTTCAGCCGCATCGTCTTCTGGCTTCGTGTAGAAATGACTTCGGCCAAACTGTCTTCGTATGGAAATGACTTCGGCCAAACTGTCTACGTATGGAAATGACTTCGGCCAAACTGTCTTCGTATGGAAATGACTTTGGCCAAACTGTCTTCCTATGGAAATGACTTCGGCCAAACTGTCTTCGTATAGAAATGATTTCGGCCAAACTATCTTCGTATAGAAATGACTTCGGCCAAACTGTCTTCGTATAGAAATGACTTCGGCCGCATCATCTTCTGGCTTCGTATAGAAATGACTTCGGCCAAACTGTCTTCGTATAGAAATGACTTCGGCCGCATCATCTTCTGGCTTCGTATAGAAATGACTTCGGCCAAACTGTCTTCGTATGGAAATGACTTCGGCCAAACTATCTTCGTATGGAAATGACTTCGACCAAACTGTCTTCGTATGGAAATGAGTTCGGCCAAACTGTCTTCGTATGGAAATGAGTTCGACCAAACTGTCTTCGTATAGAAATGACTTCGGCCAAACTGTCTTCGTATAGAAATGACTTCGGCCAGGATGGCTTCGGCCAGGATTGGCTTCGGCCAGGACTGGCTTCGACCATGACTTGTCTTCGGCCGAAGTGGAGCTACGGCCGGAGTGGAGCTGCGGCCGAAGTGGATTCGTATCACGGCCGAAGCAAGCTCGTATCATGCCTAAGTAGATTCGTATCACGGCCGAAGTGAGCTCGTATCGTGCCGAAGTGGAGCTGTGGCCGAAGTGGAGCTGCGGCCGAAGTGGAGCTGCGGCCGAAGTGGATTCATATCACAGCCAAAGCGAGCTCGTATCGTGCCTAAGTGGACTTGTATCACGGCCGAAGCGAGCTCGTATCGTGCCTAAGTGGACTCGTATAACGGCCGAAGCAAGCTCGTATCGTGCCTAAGTGGACTCGTATCACGACCGAAGCGAGCTTGTATCGTGTCTAAGTGGATTCGTATCACGGGCGAAACGAGCTTGTATCGTGCCTAAGTGGATTCGTATCACGGCCGAAGCGAGCTCGTATCATGTCGAAGGGGATATGTATCACGGCCGAAGTGAGCTCGTATCGTGCCTAAGTGGATTCGTATCACGGTCGAAGTGAGCTTGTATCATGCCTAAGTGGATTCGTATCACGGCCGAAGTGAGCTCGTATCATGCCAAAGTGGATTCGTATCATGGCCGGAGTGAGCTCGTATCGTGCCGAAGTGGACTCGTATAGAAATGACTTAGGTCACAACTTCGGCCTTGTCCGATTCCTCGTATTTCCATACTTAGCCATTTTCCCATTGATCACAGCTGAGTGGATTTTGACCCCAACATCTATCTGCAAAGAGAAACCGAGTCAAATTTTTTGAAGATAAACCCGATCCGTTTGATCCATTTTTGAGGGAAAATCCCCAATCCATTTTCGAAGGAATCCCCGATCTGTTCTCGAGGTACCCGACCCGTATAAGCTATGTTGTTCGAGAGCCCCAGCAGATCTCCGTACTCCGAGCCATCTCCTTCTCGAAATTCAACCCGAGCTGAACCGACATGTACAATCGCTACCAAAACCCTAGATGATTCAGTAGGATCAATAGTCAGGCCTTTTGGTCTTGGTAGAAAAATCGTATGTTCCTCGTCAGAAGAAATCGGGAGCAATGCCCCAAGCCATTTCGAAGTCGTGGTGCCTTTGCTTAATGATCCCCTTTTGACAAAACAGTGAATCCCTTAAACGAAGTAGCGGATTCTGTAAAATCCGAGACAAAAGATTGGTTTTATGACCCTGACGTTGCGAGGCAAGAGTTGGAGCGTCTTCCTCGACTGTACCCAGGGGTGTCGATTTGATAATTATGAGCTCCTTGAAAGCCTCCCTAATGCTGAACATAGCCGGAATTTTGGTTGTTTCTCTTATTGTTTGAAGAATTTGAAGCCTGGGGGGATGGCTCGGTGGTTTTACCTTTCCGTACTTCTCAGTGAGGATCTTCATCTCCTTTTCTTCGGTTATGAAGTCTGCAGCTCAGTGCATTGCATCCTGTATCGTCGTGGGGGCATTTAGCGCAATCTCTTTGCGGAAGTCAGAATTAAACAGAGTGCTCATTTTAGGGCTAGCAGAGCCGCTTTATCGCCTAAGCCTTCCACTTTGGACATGACAACTTTGAATCTTCTGACAAAACTTCGGAGTGTCTCGTTCAGCCCCTGAGCTAGGGTCCACAAGTCAGCATCTGAAGTTCCAGGATTCATGAATATGGAGTAATGCTTCAGGAATGCTGCGGATAGTTAGTTGTAGTTGTTGATGGAGTTCCTCTCGAGCCTGGAAAACCACTGGAGTGCCGGACCTTTAAGGTGTTCCACGAAAAGGAGGCATTTTTCGGCATCTCTGTCACTTTCTTTGAAGTTAGAGCGACCCATGGCTATGGCAAAAGCCGTTAGATGCTCCTTTGGGTCGATTTTTCCTTCGTAAATAGGAACCTTCATCTTCCCTAGGTCAGGAATTCTCGCACTGGTGATCTGTGCCATGAATGGGGTATTTTGTGCTTCCTCCAATACGTGATCTATTTCGGGCACCTTGCTTGTTGCTTTGTGCATCATGGATCGGACCGCTTTTATGTCAGCGGCTGCTAGGTCCATATCCGCGTGCATTGCAGCCATCTCCTCCTTCTGGGCTCGGATCCCTGCTCTTCGCTCCCCATCGATCCGTGCTTGCTCGGCCCAGAGGATGTTCTCTTCCTCCTCGGTTAGTTCTTGATCTCCTTCTAGGATGGCTTCGCACCTTTAGGTTCGGATATGGCCAGCTGCTGAGAGTTCGTGATCATCGCGGCTCTCCGTGCTGCGCTCCAACTAATACTCCCCCTCTAGATTGATGATTCGGGCTGGCTCCTCCTCCGTCGGTGTGTCGCCTGCTCCTTGCATTTCGGAAGTCGGGTTTGCTGAACTTTTATGGAGTTGGGGCAATCTTCCACGGGTTCTCGGTTGGTTGAGC
Organism: Pseudoturritis turrita; assembly: GCA_900406555.1. NCBI lineage: Eukaryota > Viridiplantae > Streptophyta > Magnoliopsida > Brassicales > Brassicaceae > Pseudoturritis > Pseudoturritis turrita. The sequence continues at coordinate 111,511 of OVBL01001087.1, read as the reverse complement.
GGGGTTGCAAAATCTAGGGCTGTCGGGTTGAGGTGCCTGATGTCGCGTCCCATTGGGTTTGATCCCATGCTTCTAGTTCGGGTCTCCGTCGTTAGGGCTTCAAACTTTTCTGTCATCGTGCCGTTCAACTTGTCCTACTTGTCGGCCTTTTTTCAAAGTTTCTCCAACATATTCTCCATCTCCGTGAGCGTTGCCGAAGCCTCCCCGGCATTTTCAAGTCAGTTCGTCTGATCCTCCGCGCCGATGCTCCTGGTCTCAGCGGCATCCTGCTCTCCATCGTTGGCCATCGTCTTTGGATCGGTCTCGCGATGGTTTTCGGTGTAAGAAGATTTCGAGGTCCCCTCAGATGGCGCCAAATTGTGGGAGTACAAATCCACACCAATTGAATTTGTTAAGACTTTTAGAGGAATCTGAAACTTCTGAGTAAAAACCACGAAAGCACAAACAAAGATCCAAAGATGGTGTTTTAATTAAAACTGTTTAGAAAGCTGTTGCAGAGAATAACAAGTGTTTGCTAGATAAAATTGCGGATCCCCTTTTCAGAGGGTGTACATGAGTATATATACAAGCCAAAGTCGGCAAAACCTATTCCTAAGAGATAAGGAAGATTTCCTGTTTCTTCGGGTATTTCCTTTCTTAAGTCTGTTCGGCCTGCTGGATTTCTTTTCCATGTTCGGCCACTTCTGCTCGTGGGCTTTTCGTGAATTCCTTGTTGTCTTGGGCCTGGTTTGGTTTCGTCGAACCCATCACCTTCAGCTCGGCTCCATTGGACTTGACTAAATATCACGGGTCTGCCTTGGATTACTCGATCCATCTGTTCTGTTATGGGTCGGGGTACCCTCCCATGTGTAGTTATGGGTCGGGGTACCCAACCCATGTGTCGTTATGGGTCGGGATACCCAACCCATGTGTCTTTACGGGTCGTGGTACCCGACCCACGTGTGTTGTTACGGGTCGGGGTTACCGATCCACGTGTGTAGTTACAGGTCGGGGTACCCGACCCACGTGTATCATTACGGGTCGGGGTACCCGACCCACGTGTCTCGTTACCGATTGGGGTACCCGACCCACGTGTAACGGGTCGGGGTACCCAACCCACGTGTATAGTTACGGGTCAGGGTACCCAACCCACGTGTATTGTTACGGGTCGGGGTACCCGACCCACGTGTATAGTTACGGGTCGGGGTACCCGACCCATTCTGCTTAGCCACGGGTCGGGGTACCCGTTATGAGAATCCGAACCGCTGATTTTCTACTATACTTGATCACTTTGAATCGTCGATCCTCAGCAGGTGGAATTTGACCCCAACAAAGTTTGGTATTTGGTTCACATATTTATTGTCTATGGGTCAAATTTGAACTTGGCATGGTCCATGGGTGAAGTAGCACCTCTAAATAGTTCCTTAGGTACTTAGGATGAGTTCTTCTTTGAGCTCCAGCTGCTGATTCCACACGGTTTTGAAAATTGTCCCATGGTTACTCGATTTGGCTCACCGGGAGAGTCTCATCGAGAAATCTTTCAAACGGTGAAAATTTTCTCAAGCAATATTGAAAATCCACCCAAAAACATGGTATATTGGGTGTGTTGGTGAAGTTAGAGACGTTTTGCTCGAGTGGTTTTGCGGATGTTCCACGAAGTAGGTGATTTGACTCGCCGGATGATGCTCCTTGATCAAAAACTTAAACCGTGAATAATTTCTCAAACCATATTGAACATTTGCAGGACCAAATGACATTTTGAGTCTGCTAGTGAAGTTTGAGACCATTTGGTTGAACGGATTGAGATTTGGTTCATAGCATCCTTCATTATGGATCGTTGGTTCCACAATTGGTTCGAGCCATTGGTAGGTGTCCTTAACCAATCTGATTTTCTGTCCTTCCCCTTGAATTCAATGGTTTTTGTTTCTTTTTTCTTCTCTTTTAGTTCACATCTCCTTTGAATTGCTCGGATAATGCTTAGACGATTTGATTTGTACGTCCACAACAAAAGGTCTTGATGCAAATCCTATAAAGTTCAAAATGTCTTTGGAAAAACACTTGAAATCACTCGTTAAATACTTCTTGGATCTAGATCTCTCAATAATTGATATTGAGTTCCAAATCCAAGATTTCATAAGATAAAACATAAGAACAAAGTAAATACAAATATGAATCCAAATTGATTAAAATTTATAATTTAAGTAAAAACAATGAGGAATATTTGTCAAGATGTGTAATTTAATTCAACAACCAATTTAATCTAACCAAAAACATCAAATTTAAAATACATAAGCTCATAAATCAATAATTCCATCAAAAATAAATTTAATGAAACATATAGACAAAAATAATGAATTTATGAAAATGCAAATTTAAAAATAATTTTGGTCAATATTATTTGTGAATTATAGTTTAAAAGTTGTTTTTGAACAACTAAAAGAGAAAAAGATAAATTTACCTTTTTATGGACCATGGGTAGGTGGGTGGTTCGGTGGTTTGATCCATGGGTCGAGACAGGCTGGTCCGTGGGTTGACCGTGGGTCATGGTTTGTCGACCCTGGGTCATGGTGCAATGGACCCATGGGTCGTAAGTTAGGTCGTAGTGTGGGTCATGGGGTGGTTCGTGGGTCATGACCTTCGGGTGTGGAACAGATGTATCGTGGGTCATGGTCGAGGCATCAGTCACGGTCATGGGATGGTTCATCCCGATATGACCCAGACCAATCTTGGGTCGAGTTTTTGTGTCCCACGGGTCATAAGAATCGATCACGGGGTCGTAACCGATGTTGGGTGGGTTTGGGTCGAGGATTAGTTACCTGAGGCATGGGTTGGTGGAGAATCGATCACGACACTGGATCGTGGTCGTGACCGGTGTGGAATGGGTCGAGATTTCCTTACCCGCAGGTCGATGTGGGTCATGAAAGGGTTTACATCAGTCACGAGTTTTGGCCGATGCTTGTGACCGGTGTGTTGCTTCATCTGATGGTTAGCATCGGTCACCAACCCATCGGCACGAGGGGTTATGGCTCGTGACCGATGGTGTTGCATCGGTCTAAAATTTTGACCCGTGCTCCTGACCCGTGTCGACTGTTTTCGCCAATCTTCATCTAAAATCAATTTTTTTATTTTTATACAATTTTATAAAAATCCCGAAAAATCATAAATAAATAATAAATAAGTGTATATCAAAGCCATAACAATTAAAAATAAAAATAAAACTTAATTTAAAGACATAAATAAAATTAAATAAAACCAAATATGGATTGCCTTCCATAAAGCGTTTGTTTTAAGTCTTTTAGCTCGACCCCTTGGGATTTAGGCTTGAGAATGACCGTCTAAAGGCCTGAGGTTACCCTTAGCTCGTGATATTGGTCTCGTATGATCTTCATCTGCATCGAAAGGTTGTTGAAGAGGATTCTTTGCCAATACTTCTCTCTTCTCCGAAGCAATGTAACGAGTATGCTTTGAAGGAAAGCTAGGAGGTGCTGCGTAGTAGAAGACGTCTTTATCAATGTTTGAAAACAAGATTCTCTCATTAGGATAATCCATGATTGCTCCTACTGTAGCCAAGAAAGATCTCCAAAGAATTAAAGGTGCATATGGGTTTTGCATCTTCGCCACTTGGAAATCTACTGGGACAAGACAACTTTCGATCATAAGAGGTAGATTGATGATTTCTCCTACTAGAAGGGTTGAAGAACCATCAGCAAGTCCTACTCTTATCCTTGATGGTCGAAGATTTTTGATCTTCATACATCCAACAAGTGTTTCTGAGATAAGGTTGATACCGGCTCCCAAATCACAAAGTGCATCATCGAAGTTGAATCCATGTATGGAGCATGGTATGGTGAAAATTCTAGGGTCCACAGTCTTGCACAAAGTCTTAAGGGTTTCTCTTTGATATACTCTATATTTTACTACTTTTCATATGGATTTTACTATGTTTTATATGCATTTTATTGCTCTTTTCTATTAAAAGAGGTAGTTTTCTTGGGGGAGTCGAAACTAGCACAATTGAATGTGAAGACTTTTAGAGGAAACTAAAATTTTCTAGGTTAAAACCACCACACAAAGATCGAGAGATAGTTTTTATTGCTGTTTTGAAAGCTTTTCGTATGAGAGCAAAAATACAAAGTTTTTACTAGGTAAAATTGAGGATCCCTTTCTAAAGGAATGTACACGAATATTTATAGAACCCTCAGTCGGCTTAGGCCCATTCCTAAGAGATAAAGGAAAACTTCCTTATTCTTCGGGAATTTCCTTTCTTCTCAGAGCCACCTAAGTCGGTTATATCTTCGTGGGCTTCGTATCCAGGTTTGACTTCACCTCGGCCTCCTTTTCGATGAGCTCGGTCCAAAAAGACTTCATTATCAGCTTGATACTTCTTGGTCCGTATTGACGTTGCTTCGACCTTCTTCTTGTTATGGGCTCAAATCGTTTTATCATGACTTAAGGGTCAGGGTCTGTATGGAGACTTAGGGGCCGAAGCCTGTATGGAGACTTAGGGGCCGAGGCCTGTATGGAGACTTAGGGGCCGAGGCCTGTATGGAGACTTAGGGGCCGAGGCCTGTATGCAGACTTAGGGGTCGAGGCCTGTATTGAGACTTAGGGGGCTGAAGCCCATATTGAGACTTAGGGTGTCGAGGCCTGTATTGAGACTTAGGGTATCGAGGCCCATATCATGACTTAGGGGCCGAAACCCATATCATGACTTAGGGGCCGAGGCCTGTATGGAGACTTAGGGACCGAGGCCTATATGGAGACTTAGTGGCCGAGGCCTGTATGGAGACTTAGGGGCTGAGGCCTGTGTGGAGACTAAGGGGCCGAGGCCTGTATGCAGACTTAGGGGCCGAAGCCTGAATGGAGACTTAGGGGGCCGAAACCCATATTAAGACTTAGGGGCCGAAACCCATATTGAGACTTAGGGGTCGAGGCCTGTATTGAGACTTAGGATGTCGAGGCCCATATCATGACTTAGGGTGTCGAGAACCATATCATGACTTAGGGGCCGAATTTTATACTTAATCCAATCTTCAACCGTTGATCTCGAAGGTCTGAAAACCGACCCCAACAGTTAGCCCCCCAGCTCGGTAGTATTGGTGACGATAGTATCGAGTTTAAGAGCAGTTACCGAGATCAACACTTCGGGGCGAATGATGGGGACCCTAAGTCGTTCTCGACAATATCACCGAGCTGTTTCTAACCGATGACACCGAGTTGTGTTATTGTTTCGCCGAGGTGTTTTTTTTTTTGATACCGCCGAGGTGTGAATGTCACCTAGGTGTTTCTTGTTCGATATTGCCGAAGTGAGAATGTCACCTAAGTGTTTCTCGTTTGACATTTCCGAAGTGAGAATGTCACCTAGGTGTGTTTCCTTTGATTTCACCGAAGTGAGAATGTCACCTAGGTGTTTTTCGTTTGACGTCGCTCGAGCTGGAATTGGCATTTAAAACTTGTCGAGCTGCTTCTTTGATCACATTGTTGAGCAGTTGAGCAAGATAGGATGCCAAACTGTTTTAGTAATGTGCCCGAGCTGACCAGTCAATGAGACTATCGAACCGGCCTGTTGGTATCTTATCGACCAAATGTGTTGCCTTGATCGTTGAACTGTTACGTTGTAAGAGTACTTGACGAGGCGTTTTGGCCGAGGAAAACATGACGAGTTGTTTTTCCGAGGAGAACGTGATGAGGTATTTTGCCAAGGAGAACATGACGAGGCATTTTGCCCAGGAGAACATGACGAGGTATTTTGTTGGGATGTTGTGCCAAGATGATCGTAACGATGGGATGCACCACAACTATCGTGTTGCTTCCTGAGAATTTTTAAGGTTCAAGTTTCAAGGGGCACCTTGCCAAAAAAAATTGAATAGTCATAACGAGTTGTACATTAGTTAGCCGAAGCGTGTTGGGGTAACTCGCATATCTGCGCAGAGTGGCTAAGTTCTAGTGTGCGATGAAGCGGTGTTTACCGGGTTTTTAGACGTTAAAAACCAGCGTGCTAAGGAGCGAGTGATTGCTGGGTTTTGATTATTGACTTTGGTTTTAGGGCCTACGACGTAGCATCGACTGACATGCCCATTTCAATAAAACATGCTTAAGTATCTCATACTAAATGACGTACTATATTTTGAGATGTTAAAGACTAGCGTTTTAAGAAACGCGTGATATCTTGGTTTAGACGAAACATGTTTATGTATCTCACACTAACGATATACGTTTAGTGTTATGTTTCTAAGATGTTGCGACCAGCGATCAGTTACTGGGTTTTAGATGAAACATTTCGGTTTACAGATGCGTTCCGGTAAACGTATCCGCTACGACAATGAACATATGTATTTAGCAACCAACGATTCGCTTGTTGGGTGTTAGATGAACATTTTGGTTTACGGATATGCTACCGTAAGCATATCCGCTCAGACAATGGACATAGGTGTTTCGACCAACGATTTGTTTGTTGGGTTTAAGATGATCAATTCTATTTACGGATACATTACCGTAAACATATCCGCTCCGACAATGAACATGTAGTACTGTTGCGACCAATGATTCATTTGTTGGGTTTTTTGATGATTATTTTGGTTTACAGACGAGTTGCCATCAACAAATCCGCTCCAACAATGAACATGTAGTACTGTTGTGACCAACAATTTGTTTGTTGGGTTTAGAATGAAGATGTCGGTTTACGGATATGTTTCCGTAAATATATCCTCTCCGATAATGGACATAGATATTTGTATAGCGTGCTTTTAATCCTGCAAAGGATGTGATAGTCATATCTGAAAAGGATGAAGTAGCACGTTGATGTGGCCAGCAGCAACAACAGTGAGATGAGATGTCTGTGTAGTTAAGACTTTGAATAATCCGTAAAGGATGTGAGTGGGATGCCTGTTTTGTTAAAGCTTTAGTAATCCGTAGAGGATGTGATTTGAAGTCCTTAGCTTCAAAAAGTTTGATTTAACTAGACATAGAGTATATTATAAAGATGGGAGTATACGAGTATACGTACCCAGTCCCCCTCTTTTTAAAAGAGGGGGCAGCTGAACCCATCCGAAGACGAGCTGCCTACGTACCCTTTGCAGGGATCAAGTCGCCCCGTAGTTCATGTGAAGTTACTTAATGATAGTACTTCTTAGGTGGATTGCGTTCCATGATCTTGGTATTGGAATGCCAACCATGTTAGCGAGCTCATACACTCCCGGTCGAATTGAAGTTTGATAGCTCATTCTTAGGTTGCTGGTTCGGCTTGGCTTTCTTCTCCTTCGTCTTCATGTTAAGTTCTGCTAGAAGATTCCTGAGCTTATGCTCGGCCATAACACAAATTCGGGACTCCTTCTGATTTTCATGAATGGTTTTGATTCCATTAGGGGTCGAGAACTTTATGTACATGTGGTTCCCATAATGACATTGTAGATTGCCGGGTGATCGGCCACCGAAAATTCCATGATTTTGGTTATTTCTCCTGCCCGAAATGGTAGCTTGATTGTTCCGATTGTCATTGTCGTTTCTCCGGAGAATCCAGTCAATGGTTTTGGAGTTGTCGTTACTTCGGATAGGTCAACATTCATTCTTCTAAGAGTCTCTTTGAAGATAATGTCCACCGTGCTTCATGTGTCTACCAACACTCTGGCCATATCACAATCGTTGATGATTAGCTCGATTACGAGAGGGTCATCGTGAGGTTTGTCAATTTTGGTAGTTTCCCTTTCTTCAAATGTGATTACATCATTTGGAAACTTAGAAGGCTCGGACCAATTGACGTTGGCGTCGGCTCGTCGTTGAAAATCCTTAATCGATGAGACGGTATCTGAGCAGTAATGAGATCTGCCCATTATTGTTGGAGCCAAAACCCACCCAGCTGTGATCAATGGAAAAATGGCTAAGTGTGAAGATACAAAGAATCGGACAAGGCCGAAATTACGCCTAGGACATTTCTGTACAAGTCCACTTAAGCACAAGAGAGGCCATTCTAGCCAAAGCAGCTCCAGTTTCGGCCAAGGAAGCTTCATTTCGGCAAAGAAGGAGGCTAAGGCAAGTTTTGGCTCCACTTAGGCAAGCCTTGTCTCCACTTAGGCAGGCCTTGTCGTCACTTAGGCAGTTTTGTCTCCACTTAGGCAAACCTGGTCTCTGCTTAGGCAAGCCTTGAAGAAAGCTTAGCCGTCTCGGCAAAGGAGACTTCGGCAAAGGAGACTTCGGCAAGCCTAGCCACTTCGGCAAGGGAGACTTCGGCAAGCCTAGCCACTTCGGCAAGGGAGACTTCGGCAGGCCTAGCTCACTTCGGCAAAGGCGACTTCGGCAAGCCTAGCCGTTTTGGCAAAGGAGACTTCGGCAAGCCTAGCCACTTCGGCAAGGGAGACTTCGGAAAGCCTAGCTCACTTCGGCAAAGGAGACTTCGGCAAGCCTAGCTCACTTCGGCAAGCCTAGCCGTTTCGGCAAAGGAGACTTCGGCGAAGGAGACTTCGGCAAGCCTAGCCACTTTGGCAAGGGAGACTTCGGCAAGCCTAGCTCACTTCGGCAAAGGAGACTTCGGCAAGCCTAGCTCACTTCGGCAGAGGAGACTTCGACAAGCCTAGCTCACTTCGGCAAGCCTAGCCACTTCGGCAAGGGAGACTTCGGCAAGCCTAGCTCACTTCGGCAGAGGAGACTTCGGCAAGCCTAGCTCGCTTCGGCAAGCCTAGCTCGCTTCGGCAAGCCTAGCCACTTCAGCAAGCCTAGCCATTTCGGCAAAGGAGACTTCAGCGAAGGGGACTTCGGCAAGCCTAGCCACTTCGGCAAAGGGGACTTCAGGAAAGGAGACTTCGGCAAGCCTAGCTCACTTCGGCAAAGGAGACTTCGGCAAGCCTAGCTCACTTCGGCAAGCCTAACTCGCTTCGGCAAGCCTAGCCACTTCGGCAAGCCTAGCTCACTTCGGCCACGCTCCTTTTCGGCCACTTTGGCCACAATCCAATTAGGCACGATACGAACTCGTTTCGGCCGAAGTCATTTTTTATACGAAACTGCTTGGCCGAAGTCAAAATCATACGAGACTGTTTGGCCGAAGTCAAGATCATGCGAGACTGCTTGGCCGAAGTCGAAATCATACGAGACTGCTTGGCCGAAGTCGAAGTCATACAAAACAATCTGGCCAAAGTGATACGAAACTATCACGGCCGAAGTCATTTTTATACGATGCAGAAGACGACACGACCGAAATCATTTTTATACAAAGACAGAAGACGACGCGGCCGAAGTCATTTCTATACAAGGATGACAAGCCCATCTTCGGCCCGCGATGGGTCAAAGGCCCATGAAGCCAAGCCGACTTGCTAAAACGGAAATCCCGAAGGATTAGGAAGTTTTTCCTAATCCCTTTTGGATTGACCTGGCCAACTCAAACTACTATATATACTCATGTACATCTCTTGAAAAAGGGATCCGCAATTTACTTAGCAAAAAACCCTAGACTTTTTTGCTCTCAAACTCTTGTACGAAAGCTTTTCGACACAGCTTAATAAAAACCATCTTTGGATCTCTCCGTTCGTGGTTCATCCGCAGAAATTTCATCCCCCTTAACAAACCTCCGACAAATTCTAATTGTGTCGATTTCAACTCCCACAATTATCATGTTTATTCTTCTTCTTGTCCCAGCTTGTGTTGGTTGATCATCCCGCCTTCTGCGCTTAGGGGGCTCATCATTTGTAGGTTCTGTTTGGGCATCGCTTTGTTCCAACTCGAAGTCCTTGATGCTTACGTTGCCTCCGAGTTTGCCGGCCGCTAGCTTCGCCGCGAGTCTAGAACCTAGCACTCGACAGTTGGCTGTAGAGTGCCCGTAGATATGATGGAGTTCGCAGTAGGCTTCTTCGTCATAAGTGTTCCATGGATCATTATCTTGGCCTGCTCCTACTTGATAGTTATGGGTGCCTCAGAAGTTAGGTCCCTCGTGATGAACATATATGTTGGGGTCAGTTTCCACCATGGGAAAAATCAACTGTTAACAGGCCGAGGTAGCTAACAACACGCACCGAGGCAAACAACAGCATTCGCCGAGGTAGCTAACAACACGCGCCGAGGCAAATGATAGCATTCGCCGAGGTAGCTAACAACACGCGCCGAGGCAGATGACAGCATTCGCCGAGGCAGCTAACAGCATGCACCGAGGCAAACATGACCAAACGCCGAGGCAACTAAGCACACGCCGTGACAAGCTTCGTTCTAACGGGCCGAAGGCAATTACCTCGTCTTTGGGCCGAAGCAAAGTCATAATGGGCCGAGGCAGAGTTACAGCAAAGCCGAGGAGAAACCAATATGGGCCGAGGTAAGCTAAAGTCGGTCAAAAGGAAAAAAAGGAAGTTACAAATCCAAGGAGGAAAAGGAAATACGAGGCTCCAAAGGAAAAGGGAAGCTTCCGATATTCTTGTTGGGACTTTCTAATCTAAAGTCTATAAAAGAAGAGAAGTGCATTCGAAGAAAGACACAGAAAAAATAGAGAGAGAGCAATAGACTTCATACAAACAAATCATGTATTCTAAAAAGCTTTCATTATCAGCAATAAAAACCATCTTTGGATCTTTTTCTGCAATCAATACTTAGAAATTTTCGTTCCCTTAAAAGTCTTAACAAAAAATTAGTTGTGAGGATTTTGGCCTCCACAATATCTGGACCCTTGGTTATTCTTTTTGTAGTTTGGTGGATCGGGAGCTTGAGGGGATCGACTCGTCGTCTTCGCACCTCCATACTTTTGAGACAAAATTTTCATCTCCTCCTCGTTAGTTGCAAAATCGGTGACGCGATGTAGAGCATCTTGGATTGTTGAGGGTTGGTTCAAGGCGATTTCTTTTCGGAAATCCAACTCAACCATAGTGCTTTTTTCAAAGCTTGAAGAGCGGCTTCGTCGCTTATGCCTTTTACTTTTGATAGCACCATTTTTGATCGTTCGATGAAACTTCGTAAAGTTTCGCTCTGTCATTGGCCCATGGTCCATAGATCGGCATCTGATGTCTGGTGCTCCATGAATATGGCATAATGTTTCAAGAATGCCGCAGATAATTGTTTAAAATTATCGATATAATTCCTTTCAAGCCGGGAAACCCACTGGAGGGCTTGTCCTTTGAGATGTTCCACGAACAGGAGACACTTGCCGGCATCTTTCTCATCCTCCTTGAAATTGGCACGGCCCATCGCTATGATGAATGCGGTGATGTGCTCCTTTGGGTCGGTTTTCCCTTCGTACGTTGGCACCCTAATTTTTCCGGAATCGGAAACTTTTGTCCTGGTGATCCGGGTGGTGAATGGCGTGTTTTGTGCTTCCTCGAGCACTCGATCGATCTCGGGGGCTTTGCTGGTGGCTTTGTCCATCTGGGATCGGACAACTTTTAAGTCAGCGGCTGCCTGGCTCAGAGAAGCTCGGATCTCGTCCATCTCTCTTTTTTGGGTCCGTGCTACAGCTTTCCGAGCCTCCGCTGCTTCCAACTATCGCTCCCAGAGAACGTTTTCTTCTTCTTCGGTGAATTCCTTGTCATATTCGAGTTTGATCCCTCTTTGCTCAGCTCGGGCTCGTCCTTCGGCTGTAGGCTTGGGATCACCATGGTTCTCCGCGTTATGCTCCCCTTCGAGATTTTCCTCCAGGTCGATCATCGGGGCTGACCCATTTGCGGTCTGTGTGTTTGCTTCTAGCGTTCGCTCATTCGGTTTGGTGGTTACGGCTGTCTGATGCTGAGGCGGCAAATCCTCCTTGGGTCCTTGGCACACCGACAGGTGTCGAGAAATCGAGAGCCGTTGGGTGGAGGTTGAGACGTCTTGCTGCTCTCCCGATCGGATGTATACCTGAGCCTACACTACCGGCTCGCGTTCTTTCGGTTCGGCTCTCCATCGCCATAATCTCCAACTTGTCTGCCATCTTGCTGTTTAGCTTATCCTGCTCCTCTGCCTTTTTGAGCAGCGTTTCCAGCGTGTTCTTCATCTCCAGAAGCGGTCCTGTTTAAAACCACAACACAAAGATCGAGAGATAGTTTTTATTGCTGTTTTGAAAGCTTTTCGTATGAGAGCAAAAGTACAAAGTTTTTGCTAGGTAAAATTGCGGATCCCTTTCTAAAGGAATGTACATGAATATTTATAGAATTCTCAGTCGGCCTAGGCCCATTCCTAAGCGATAAAGGAAAGCTTCCTTATTCTTCGGGAATTTCCTTTCTTCTCGGAGTTGCCTAAGTCGGTTATATCTTTGTGGGCTTCGTATCCAGGTTTGACTTTACCTCGGCCTCCTTTTCGATGAGCTCGGTCCATGAAGACTTCGTTATGGGCTTGATACTTCTTGGTCCGTATTGACGTTGCTTCGGCCTTCTTCTTGTTATGGGCTCAGATCGGTTTATCATGACTTAAGGGCCGATGCCTGTATGGAGACTTAGGGGTCGAGGCCTGTATGGAGACTTAGGGGCCGAGGCCTGTATGGAGACTTAGGGGCCGAGGCCTGTATGCAGACTTAGGGGCCGAGGCCTGTATGGAGACTTAGGGGGCCGAGGCCCATATTAAGACTTAGGGTGTCGAGGCCCGTATTGAAACTTAGTGTGTCGAGGCCCGTATCATGACTTAGGGTGTCGAGGCCCATATCATGACTTAGGGGCCAAAACCCATATCATGACTTAGGGGCCGAGGCCTGTATGGAGACTTAGGGGCCGAGGCCTATATGGAGACTTAGGGGCCGAGGCCTATATGGAGACTTAGGGGCCGAGGCCTGTATGGAGACTTAGGGGCCGAGGCCTATATGGAGACTTAGGGGTCAAGGCCTGTATGCAAACTTAGGAGCCGAGGCCTTTATGGAAACTTAGGGGGCCGAAGCCCATATTAAGACTTAGGGGCCGCAACCCATATTGAGACTTAGGGGCCGAGGCCTGTATTGAGACTTAGGGTGTCGAGGCCCATATCATGACTTAGGGTGTCGAGGCCCATATCATGACTTAGGGGACAATTTTTATACTTAATCCAATCTTAAACCATTGATCTCGAAGGGGTGAAAACCGACCCCATCAGTAGATTGATGATTTCTCCTACTATAAGGGTTAAAGAATCATCCGCAAGTCCTACTCTTATCCTTGATGGTCGAAGATTTTTGATCTTCATCCATCCAACAAGTGTTTCTGAGATAAGGTTGATACCGGCTCCTGAATCACAAAGTGCATCATGAAAGTTGAATCCATGTATGGAGCATGGTATAGTGAAAATTCCAGGGTCTACAGTCTTGCACAAAGTCTTAAGGGTTTCTCTTTTATATACTCTATATTTTACTACTTTTCATATGGATTTTACTATGTTTTATATGCATTTTATTGCACTTTTCTATCAAAAGAGGTAGTTTTCTTGTATATGTAGGTTTTAGAGTCGTGACAGGTTAAAACATCAAAAAGATACAAAAAGGATCAAAAGGAGTGTTAACTATGCTACATCTATTCATTCAAGTCAAAGGAACCAACCCAAGTCACTATATCTTCAAGATAATGCAAATTCTCGAGTTGGACAGAACAGATGTCCCAGCAGTTTACCAACAGACGGAGAATCAAATCAATTTGGAATTGGATGAAACTTGGTGTGGCATTGGAATCATGTCATTTGGAGTTATGGTTGAAGAGTTACACCCAATTTATTGAAGACATGTCTGTCTGCCTCGAAGCCGAAGCAAGCGGAAGATTGAAGCCAGTACCGGTCACGACCGTGGACCGGTACATCAAGCTGATATTAGCACACGAGAAGACCTTCTGAAGACCCCAGTACCGATCCAATATTTCATTTGGTACCGTGTCAAGTACCAGGACCAGTTTTGCACCAAAGTTTCCTTTTTGCCCTAAATCAAACCCTAGTCGACTTAGGACTTATGTAAGCGTATATATAATTGCTTTTAGCCTCTCTAGGAGAATAAGCAGCCACATATTATCAGAATAAACTTCATACACATTTTTACCTTTGTTCTTCATTGATTTTTGGATCTAAGAGCTTCTAAGGGAAGATCTCGACTTGTTCTTCAACTTATAGAAGATTTCTAACCCTATACTCTTTTTATCTAATCGATTTATGATGTTTATCCACTACTCTTGCCGCTGTGTGTTTACTTTAAACATGTCTGAGTAGTTTGCTTGTTAGATTTTAGGTTTTTCAAAGATTCCATGTTTATGCATAATTGAATATCGAATTTGGTAGGGTTTATATAGTGGATTCTTCACTTTACTTGTATGCAAAGCCTTAGCTGGAATAGCTAACCAGTGATTGATCTTAGGTTGATATACTCTCCAAAAGCTTGTTATATTGCCTGAACTAGTATTTGGTGAGCAATGTGTCATAATCAGTCGAAAGCGAAGTTATGGAGTATTATGAAAAATTGAGTCTTTAATGAACTAATTCATGTTTTGACCTTGTAATAACCTGGGATAGTTGAGTCTATTAGGGTGTTAAAACATAGTGATCGGAGCCATGACAGTGGAAAAATTATACCTTAGTGATTTGAGTTCTAGAACGGTCCTTATTAAAACCCTAAAATCGATATATTTATGTGTTTCATGAGTTTCAGCGAATTTGCCTAATGCCTAACGTTTGTCTCTTATTGATTTATCTTTGATTTTATTTTCCTTGCTTTTATTTTGCTTATCACATTTTCATTCACACAAAAACCATAAACATATTTGGTCTTAGCTTAATTTGCATCTCATAGATTCGTAGTGCATCATCTTTATAGTCTCCAGTAGATCGACCCCTAAGTACTACTGCGTTTGCATGTGCACTTGCAGCTTTCCTAGGGTGATAAATTTAAAACTTGTAATAACCCAGCTCATCACTCTTGGATCCCTAGCTCTCTCAATCAGCTCCTCAATTTCATTCACTTCCTCTTTATTTCGTAAAAAGCATTTTCTCAAAGAAGGAACTTCTTCCAAAAAATTTCAAAAGAGATATCGGAAGGAAGCTTCTTTACCATTAAGTTGAACTTTTCCAGCATCTCATCATTAATAGAACGTGATGTTCTCTTGTCAATCCTTTCTGCAAGCTTAATTCCTTCTTCTTTTTACCAAAATTCTTGCGTTAAGTCATGTGTTGTTTGTTTCAGCCTCTTCAAGGGGTCTTGGGTCTTCACTTTCAGCTTGATAAAAAGTATAATCAGCTCCTCCAAAAGTTGTTAAAGCATAGCAATTCTCAGTGACAGTTGGTTCTTCTTTTATCGAGTCCAAAACGCGGCAAAAATTGACCATTTCTCCCAAGCTCGACAAACGCTCATCGTTTGTCTTCACACGCCTAGAGAGATCAATTGATTTACCACTTAGGGCAGTAGTCTTCCCTATTAGGTCATTTTACTTTCCAGCCATGGAGAATTGAACATCTTTGATTGCTTGCGTACTTTGTTTTTGTCCTTCCTATAAAACTTGTACGGTTGAATGGATTTCTCCTTGAATAATTCCAGCTTCTTCCACTGCTTTCTCAGCGTGATGTACCTTGATTTCTACTGTGTTGAGATGGGTAGTAGGCTCAGCAACATTGTCATTCGTGTTTTTAGTCTCCCATTCCAAGTTATTATCCCAAGTACTATCCAAACTATGCTTGAAATTGTGGATTTTTCGCGCATCATCTTGGATATCTCGGGCATGTTGTTGCTCCACTTCTTCAATTTGAACCATCCTTGGTTCAATGCTCTGGATTTGAGATGAAAGAGAGTCAAAAAATTCCGGGCCAACAATATCCCAAGTTTATCTGTTTCCAACTTTGCATCGAATTCTTGGACAAATTTTTGTTGATCTTCCATGAGTTGATAAATCATTGCTTCAAGTCTACTCTCATGTGGTGTCGTGGGGATGTGATCAGGGGCTGGTGGTGGTGGTTGTGGACGTGTGTAGTGGTGGTGGAGGTGATGTCCTTCATGATCGAAATTGTCCCAATTGTGACTTTGGTACGGGTGGTTGTCGACGTGATCACTCTGTTTCTCTCTCCTTCATACAAATTAGAGTTTGAAATTATTTTTTCTATGTCTTTTGCATGTAGAGTAGCTTTTATAGATGTTTTATTATATTTCATCTATATCATGAGGTTCAAATTGATGGAATGAAATCAGAAAATGAGTTTGAGATATTAGAGTGTCTTTGTGATCTCTTGGATCTGCTTAAATCATTTTCTTTTATCCTCTGGTTTTTGGAGAGGCATTGGTGGTGGATTCGAGCGTCTTTATCTTCTAGGGATCTTAATCTAAGATGCCCTAAATCTCAAAAAAATAATCTAACTACCCCTCTCAAATCTAAGTACCCTCTTCTAATTCAAATCTCCACTCTACCCCTCTTTCTTTTATTACTATTTATACACCCCTAATTAAATAAATCTAACAACCAAAATAATAAATATTTTCAACAACCAATCAAATCTAATAAAACCAAAAACAATATTACCCTATCTTGAACCTCCACGTGACCCCTCCCCCGTCCGCTTCTTATTTGTTTCCTCGCTTCTTCTTCGTTCCTCTCTTCTCTTCTGGGTGATTTTAAAAACAAAACAGAGGAAGTTTGGTCGTTATCTTCTTCCCCTCTTCGTCCTCACAGGTCTGAATCTTCTTCCTCTGTTCTTCCTCTCTTTGTCTTCTTCCTCTCTTCGAGTTATCTTCGCCATCCCCCTTTTTCTTCTTCTTCCTCTCTTTGCCATGACAAGACTGAATCTTCTTCCTCTCTTCTTCCTCTCTTTCTCTTCTTCCTCTCTTCGAGTTATCTTCCCAATTTTCGTGTTTAGGGTTTTCGAACTAAAGCGTAGGTAAAACAAAACTGCAGGGATATAACTGAGAATACTGGTACTAGTGAGAGTTATAGGTATTATTGACAGAACTGGTACTATTGAGAAGTAAAGGTAATATTGGGATTACTGGTATTACTGAGTAAGCTAGTATTACTGAAACAACTAGTATAATTGAAAAAGCACTATAATTATATACTAACGATTGTTATTCTTTTGCAGGAGACAATGAATAAAACTTCTTGCACAATCATATGTTTTGATTATGGAGGATGTTATTCAAGGGAAGGTGATTAAACAAGATGGATCTCAGGAGGAGTTGAAATTCACACTTTAGCGATGCGGACCGGAGTGGAGGAAGTCACTTATTCGGCGTTGGTTGATAGAATTGGCAGGAAGATGATGATAGATGAAGCTACAACTCAGCTCAAACTCAGTTACTTTCCGATGATTTTGAATGTTACGATACCATCATATATCTTGAATTATGATGAGTTTTTTAATTATCTAATGCAAGTAAATCAAGATGGTAGTAGAAATCTTTTGCATGTGGAGCCCATCAAAGATGTGGATCAAAACTCAGAGATGTGTGCAAGTGACAGGAGAGGTTCGAGAAAGTGAAGTTGTTGTAGGGGATGGTATGATAACTCTTTACACAGACGAACCATCGGAACACCATGCGCTGGTACAACAAAGTATACCTGGTATAACTGTCTGACTCGTTTTGTGTGTTATCTCTGTCTAGTATAACTAGGTATAACTAGGTATAACTGTTTGATTAATTTTTTGTGTTCTCTCTGTCTGGTATAACTGAATATAATTAGGTATAATTGTTTGATTAATTTTTTGTGTTGTCTCTGTCTGGTATAACTGAATATAACTAGGTATAACTGTTTGATTAATTTTTTGTGTTCTCTCTGTCTGGTATAACTGAATATAACTGGGTAAAACTGTTTGATTAATTTTGTGTGTTCTATATCTGGTATAACTAGGTATAACTGTTTGATTAATTTTTTGTGTTATCTCTGTCTGGTATAATTGAATATAACTGGGTATAACTGTTTGATTAATTTTGTGTGGTCTCTCTGTCTGGTATAACTAGGTATAACTGTTTGACATTGTTTTGATCACAAATTACGAAGAGTTTGATAATGAGGATAACTTTGGTATGCATGAAGATAATGAGCGAGCAGATGTTGTGGAAGGAGCTGGGCTTGTATCTAATGCATGGGAAGATGGTATAGATATCACTTTGGGTCAAGAATTTGGAAGTAGGCAGGAAGTGAAAAATTTAGTTCAAATACCTTCACATCGGAATTGTTTTGAGTATGAAGTAAATAAGACGTGTCCCAAAAGATATGTGCTAAAATGTATGGAAGCAAAAAAGGTTGCAAGTGGTATCTACGAGTTGTTCTGCTTCCGAATTTAGATTGTTGGGCGGTTAGAACTTACCACAAGATGCATATATGATCTCGAGCTGATGCAAGTACAAGGATAAGAAGAAGGAAAGGGACAGCAAAAATAGTTGCATATATATTGCAGGAAGAGTATCCCGATAATTTTGAGACTCTAAAAAGTTGAGGCATGATTAGATTAATTGATTTCAACAAAATGATTCCCTCCAGACAGCAAACCGAAAAATCTGATAGAGATAGTTAAAGCAAAAGCTAGTGTTGACATATCATACTCTACTGCATGGAGAGGAAAAGAATAAGCTGCTAATGTTGTGCGGGGAAGTCCAGAGGAGAGTTATGTATTGTTGGAGTCTTATATGTATATGCTAAGGAAAATGAATGAGGGTACACAAACATGTGTGAAATGGGATAAGGAACACATGTTTAAGTATTTGTTCTTTGCGTTGGAAGCTTGTATTGAAGGGTTCAAAGCCATGAGAAAAGTCATCATTGTTGAAGCCACCCACCATAAGCATGCATATGGTGGAGTTCTAATTGTTGGATGTGGTTTATGAAAAAGTTGAAATCAGTGGTACCAGATCATCCTAAAATGGTTTTTATATTTGATAGAGATCTAGGCCTTATCAAGTCAATACGTGAGGTTTTCCCGTTGTCTCAACATGGGTATTATATATACCATTTGTCTCAGAATGTGAAAGGAAGCATTTCTGGTACGAAGAAAAAAACTGTTGCGGGGAAGTTCATGGAATGCGCTGAAGCTTATACAGAGGTTGAGTTCCTAACACTTTATAGTGCGTTCAGAATAAGGTATCCTTCTGCAGCCGTGTATTACTATGTATAACTACGTATGACTGTGTGCTTCTTATTTTGGTAATTCTCTATGTCTGGTATTACTATGTACTACTTTGTATAACTGTGAGCCTTATGTTGTATGTCCTCTCTGTGTGGTATAACTACGTATAACTAAGTATGACTGTGTTGCTTATTTTGTGTTCTTTCTTTCTACGTTTTCTGTACTTATTAGTTCATTTCTGTATCTTTTACTTCATGGGACATTTGTGTCTACTTGATACTTAGGTACCACTGGGTACATATTGTTATAAATACTGATCTTTTAGTAAAACGTATTTTTAACCTAGAACTATACCTTATACATATGTTAATGTATGAGTAGAAGCACTCATTGTTATGTCAAATAAACAAACATGGTGTTTTCAGACATTTTAATATACGAAACTATAGTAAATATATTTAAATGGATCAACTGGATCAATACTACTAGACAAATTATAATTTTACATAAGTATGACTAATAATACGTGAAAGTTATCAAAATATAACTATGTGTAACGCGGTACTACTCGAAAACTAAGTATAACTATTAATAAAATTTTAATATTTTTTAATTCATTTGACGGCGCATGTGTTAAATATATTTTATTTTTTTTATTTTTATTTTTTTAGAAACGTGTTTTATGCTGAATACACATTTTAGTTAGTAGTACCAAAATTAGATTATCATAAAATATGAGTTTAACATTAGAAAGATTATCCCAGGTACACAGAAGTACCTAAAAACAATTGTTTACAATAAACAACAGTTCAACATAACAAGATATCATCCATTCCTAGACTTTTACTACCTAAATCATTCTAAAACCACGTCATTTCTTCGTTTTCTGCCTGGTCTTTCTTCCCTCATCTTTAACATTCCCTCCACCGTATACTGCTCTTTCTTGTATTGTGATGGTTCTGGTATCCTCCTCTTCCTTGGAGTGGCACTCCTCTGCTTCTTCTTCTGCTTCACAACTTCTTCTTCTTGTGTTTCTTTCTCTTTTTATTTCTCTTCTTCTTTTTTCTCTGTTTCTATCTCTTTCTCTTCTTCTGTTTCTATCTCTTTCTCTTTCTCTTTCTCTATCTCTTCTTCTTCTTTCTCTTTCTCTTCTTCTATTTCTTTCTCTTTTTCTTTCTCTTTTTTTGTCTCTTCTTCTTCTTTTGTTTCTTTCTCTTTCTCTTTCTCTTCTTCTTCTTTCTCTTTCTCTTCTTTTGTTTCTTTCTCTTTCTCTTCTTCTTCTTTCTCTTTCTCTTCTTCTGTTTCTTCTTCTTCTTTCTCTTTCTCTTCTTCTTCTTCTTTCTCTTTTTCTGTCTCTTCTTCTTCTTCTTTCTCTTTCTCTTCTTCTTCCGTTTCTTTCTCTTTCTCTATCTCTTCTTCTTCTTTCTCTTCTTCTTCTACTTTTTCTTTTTCTTTCTCTTTTTCTTTCTCTTTTTCTTCTCCTTCTTTCTCTTTCTCTTTCTCTTTCTCTTCTTCTGTCTCTTTCTCTTTCTCTTTCTCTATCTCTTCTTCTTTTTCTTTTTCTATCTCTTCTTCTTCTTTCTCTTCTTCTTCTCGTTCGTTCTCTCTTTCTTTCTCTACTTCCTCAGTTTCTTTTTCTTTTTCTTTTTCCTTTCCTTAAAGTCCTTTTCTTTTTCCTGATTTATCCCCTTCATCAGCACCTCTATCAAACCCAACCCCTTCATACTCATACTCATTATCTCCTACATCAGCAACGCGCCAAAAGAACTTCTTCTTCCAATTCTGGTTCAAAGATACTATGAATATCCTGTCAATGTAAAAAAGTACAAACAGATGTTAATATTAACAAAAATGATTTCTAATTAAGAATTAAGTTGAATTAATACCTTAGTAGAACCAAGCGACTTATAAATCTCTTCCAATGGCCAACCTTTCATACTACAAGCTTTGAACTTCTGCTTGCACATCCTTGGACACTCTTTGTCTGCCTCTTCAACATCTTCTCTAAATAATCTCCTCAGATTTGGTATAAACTGGAAAGTCATAAGCTACATATAGAGATATAGTATGTCATAGGTTAAATATTAAAACATTAATAGATTCAGAGAAATAATATATTTACCTCCAAAGGAATTACGAATCCAGGAAAAGTCAATTTTTCTCGCGCAAAACCATTCATCTGTTCCATCACGTGATAAAGATCCTTGACAGAATCATCAAAGGTCATTCGCCCCCACAGAAATTATTTACACAAATCCGGATCCTCAGCCATTCTAAATAAGAATGGGTGTATATTTCCATCAAACTTCGCCTTCTTTGCGAGTACCGCGCTTAAGAAATACAAGATTGCCATCTTCAGGCGATCGGGAGAACTCTACTTCATTGAAAGCAGCTTGTCTTTCACATCTTTGATAGTTACAGCTTTCTTCTTGCGAAACTACCTCTCCTTAAACTTATTTGTGTACACCTTCAAGTTCATTGTGGGAGTCGAAACTCGCACAACTAAATTTGGTTCGGAAAATTTAGGGATTCAAAAAACTTCTATGAAAAGAAACCAAGAACAGAGATCCAAAGATGGTGATTTTATTCAAGGTGTTTGGAAAGCTGTTTTCAGAGAAAATAACAAGTGTTTTGCTAGGTAAAGTTACGGATCCCTTTTTCAAAGGGGTACATGTCTATTTATACCAAAATAAGTCGGCTAGGCCTTCTCCTAATCGATAAAGGAAAACTTCCTTATTATTCGGGATTTCCTTTTCGCAAGTCGGTTATGACATCTTGGGTTTTACAGCTGGGCTCGGCCTCCAACTTCTCTCGAGCTCAGCCCACCAATGTTTCTTTGTTGCGAACTCGGCCTTTCTCAAACTACTCTCTGTAACCTTGGGATCGGCCCATGATTACTCAGATGTTTGCTTCATCGCCAGGCTCGTCGGCTTATCATACTTGCTAAGATTGCCATTGTCTCGCCGGTCTCGTCAGCTTGTCATCATGTTCTCAAGCTCGCCTGCTTGCCGAGCTTGCTGGCTCGCCGTGTTCCCAAGCTTGTCAATGTGTTGCCGAGCTTCCCGGCTCGCCGTGTTGCCGAGCTTGTCAATGTGCTGCCGAGCTTGCCGGCTCGCCGTGTTGCCGAGCTTGTCAATGTGTTGTCATGCTTGTCGGCTCGCCGTGTTGCCGAGCTCGCCTGCTTGCCGAGCTTGCCAGCTCACCGTGTTACCGAGCTTGCCAGCTCACCGTGTTGCCGAGCTTGTCAATGTGTTGCCGAGCTTATCGGCTCGTTATCGTCATTTGGTTCGTTGCCAACATGTTGGCTCGTCGCCCTTTGTAGGTCCGTTAACATGTTGGCTCGTCACCGTTTGCTGGTGCGCCAACATGTTGTCTCATCACCATTTGTTGGTTCGCCAGCATGTTGGCTCGTCACCGTTTGTTGATTCGCCAGCATGTTGGCTCGTCACCGTTTGTTGGTTCGCCAGCATATTGGTTCGTCACCGTTTGTTGGTTCGCCAGCATATTGGCTCGTCACCGTTTGTTAGTTCGCCAGCATGTCGGCTCGTCACCGTTTGTTGGTTCGCCAGCATGTTGGCTCGTCACCGTTTGTTGGTTCACCACTCATAACCGTTTGTTGGTTCGCCAGTATGTTGGCTCCTCACCGTTTATTGGTTCGCCAGCATGTTGGCTCGTCACCATTTCTTGGTTCGCCAACATGTTGGCTCTTCCGTTTACTGGTCCGCCAACATGTTGACTCGTCACCGTTTACTGGTCTGCCAACATGTTGGCTCGTCACCATTTGTTGGTTCTCCAGCATGTTGACTCGTCACCGTTTGTTGGTTCGCCAGCATATTGGCTCGTCACCATTTCTTGGTTCGCCAGCATGTTGGCTCGTAACCGTTTGTTGGTTCGCCAGCATGTTGGCTCGTCACCGCATGTTGGTTCACCAGCATGTCGGCTGTCTCGTACCACCAAAGTCGGTTATGTTGTCGAACCTCTTTGGTGGGAATACTTGGCGAGGCATTTGTTACCGAGCCAACACTGGCGTGTCATGTCGCCGAGCCAACACTGGCATGTCATGTCGCCGAGCTAACACTGGCATGTCATGTCGCCGAGCCAACACTAGCGTGTTATGTCGTCGAGCTAACACTGGCATGTCATGTCGTCGAGCCAACACTGGCATGTCATGTCGCCAAGCTAACTTATTTTGACATGCTGGCGCTAGTAGGAGGGGCCGACAAATCCTTATCTGCCGAGGCGTTCCAGTGGGGATGTGATCGAGTTGTTTTGGCATGCCAGTTTGCCGAGATATTGTGCCAAGATTATCATGATGAGGCGACGCGCACCAAAACTGTCTCGTCGCTATGAGTCTAAGTACCAGTGTGCTACGAAGTGTTGTATACTAGGTTTTAAGATGCTAAAGACTATCGTGCTAAGGAGTGAACGATATACGTTTAGTACTATGTTTTTGAGATATTGAAGACCATCATGTTAAGAAACGTGTGATTGCTGGGTTTAGACGAAACATATTTATGTATCTCATACTAGACGATATACGTCTAGTACTATGTTTTTGAGATGTTGCGATCAGCGATCGGTTGCTGGGTTTTTAGCGCTTTGTCAGTTTTAGGGCTTGCGGTGTTCCGACTTACATTCCCGTTTTTTACGATGAAACATGTTTAAAATCTCATACTAACTGGTGGGTTTAGTATTATGCTTCTGAGATGTCGAAGACCAGTGCACCGAGAGGTGTTTACTGGGTTTAAGAGTTTATTTCGAGTTTTAAAACTTGCGAGTTTTCGACTTACGGGTCCCTCTCGAAGGTAAACTTGTAAGAATATCGTTCAGGATATACCTTTCGGATATTAGACCAGGATATACCCGGTCGGAATTTATATAGCGCGCTTTTATACCCGTGGGAGGGTGTTGGAGAACCTTATTCCATATAGAAATAATGGTTAAATCCACAAAGAATGCAGTAGTTCGTCTATTTTGGCCAGCAACAGACGAGATGGTAGAATATCCGTGAAGGATGTAAAGTTGTGATTTGTATAGACCAAGTGACACGAGTTTGAAATCGTTGTCTTTGAAAAGTGTAATGCGAAAGATCGTGTTTTCGAGACATGGGAGTATACATGTATACGTACCCACTCCCCCCTTAAAAAAGGAGGAAGACAGCTGAACCCATCCGAAGGTGAGCTGCCTATGTACCCTTTGCAGGGATCAACCCGTCCCGTGGTTCATGTGAAGTATCTCAGTTATAGTATTTCTTCAAGTGCATTGCGTTCCAAGATCTTGGTACTGGAATACTGACCATGTTAGCAAGCTCGTACACTCTCGGGTGAATTGAAGTTGGCTGGTTCGTTCTAAGGTTCCCTATTCACCCTGACTTTCTTCTGCTTTGTCTTCGTGTTAAGTTCTGCTACGAGATTCCTAAGCTTATGCTCGGCCATAACACAAATTCGGGACTCCTTCTGATTTCCACGAATGGTTTTGATTCTGTTCGGCGTCGGGAACTTTATGCATAGGTGGTATGTTGATGGGACAGCTCTCATAGAATTTATCCAAGGGGTTCCCATGATTACGTTGTATATCGCGGGATGGTCTGCCACCGAAAATTATATGATTTTTGTTACTCATGCGGCTCGGATGGGTAGTCTGATCGTTCCGAGGGTCATTGTTGTTTCTCCTGAAAATCCGGTTAGTGGCTTTGGCATTGTTGTAAGTTTGGATAGACTGATCTCCATACGCCTTAACGTTTCTCGAAAAATAATATCAACAGAACTTCATGTATCTATCAGCACTCTGGCAACATCGTGGTCTCCTACGATTAACTCGATAATGATTAGATCGTTATGATGCTGGTCAATGCCGACAGTTTCATTTTGCTCGAATGAAATCATGTCATTCGGTAAATTGGCGGGCGCCGACCAGTTGATGCTAACATCCGCCTTGCGCTGGAAAACCTTGATTGCGGACACCGTATCCATGCAGTATTGGGATCCTCCAATTATCATGTTAATTCTTCTTCGGGAATCTTGATGTGCTTCCTCGTCGGTTTGACTCCCTCTCTTAGCCGCGTCTCCAGTTCGTACGGTCTGATCGGGGTGGTCTTTTTCGTCTTCTCGTTCAAAATCGTTAAGGCTGATAGTGTTGCCAAGTTCTCCTGCCATTAGTTTTGCCACAAGTTTTGCGCCAAGACTTCGACAATCATTGGTTGAGTGTCCGTAGTAACGATGGTATTCGTAGTAGGCCTTCTCGTCATAAGTGTTGGAGTTTCTTGCCCATGTGTTCCAAGGGATTTTCCCACGACCGGCACCAACTTGATAGTTATGGGTGCCTCCAAAACTAGGTTCTTCTTGATGTTCGTATCCGGATCCTTGATTATTTTTCCTGTAATGCGCTGGGTTCGGAGCTTGAGAGGAGCGGCTCGTCGTTTTCGCCACTCCGTATTTATGAGATAACACCTTCATTTCCTCTTCGTTCACTATGAAATCTGAGGCTCGGTGTAGCGCATCTTGGATTTATAATGGTGCATTCAAAGCGATCTCTTTTCGGAACTCCGATTCGTACCACAGTGACTTCTTCAATGCGAGCAGGGCAGCCTTGTCGCTTACGCCTTCGACCTTCAACATCACCGCCTTGAATCTTACCATGAAACTTCGTAGTGTGTCCGTAGGCCCCTGAGTTAATATCCAGAGATCGGCATCAGAGGCTCCTTGATCCATAAACATGGAGTAATGCTTCAGGAAGGTGGCAGACAGCTGCTGGAAATCGTCAATGGAGTTCTGCTCAAGTCTGGAAACCCATTGGAGGGCTGCGCCTTTTAGATGCTCCACAAACAGAAGGCAGAAACCAGCGTCTCTCTCCTTTTCCCTAAAATTGGCTCAGCCCATTGCTATGATGAACGCCATTATGTGCTCCTTTGGATCGGTAGTCCCTTCGTAAACCGGGACTTTGATCTCTCCAGGGTCGAAAACCCTTGCCTTTGTAATCCGAGCTGTAAACGGCGTGTTATGTGCTTCTTCTAGTACGCGGTCAATCTCCGGAACTTTACTAGTTGAATTATGAACCTGGGATCAGACGGCTTTCATCTCAGCAGTGGTACGATCCAAAGAGGCTCGGATTTCGTCCAGCTCTTCTCTCTGGGCTCGACTCGTCAGCGTATTGCACCTGTTGGACCAATAGGAGATTTTCTTCCTCCTCTGCTAGGTTTCTGGCTCGGTTCAGGTTGATGTCACATTCGCTGGTTCGGGCTCCCATCATTGTCGGTGCGAATCCCTCATTAGCAAGATTCTCCATGTTGTGGTCTCCTTCTTCGCGCCCCTCCTCGTCAAGAACGATTGCTGCAGCCGACCCACCATTAGTGTGCTGGTTACGTCCATTGATGACTTCTCTTCCCCATGAATCAGTCGAGGTGGCTCGGTGATACTTGATCTGGTCACCACGGGTATTTGTTCGTTGGTTGGATGTGGTGGTGGCAATCCTCCCAAATTCCTTGGTGCGTCACGTGGTGTTGAGAAATCCAGGGTCGTTGGGTTTAAGCCAAGTCGTCTAGCAATTCCGCTGACAGGTGGGTTCATCGTCGAACCTATGCCACCGAGTTGCGTGTTTCGGGCTCGGCTCTCCGTTGCCAGTGTCTCGATTTTCTCCGTCAGCGAGTTATTCAGCTTGTCTTGCTCCTCTCCCTTCTTCAGCAACGTGGTCATCATGTTCTTCAATTCTGTCAGCGTTTCTGAAGTGTCTTCCATGTTTGCCGGCGGCGGATTGGTTCTCATTCCAGGAAGGTCGGCGCCAGTGTTGCTTGCATCTTCGCCGCTTCAATCTCCGTCGGTGGTCATTGTTTCAGATCTCGTATTTGGTGGTTCTTAGGTGTCAGAAAGTTTAAAGACTCCCCTCAGATGGCGCCAAATTGTGGGAGTCGAAACTCGCACAACTAAATTTGGTTCGAAAAATTTAGGGATTCGAAAAACTTCTATGAAAAGAAACCAAGAACAGAGATCCAAAGATGGTGATTTTATTCAAGGTGTTTGGAAAGCTGTTTTCAGAGAAAATAACAAGTGTTTTGCTAGGTAAAGTTACGGATCCCTTTTTCAAAGGGGTACATGTCTATTTATACCAAAATAAGTCGGCTAGGCCTTCTCCTAATCGATAAAGGAAAACTTCCTTATTATTCGGGATTTCCTTTTCGCAAGTCGGTTATGACATCTTGGGTTTTACAGCTGGGCTCGGCCTCCAACTTCTCTCGAGCTCAGCCCACCAATGTTTCTTCGTTGCGAACTCAGCCTTTCTCAAACTACGCTTCGTAACCTTGGGCTCGACCCATGATTACTCAGATGTTTGCTTTGTCGCCAGGCTCTCCGGCTTGTCATACTTGCTAAGATTGCCATTGTGTCGCCGATCTAGTCGGCTCGTCGTCATGTTCCCGAGCTGGCCTGCTTGTCGAGCTTGCTGGCTCGCCGTGTTGCCAAGCTTGTCAATGTGTTTCCGAGTTTGCCGACTCACCGTGTTGCCGAGCTTGTCAATGTGCTGCCGAGCTCGCCTGCTTGTCGAGCTTGCCAGCTCACCATGTTGCCGAGCTTGTCAATGTGTTGCCGAGCTTATCGGCTCGTTATCGTCAATTAGTTCGTTGCCAACATGTTGGCTCCTCACCGTTTGTTGGTCCGCCAACATGTTGGCTCGTCACCGTTTGCTGGTTCGCCAACATGTTGGCTCATCACAATTTGTTGGTTCGTCAGCATGTTGGCTCGTCACCGTTTGTTGATTCGCCAGCATGTTGGCTCGTCACCATTTGTTGGTTCGCCAGCATATTGGCTCGTCACTGTTTGTTGGTTCGCCAGCATGTTGGCTCGTCACCCTTTGTTGGTTCGCCAGCATGTTGGCTCGTCACCGTTTGTTGGTTCGCCAGCATGTTAGCTCGTCATCGTTTGTTGGTTCGCCAGCATGTCGGCTCGTCACCGTTTGTTGGTTCGCCATCATGTTGGCTCGTCACCGTTTGTTGGTTCGCCAGCATGTTGGCTCCTCACCGTTTATTGGTTTGCCAGCATGTTGGCTCGTCATCGTTTGTTGGTCCGCCAACATGTTGGCTCATCATCGTTTGGTGGTCCGCCAACATGTTGGCTCGTCACCGTTTGCTGGTTCGCCAACATGTTGGCTCATCACCATTTGTTAGTTTGCCAGCATGTTGGCTCGTCACCGTTTATTGGTTCTCCAATATGTTGGCTCGTCACCGTTTGTTGGTTCGTCACCATTTAATTGTTCGTCACCATTTGTTGGTTCGTCACCGTTTGTTGGTTCGCCAGCATGTTGGCTCGTTACCGTTTGTTGGTTCGCCAGCATGGTGGCTCGTCACTGCATGCTGGCTGTCTCGTACCACCGAAGTCGGTTAGGCCCAAGATCTTTACTTAGTCATTTTCGGCAGTCAGTCTCGATGGGATGGAAATTGACCCCAACATTCATCTTCGGATTAATTTCTTTGGAGTATTCATGGCAGTACAATCCACTGATCAGACCATACTCTCTCAAAGAATACCGGATAGGAATGCCATTCACCAAAAGCAAACACTTGTCTTCCTATCCACACACACAGTTCGAAGTAGCAGCATAAACAAACCCTGAAGCTTACGATTTGCTTCTTTCTCCATGTGGAAGAAGTGCTAAAACTGAGGGTGTGTTTGAAACCATTCCAACTTTGGTTTAAATTCCTCTATGATCTCCTCTTAGTTGAACAAATTACACCTTGTTTGGATCTTGCATTGCACGTTATATTCGGTTTGTTGGAAGAACAACTTCAGAGGCTGCATCGGTAGAGTATCAGATACCTCTATATCCTGCAATCCAAACAGAATTTCAATCCCAGTATACCACAGTTATCCTCAGTAGTACCAGTTCTCCTAAGTACTAACAGTTATCCTCAGTAGTACCCGTTCTTCTAAGTACTAACAGTTCTACTCAGTAATACCAGTTCTCCTAAGTACTAACAGTTCTCCTAAGTACTAACAATTCTACTCAGTAGTACCAGTTTTCCTAGGCAATACTATCTACATTGTCCTAGTTATACTCAGTAGTACTAGTTTTCCTACGCATAATTAGTTGTCCTAGGCAGTACCCAGTTGTTCCACAAGCAGTTAAAAAGGTACGATATATTACATACCTTCGATAGCATAGCCTCATTTTCATATTCAGACCCATTATCTAAGTCGCTCACAGCATATCTTATTACTGAACTAGTTGAAGCTTTTGAAGTCGGATCCTTTAAACTCCCTTTCTTCGTAAGTCCTCCCCTCGTCTTAGGAGCCATTTCTGCAAAATCCACAACAAAACAAAACAAAACAGCCACAAAATCTATTGATCCCAAATTGGGTTTTACTTCAAACCTAATTTCAAAACCCGATACATCTCTAATTCATATCAAAACCCGACACATCTCCATTTGAAATCAAAATCTTAATACAAATCAAAACCTCAAAATCCTATCATCTCGCAATCCAAAACCCATTTGAAATCAAAACCCATTCGCTGAAATTGAAGAGATGTGATTGACGGTTACCTTGAAGAGGGTGACGGAGTCAGAGATGGAGACGGATACCACAACGACGGCAACGACGACGATGGCGATGGCGACGGCGATGGATCTGCGATTGAGAAATCGCCTGAGAAGGAGAAGAGGAAGGGGGAAAGTCGGGAAAATCTGATAAAATAAAAGTTAGGTTTTCGTTTCTTTTTTCTCGAATTTAAGGGGAAAAAAGTCGGGTCCGGGTTCGACTGCGGGTTCGGGTTCGGATGGCTGGTTGGTTTGTAATTGTGCAGATTCATTAAGGGTTTACTAGTCTTTACATGGTTTTCGATTTAAAAAAAAATCAAAACAAAATTTTTTTTTATAAGAGGGACATATGAGATTAAAAAATTTGATGGAGGAGTGTTTGAGATTAAGATCCATCTTCAGGTGGTAGCAACTTTATCCAGGACTGGTGCTAGCTCATGAGGTTTCTTTATCGGTTATGGTGCTTCGGTTTACAAATCATGGTGATCTCGTATCTTTTTGTCTATCCGGTTACATTCATATTGTTTTTAGGAATTGACAGCCCACAACACGCGTTAATTCGGAGTCGAAACTTTCCTATTATAGTCTTTATCTATTTCAATCCGTTACACTTCCTGAAACATGCACCATGCTCCAACAATTACCACGTAAATCCTTCCAAGATTGTTTCCATAGTAGGACAACAAGAGACATAACATGCACTAAGCCGTTGGAATTTTTTTTTTTTTTTTTTTTTTTTTTGGGCAAAGAGACATTATATAAATCGATTACACTCCATCAATGGAGAAATTATTCAAAGTAGATGACAACAAAGCCACACCGGCTAAACAAACCGCTACAATAACAAAACGGAGAACAAGAAGATAAATGATAGAAGCAACCATCACACTTAAGCAACTAAAGTCGTGGAGGAGTCCTCTAACCTCGACACCAATAATACTAAGACGTAAAACGATGCAATGGGAATTAGAGAGCACATTCAGTGGTCTAAAACCCGAGATTGAAATAGCAACTAGTGCTAAGGTAACAATCATGAACTCGGCTATAAAAGCATAGGTGACAAAACACCAACTTGCTGAGCCTTTATGAAAATCAGATACCGAGGCCTCTGTATACTTCGACACAATAATTTCTGCAACATAACCACTCAACCCAAATGGAAAATATGGGAGGAAAACATGCTCCATATAGGAGAAAATCGAGAAACCAACTAGATTCATCAGCTGAGCGGATAAATCAAGTGCTAATTCTTCAGATTGCCACAAAGGAAGAGAAAACAACCTGGTTATGTCAAAATCAGGAGGGAATACTAGTCGAGGGCTGCATACTGCAGTAAAAGGTTGCACAAAGGCAAAAAAAAGGCATGTCACCAATGGACACAACAGTAGAATCACAACAACACGGAGAAGAAACAGGGACTGGGATAGGAGCTCTTAATCCTAGAGACTGGAGAAGCGGGAGTGTGGTGAAGCAGGGGGAGGAGGCAGGGAACCCGGGTCTGATGAGGAAGGATGCTGATCTCGGAGAGTTAGGCATTGATACTTGCGAAACGAAAGAAACATCAAGCTTCCAATATCTATAGTGAGACCGTGAAAAAACTGCATACCGCAGTAAGAAATCGCACCAAGGCGAGAGAGTTGCCAACGAAGGCCATAAGAAAACAAGCTATCTGAATGGAAGAAACCACATACAACTACAGAATCTTGGCAAATCGGAAGAGAAAGAGAGCTTGAAGTGATGTCAGAAGCCGAGCAAGGCGCTCTAAGCTTATCGGTTTACTCAAGGAACTGATTGTGCTCAACATGTCAAACAATGCTTTCACATGCCGCATTCCACCATCTCTAGCAAGCTTGACCAATCTCCAATCACTGGATCTATCTCAAAATGGATTATCTGGCCAAATCCCACCAGACCTTGGGAAACTCACGTTTCTCGCGTGGATGAACTTCTCGTACAACAAGCTCGAAGGACCAATACCACAAGAAACTCAGATTCAAAGCCAGAATAGCTCTTCATTCGCAGAGAATCACGGGCTCTGCGGTGTTCCTCTCCAAGAAACCTGTGGTGGAGGAGAAGAAGAAGAAGAAGCAACAAAGCAAGAGGAAGATGAAGAAAAAGAGCAAGTATTGAGCTGGATAGCAGCTGCAATAGGCTATGTACCTGGTGTGTTCTGTGGACTCCCCATCGCCCATATTCTGACTTCATATAAACATGACTGGTTCATGAAGATCTTTCACTCTTCTACTTAATTAAAACATCACTTCTTCGGAGGATTGTGTCTCCTTGCAATAATAAACTTTGGTAACAATTTTCTCAACACTTGTTTGAAATCATACCAATCTTCTTTTCAGACTCCAAAATTTTCATAGCTTATACTAAGCCTTAACGACTGCAAATCTGCAATCCCCTGTTGCTTTGTGATATCTACATGTCATTTTTAAATTAGTATTTTAATGCGTAAGAAAATTATATACTCCTGATTCGCTTTGATTCGAGTCCCATGTGTGAAGAAGTTTACTCTATTTATCAAGGTCTTGTGGTTGTGTTTCTAAGATTTGTTAATGAAAAAGAGTTTTCTCAAATCATTACATCGGTATTCAAAGTTCGAATCAACGAACTAAGAAGAGTTTACCATGAAGCCCATTAGTTTCTGAACGGTTAACCGTACCAGGACCTTATATCAACCGTATACTGTTGTCAAAAAAAAAAAAAAATCAGCCATATACCACGGAGAAATCTAAGCCGAGCATGAATGCCGATTAAATGGACTGCAACTAGATACAATGTTCAAATATCCTCTGCAAATCCCATAAGAATTGCATCTAATGTTCAATTGTACCATATCATTTAATGCTAAACTCTTGGGGTTATAGGCTAACCTTTAAGCTTCCTCCTTCACATTATGAGCCATTGACAGCATCAGGAAGGTCCTTTAGAACCTAAGCACAGATGTAATAATGCTCTTTATTAGCTTCTTACTCACCAAAGAACAGCTCACCGGGTTTTCAACAAGTAACAGTATTATAACTAGAACGATGTGAGACTTCTGCTTCAAGGTCTTTGAGTATGAGAAGATGGTTTTTCTTTGTTGTTACCTG
This sequence comes from Pseudoturritis turrita, assembly GCA_900406555.1. NCBI lineage: Eukaryota > Viridiplantae > Streptophyta > Magnoliopsida > Brassicales > Brassicaceae > Pseudoturritis > Pseudoturritis turrita. The sequence goes on along the minus strand of OVBL01001087.1, from coordinate 78,985 downwards.
GTAAAGATGCCATGAAGCATAAGCATCGGTTGCTGCGTATTGTAACTGCTCCTTTGACAGAGGACGGACCTCCCAGTTTCCGAGCCTGATTCTGTTTGGCTTCAGGAGCTGCAATGCATCAGCCAAGCTTTTAAAGCGAAATACAACCAAGATTCCCAAAGTTATAAATAGAAATTTTTTGAAACAGCAGAACAGAAGAGTGTTGTTCTGATATTCTAGGAATGTTCTGGTATTCTAAAAACAGCGGAAAATTATATAAATCCAGTTCTCACTATTCTTATCAAAACTCAAATGAAGCTTTTGAAATCAACCAGACCAGGTGGATAACGGATACCTCTTTGCAAACAAGTGTCTCAGTTAGTGACGCAAGGCCCCATTTTTTCGAATCTCCCCCAATTTTTTTGTTGGCTAAATCTGAAAGATCCTCGACATCTTTGATGGACACTCCATGGTCATGGAAAAGCTTCACAGAGTCACCGTCAATTCCAATACCAACCTATATATGTATCAGAACTATGTTAACTGAGCATACATTACGTACAACACGAACTTTGACTTCAAAAAATTAACAAACCTTTACAAGAGTTGAATCCTCAATAAGATGTTGGAGACTCTGTGGGATACCGGAGTGGATAATGTGCATAACATCACAATAATTATTATCTACACATATCTGGACAACTGCAACCTTCCCGGGGAGAACACCTAAACGACCCATATTTTCACGAATCATCAATAGTTAGAGCATCAGAACTTCTCTCAGGATAATGCATATATTAGCCAACATCAAAGAGTTTCATGAATATGGAGAACTTCTCTCAGGATAATGCATATATTAGCCAACATCAAAGAGTTTCATGAATATGTCCCATTGTTTAATTATAATGAGCCAGATAAGATCTTTAGAGAATTGTTGAATCATCTCTGTGGTTGAGTGGCCAAAGTACAATAATCTTTCGTATAGTCGACCAAAAGATCATGCGTGGTTTGAGTTGGGTTAAAATCTGTAGACTGCCAAGATACATCTTTTATCTTTCTTCTTGAACCCGAAGAGAAGAGAGCAAACTCCACATAAAGATAGAGTTTTAACTTAAGTGCAGGCCCACAGGTAAAAAAATTTACAACTTCACAAGACACTATCAAGCAACTATCATTACAACATAGGTGAGTAGACAAGTAAAGAAATATTAGTAGAACAGAGACAACAATCATAAGCTCTTTCTGATCGAACGACAAGAGAATGTACATCATCTCATCGAGATTTTAAGTTAAGAAATAGACAAGAAAACATATGCAGATGCATCTGATTGCACATTGCATACTTGAAAACGGCAATCAAGAATAGATCGAGAACAGATGAAACTTGCAAACAGACAAATCAAGAATAGATCGAGATAAGACCTTAAATCGCATGAATTAGAGACACAAAAAAACAAATATAAATGGAGACAAAAGGAGAAAATGATGATTAACATAAAATACCTTTTCTAAAACTAGGAGGAAGATAGACCCGGCAAAACTTTTCTCACGGCCTGAAGCCGGAGAAAAGCTCGACCCAAACACCAGACGAGAGGCGGTTACTGGAGGAAACCGAGGGGCTGCGTCGAACGGCGGCGAAGAGGTCGAAGGAGGAGAAGCTTTGAGCGGCGGCTCCTTGAAAAACGTGCTTGGGAGAAAAAAATTAGGGCGAACTAGCCGTTAGAAATTTAAACTCGCATAATTGATTATTTTAAAATTTTAAGAAAATGATTTTGATTGTTGAAAAAAGAGAAAAAAAAAAGTCAGAGGAGCAAAGTAGTAAAGTACCATTATTCATTGACTGCTATGTTCTCTCTTCCACGCCTAACGGCTCTTTTTTGCCAACTGTTGAAAATTTCAAATGCCACGTCTCTTTTCCTACCCTTGGACAAATAAAGTTAATTTCAATTCACCCCAAAATTCCTCAAAAATGTTAATCGAATCCACAGTTCCGTGCTGAACATATTTCTCGTGGGGAGCTATATGTAAATATAGAAAGTGAGTAGGCATATAAGGGATATTAAAGAACTAGAGGGACTTGTGTCTGTCAGTAATAGCATTCAATAAAAATAAAAAGTTTCTCTCCTCAGAATTTTGAAGTTTTGAATTTTGTTTTCTGCCTTATCCTTTTATCTGATTCTCTTTTTCCGCTTCTAATTTCAATCCCTGCGTCTGCTTCGGCAAATGGGTTGCTGTCTGAGCAAGAAGACTTGTTCATCTTCTCCCAGTGGCGGATCTTGTTTGCCAGGTCCGAACAAATCCGCCATTAATAAATCTCTGAAACCGGAGACTGAAGCACAAGATAAGCTCGGAATTGAAGAATCAAAGACGAGCAATGAAGTGGAGTTACAAGAGGAGAATGGGAAGACGAGGAAAGAGGTTTTCATGATAAAACATAGGAGGAGCCATGAAAGATCCAAGACGACAGATGCGGAGGATTCTCCGGTTTCCGATGAGAAATCAACCGGTTCGAGTCAGAATCTAGTAGATGTGGATGCTATATTGATTCAGTGTGGGAGGCTGAGCCGGAGCAACTCAGCCGCTGCGAAAACCAGGAGATATTCTGGATCTAAGAGGAGCTTCGATTCTGACCAGAACGAGCGGAGCCGCGACGCGGAAGGCGGCGGAGAAGAAGAAGCTGAGCAGCGGAGCAGAGAAAGGGAAGATTCCAAGAGTTATCGGTCGGGAAGTAGGGAGAGAGGAAGTGGTAGTAGACGCGTAAGCAGATCTCCGGGACGGAGATCGGAGACAAACCCTCACCCTAATAGACCAGCGAAATTTCTCTCGGTTCCTGCAACGGACAAGGCTTCTTTGGTAATGGAGAAGAGTAACAATGGAGAGCAATCTATCAAACGGATTTCTGTCAAGAGAAACGTCGGGAAAGCGGTGTCTCCGAGGTCACAGTCACCGGCGAGAGCGGCCAGTAGCTGTACTCAGCCTTCGCCGTCTAAATTCAGCCGGAAAACAGAGCTTTCTCCGTACAGGAGGAACCCATTGGGAGAGATAGATCCAAACTCAGTGGCGTTTCTACAACCTCAAGGGGATAAATTGGGATCTGTTAACACCAACTGCAACAAGAGGATGATGAACAGAGAAAATGAAAGTCAAGGATTGATAAAAGAATCTGGAAACTTAGTGGGTCAGGTATGAATTCTAACTAGATCTTTAATGACCCAATCAAGTATTTGGTATTGTTGGAATTAATGTTTCTAATGTTTCTGTTTCTCAAGTTGAATCCAATCAAGTATTTGGTATTGTTTGAATGATGAAGTTAAGATCTTTCCATGTTTCTGTTTTCAGAAGTTGAATCCTGTTTTGAATACCAACACCGCTAAACAAGCTCCAGTCCGCAGAAGCGCAAGCCTGAGTCGTGTCATCAAAGAGCAACAAAAGGCAGTGGAAGAGTGTAAGATAGTGTTGTCATCTGGAACTGAATTCCTTAAGCCTCAAATTGTGAGCCGGAGCAGATCATTGAGGAAATCCCGTGATTTCGATTTCAGTCCCGAAGCGTTGCTCTCAAACAACATCGACAACGACAATAACAATACTGCAGCAGCAACATTACCATCTTACACAGCTTTGCTTTTAGAAGACATTCAAAATTTCCACCAGAAGAGTGTCAATGTCAAGACCACAAGTTCATCTATTTCCAAGGCTTGCTCCATCGTTGAAGCAGTTGCAGATCTTAACTCCACTACGAATCAACACCAAATAACAGAGTTCGACAATTTCACACCCGCAGCAGCGAAGAAAGCGGATCTAATGGAGCCAAGCTTTGAGAAGTATGTGACTGTTAAGAGAGGCGGTTCTTCGATGGAGGACATGGAAGAGCAAGAATCTTCAGGAAGCAACAGTTTCACGGGAAGTAGTGGTGTCGTGCAGAAGCCACATGGATACTCATCGTCCCCTTCGTGGGAATCGAATTCAGCTGAATCGAGAGACCCAGTGAGTGTGAGATCAAACAAACAAGAACGTGATCGGAGTCCACTTGGTGTGAATGTTGAGAAACAAGAGTTTGATCCGTTAGAGAGGAATGGTGTTGGAGTTGGACGCGAAAGAGTTGTTGGAGTTGGACGCGAAAGAGTGGCTCTTGTTGATTCGTCTTCAGGCATAGGAAGGGTTCTTCAGAGAACATCAACTCGTGTTGATGCAGTTTCAAATTGATAATGAAGTCGTTGTTTCTTAATTGTTCTTGTACTTTTCCATGGTTGCAGATTAGCAACCCGTGTTTGGTTTCTTTTGTAATCCATTTCATTTCAATCGAATATTCCTTCTTCACTGTTGAAATATGGGTTTTTTTCTGTAGCTCGCTAAACCCAAGCCCATCTTTTTAGTCTAAACCCTGTGAATAAAAAAAAACCCTATGTACAATAGCAGAGGAAGAAATTATTAGGGAAGAGCTTTCTGAATACCATTCACAGCGATCGATTACAAAGCTTATATAGCCAAAAATGTATCTAAGTTTCTAATTACAAAGATTTTACAGAATGTATATCGCACAACTTAAGGAGGTAATTACTGGAATTTCCAAACTTGCGGAATCTGATTTTATATGACGTATATTATCTCAATACTCTCCCTCAAACAAGAGTATGGAGATCACGAATGCCTAGCTTGATTTGAAAATTGTTGGAAGCTTGTTGTCATAGTAGCTTTGTGAATATATCCAACTGATTTTTACTGTCAACATGATAAGTGGAAACAATACATGTTTTTTTTCATCTCGGATGAAGTGGCTATCGAGTTCGATGTGCTTCGTCCGTTCATAAAACATCAGAATGCTAATGTGAATAGCAGATTTGCTATCACAATATAGTCGCATTGGTTGGTCATGCTTGACACTGAGAGATTCCAGAACACGTTTCAACCATATCAGTTCTTTTGTAAGAAACGCCATAGCCCAATACTCTACGTCGGCGGAAGATAAACTTATTGTTTCCTGCTTTTTCGTTTTCCAAGAGAGGCGATTGTCCCAATTGAACAAAATAGCTTGTTACCGATCTGCGTGTAATCGGGCAACTAGAGTAAATATTTTTTACCCTTTGACCAAGAGCTGAAATATGAAAGACCATAAGAATTTGAATTTAGCGCATAAAAAAAAATATTTCATACCTAGCTCGAGTTCCTGATACGGGAACTCGGGCGTCGTGCTCCGTCTCCAGGTGTCGGGAAGAGAGATACATGTACGTCTGATCACCTGGTTCCCGACCCTGATCACCTCGAGTAGCGGGGCACGCTTCCCGGAGTGGGACCAGGCCCAAATGACCCCGCTTGTATGTTTGGACCATTGTAAATTCAAGCCTAAACTCCTCTGAATGCTCTTGTCAAGGTATAAAGTCCACCAAGAGAGTTAAACGTTTCCACCTCTGAATGCTATGGATGACAAACTGCCACTTCTCAGCCTTTTTGTATTGTTCATATTGATGACGTATTTTGTAAATAGATTGGTAACGATCCTTCTTTGTCTATGAACTAACCCGTTAATACCGTCCATATAAATGAAAAATGGTGCGAGTTTGATAAATGGAGACTCTAGCTTATAACTCTAATCCAGCATTTGTCGAATGAGTTTCTCGAGTGTGTATATATTCATCAGTTTATGGCCTAAGAAAATACATGTTAATATTTTTCAATACTTTTTGTCATTGATATCCATAAACACGTATCACGGTACCATATCTATTATTTTATTCACAGAGAATTTGATACTTTTCTTTGATAAACTATCCACTAGGGGTGGGACGGATCCGGATCCGGATCCGGATCCGTGGCTTCCGGATATCCGGACTTCGAGTATCCGGCCAAAAATCAGATATCCGCAAATATCCGGATACGGATCCGAACATAATAATTAAATAATTAAAATAACCAAAATAAAATATTAATTTTTTTTTTAAATTAAAAATTAGAATAATATTTTTCAAAAAATATGATATTTTAGAAAAAAAACTAAAATCAATATATATATATATATATACATTTTTATATAAAAATAACTTAATATATGTAAAAAAAATATGTTTCTAATAAATTTAATGCATTTGGATCCGGATATCTGGATTTTGAAATTTTACTATCCGGATCCAGACACTCAGGATATCCTAATTTACGGAGCGGATAGGAGCGGATTCCGGATCGAATTTCGGATCCCGAATAATAATTCCACCCCTACTATCCACGGAAACATGATACGCTAATATATCCACGGTAATATGTCCACGAAAATACCTATATCTACAACTAATTATTCTCTATAGTAAAAATATGATTATATATCCACGAGAACATTTCCGCATTTTTACTTATAATATGGACATAATATCGTAGATAGTATATAATTACCCATTGCACATTTGCACTAATCTAATTTTAATGTTAAGTGGAAAACAAAATGAAGAAAATAAAAAATGTTAGAATCAGAGTGAATAAATGTGGCGGGACCAGTGTGAGAAAAAGTAAAACATGTAATGGGACTAACAAGAGAGGAGAAGACAATTGATGTGGTGGGGTCCAGATCCTCTTTATATAAAATTTCAATGTCAGCCACTCATTCTTAACTCCTTATTCTCCCTCAACGTCTCACAGCACACCAAACTAACTAATATGGCAACGAAACCGCTTGTCCTTCATTCAGCTCAGGGGCTCTTTTGCCATTAAAATTTCCAAACAGTTGAAAAATGACCATCTCCCCAAAAAGTGTAAAGATAGTATCAAATAAGTGTCCATGTGTTAATAACCCTATAATATATAATATGGGTCTAAATGGTACCGGCTGAATTCTGCTGAATTTTGCTGAATTGCAGAATCTGGCTGAATTTTTAGTGATTTCTTGCAGAATCTGGCGGAATAATATCAAACTTAAATGGTAACTGTGGAATATTGCTGAATCTGGCTGAATTTTTGACAAAATTAATTAATTAAATAAACTTATGAAAAAATTAGTTAAACAATTTTTTTATCAACAAGATTAGTTAAATAAACTATGAAAATAATATATTTAATAATTTTATCAAACATAATTATCATATAAAATCATATGTTACCAAAATTAATTATTAACTGTTTATTTTTATTAAAATTAAATTATTTGATTATTTTAATTTTTAGTTTATTATTTTTGTACTAACAACTTCGAATAGTAAAATTAAAATATGGATAGTTTTAAGAATAATAATTTAATTTATTTATGAAATGAAATACTTGTTATAAATATAGAAAATTGTACACAAAACAATAATTTATGGTTTGAATTGTCTTACAAATAAAGCAAATTAATTCAAAAATATTATTTTCATCAAAATTTACGCAAGTTTCTGAATTTCATTAAAAAAAAAATCTCGATTTTTTATCAAAATTACATTACTCGTTTGATATTAATTTTAAATATTGGAATTATCCATATCATACTCGTATTATCCGATCCATTTTTAAAGATTTCAGATGTGATTTTCAATATCCTAAATATTCTTACCCAACCCTCATATCTGTTATTATCCGATTTTTTAATCCAAAGTAAACATATCTACGTATCAATTGGTGATAGAAGAATTGTTAAATCTAGCGATATTTTTTTGTTGCATTGCTGAATTTAGCTGAATCTGGTGAATTTTTTTTGCAGAATTGCTGAATCTTGCGGAATTTTTTTCTTATGTTACCATTTAAAGCCTTATTAAAGAAGAAAAAAAAAATTCTTCAACTTTTGTCTTTTAGTAAACATTCAACACATTCTTCAAATTCTTCAAATTATCAAATGGTAACACAAAATTTTTTATTCTTCATATTCTTCAAAATAATCAGTTACCATTTAGAGCCTATATTGAACCATGCTAATATATAATATATAATATAAAATTAGATAATATGCATGTTATGTGGTATATAATATGTTATGAGATGGTATATCATAGAATATGGTATGGTATGTTTCAATGTATCATTCGAGTAATATATGTCGGTTTTCAAAAATTTAATTTGTAACATATATGAAAAAATATAGTTTTTTTATATATAGATGAAGTGATTATTTAATGTTTTTTAAAAAAATTAGATCAAACAAAAATTATATGGAAAAATGATAGAAAAAAAATAAATATGGATAATGTTCTTGTCATGTCACATCAGTGGTAGAAAAAGACATTCACTTTCTAGTATCTCATAAGGGTATTTTTCCAAAATATTTTCTCTGTGTTATGAGATCTAATTAAAACAATAACATACCATTTGATCAATTTTTGATTAAGTGGTGTATATTAGACAAATTTACCATATATATGAACTATCAAGTCTATATTAGTTATAAATAAGTTGTTCAATATTTTTTTATTAAATAATTTATTCCAACAATTTATCGAGATCAACAAACGAAAATTCGTGACTGAACTTTGCGGGAACGAAAACGTGACAGAAATTGAGAAGCAAAATAGTTGTTACATTTATGTCTCATTTAAAGTTTGGCACATAAACGGGATGAGATGGGACGGAAAAGGAATTTTCAAAACAAAAAAAAAAACGAATGTGACAATCATAAAATTCATACAAATTAATTATTAATATTTGTGTGTAATATTTTATCTTTTCTATTTTCTATTATTATGAGATACATATTCAATTGTATTCGGCAAGATGTTGGATGGATAAAATGTAATTACGACACAATTTTTAATTTTGCAACACAACAAATTGCTGCTGGGTGGACTATCAAGAACTATGACGAGGTCTCAAAATATTGGGTATCGGCGAATTTGAGCTCTGCAATAACGCTCTTAGAGGCAGAAGGGAAGGCTCTATTCATGGCTATACAAAGTGAGTACTTCATAGATTTTTCATCAGTGATATTTGAAGTAGATTGCCAAGTTCTGATAAATATTAAAATGGATATGTTCGGGATATAAGCATGGAAAGCATCTGCCAAGATACTGGGTTTTTTTTGTCAGCAAAATTCAAAACATGTTAATTTTATTATGTGAACAGGCATTCAAACGTCATTGCACATACACTTGAAAAACATATCGGTTTGAATGTTTTGTTCAACTCGAAATATATTTATCCTTCACATTTGGTTTACTGATATTTTGTTATGTGACTATGTAATTTTTTAACTTGCATAATACAATGATTTGACTGAAATACATGTTCAATTATTTATATAATATTATTTAGTATAGAATTTGTTCCGAATGAGATTTTGAGAATTTTGTTTTCCGTCCTGTTTTCAAACGAAAAACAAAAATTTGTAACATACGTGAATGTATTTTTGTATGGAATGGAAATCCGTGATCGAAAATGAGACGGAAATGGACGGAACAAGAGGAAACATAAATTTTGTTCATCTCTAAGTTGTTATAGAAAAATCCGTGCGTATGTGAAGGTATAAACCTAGTACTACCAAAAGTTGCTATCATTTTAAAATAAAATATAAAATTTTCACACGAAAAATTATTCCACGAATTTACAGCCTTGGGGATTTACCTAACCAGAAGTAACGATCCACCCAAAAAAAGAGAGACAAAAATACAAAAAGGGAGTTAAAGAAAAAACTTTCTGTGACATGAATCAAAGAACAAAGGATGGGAGACTAATGGAGCCTTTTCTCAGACCGCACTAACTTCTTGGTGAATAAAGTCAAAAGAGAAAAGGCCTAACAGTTTACTTGAACCCTTGGGCTCGGGATTCCCATGTATGCTAAGCGTGGGGAGACCCTTACTCTCGGACTAGGCCTTGGAGAAGGAATTGGACCGTAAGGTGACGGAAAACGTGCAGAAGCAGGCGAAATCCGAGGAGACAAACTGACTTGTTCGAATGCTTGTGACTGCAGCTCCATTGGATACTCTCTAACACACCCGATTCTTGGACCAACCCCACTTGTCCATTTGCAAGATAGCCTCTTCGCTAGCTCGAACACCGGTCGTTCGCTCTCTTTCTCTTCTTCTTTGCCCTCTGTAATGATGATGGTTTCTGCAGGTTTATTCTCTGCTTCCTCTTCTTTTGATTCTTCATATTCGTCGCCAGTGGATTTGAATGAAGAACATTCCTCATTCACAGAGCACCTCTGCATTCGTAATCAGATTAGTTAATACAGCCCATTGTTCAGATTTAGCATCTATGCAACAAAAATTTGGTTTCCTTACCTTAACATTGGTGAGATCAACATTGTTCTCTTCCAGGAAACTTATGAATTCCTTGAAGTTGTCTTCTGTTGGGAGGTAGTGTCCACTGTATGGCCATATAGCCTGAGAAATAAGTGTTTAAGATCTTTATTAGCTACTCGACATAAAGGGTAAGAGATTCAAACTGGGAAGCAAAACTAAATCGGAACACAGGGGAAATTACCTCGAGAATCCCATCGCGGGCTACCAATCTTCCTGCAGCGGTTGTGGCGCCTCCAGATAAGAAACTCGAGTGTTGGAAAACGCCTTTCTTCTTCTGCCCTACGTATAAGGTTCTAGTGGTGCTAAGTACAAAAATCGACTTGGATTCCTCTGTTGAATTGATCAGAGTCATGCTCTTTTTATACATTAGTCTCCCATCTTCCACTATCACTTCGTATGCTTCTCTCTCCATCTGAAGGTTAAGGAACACAAACGTTTATGAGTAAGAAGCAGGTAAGTATGCTGGATTAGTTTTGTTTTTGCAGGTGAAACAGAACAAGACTCACTGGTCCGAGATATTTAATGCATTGTTTTTGCAGAACATTCCTTGGGTGGTGTTCAAGATTTACATCTTTTCCGTCACCAATGTCCAACCTTCAGTTTCAGATAGGTGGAAACAAAGTTCAGAACATATTCATACAACAGAAATAGATAAAGATGTATATGGGACTGACCAGTAGAAGAATGGTTGTGAGCTCTTGCTTGCTGACCAGACATCGTAATAGAAGTGCAAGTTGTGGCCATAACGATGGCGTGGGTCGATCTGTTAATGCCGGAAAAGGAATAGTTTCAGAATAAATCCACAAAACAGGAAGATTTGTTTCATCACCACAGCAATCACATGGACTTACAGCTTCAAGCCAATGCTGAAGAGCTAACTTCTGAGCTTTTTCATCTTTTGACAAGCCTTTTCCAACCTAAATGACAAGCAAAAGTAAGATCTATATTGGTTTTCAATGTAAAGAGAGAAACGACCTCGTAATAATATCTTAAGACCTCTAAACATAGAAAACAACATGTGGAAATGATGTCAGACCTTAGCAGCTCGTGTTCTAGCTCGTGCCCATTTGGAAACAGCGGTTTCATGCTTCTCTTCCTCAAAAAAGGAAACCGAGCTCATTTTCAGAGCAGCAGCATCCAGAGTCTTCCACCTACAAAACATTTGAAGAAATCAAAGGGAGTAGTGTCAACAGCTCGAGCCACATTACTAACAAAGCAGAGAGAAAGATCGAGGATCATCAAGTGACTCACCAGAGCTCCTCAACCACAACCGCGCAATCTGCTAGGTTCCTTCTTGTCCGGTAACTCTTATACACCTTCTGTAGTGTAGTTGCAGCTGCATCAAGCTCGGTGACTGGTCTTGGGGAGAAGAACACAAAAGGCTCAGGGGGAGTGATCGTGGGTTTTGTTATTTGGATTCTCTCGCAGGTTCGTCCGTTCAAAGTGTTACGAGAGTGCTTTTTCGTGTCGAGAATCGGATCATCTGCCCGGTTCATCGGTTCAGTCTTGACATCTGTTGGAATTTCCCAGCTGTTGAAGCTCAAAGACCTCTCCATACTGGTCTTAGGAGAGTTTTCCGGGGTGTCTCTCTTAAAACTATTGGTTCTTGATGTCAAGCTTTGGTCTTTCGGTTTAAAGCTGAAGGATCTGATTTCAAGAAAACTCTCGACAGGGTTCTTGAAACTGAAGAACTGGTTCGTCAAGACTTCCTTCCAAGCAGACAAGAGCAGTGAGAGAGAAAGCCCCATCTCCTGATAAAACAAGAATATAAAAGACAGGATTCTTCAAGTAGTAGCTCCAAATACCCAATTTACAAATCCCCTGCACACGCATCAATTCAGATCAATATCATCAGCGTTGACAAACGAATCTTTCCCTAAAGTAATCAACCAACCCAATTATTGGCGCCGACGCGAGAGTGAAATTTTTGAGAAAAGGATAAAATTATCTCATTCAGAGATGTCAACAAACACATTGAGAGCATCTGAAAATAATCAGAATACCCAAGCTCCAGGGCCAAAACAAGGTTTAAACTTTATGAGTGTATCAATCTTCTCTAATGCTATGCCATGTAAAAAATTCATAGGAAAAGATCCCACGTACCTCAAGAATTGCAGAGCATTAAACACAAAGAAGGAGAAAACTCGTTATCAATTAAAGACTTAAAAAGTCAAGTCTTTCTCTCTCTTCTTGTCTAGGGAAAACCAAATAAATACGACCACCAACTTGAAGAGCAAGAGCAGTATATATATACACAGCTGCATATGCATAGTGTGTGAGTAGTTGACGAGTATTCAAGGGGTAAAAATTAAACAAGTCTTCGTTGAATATGAGAAACGCTTTAGTGAAGATTCAAAGATGGTGTGTCTGAAAATATATTAGTTTTTCAAAAATGATAAGCAAATATGATAGAAAAAAGTACGGAGTAGAGGGGAACCCACAGGAGACGCAGGGTAATCAAAGGCAGCTTCACCGAACTTATTATTCAGAAAAGGACAATTTATTAGTCTATATATCATTTACTCGTTTTTTCTTCTTCTTTATTTACTTTAGTAGGGTCGTTTTTCGAGCAATTCTTATCTACCATTGGTACTGTCAATTCGGATTAATCCGCGGCGGTTTTTTGTTTTTGTGAATTTTGACCGATTAGTCCGCGGCAAACTGCGGTATAAAAATTAAAATCCTAATCCAAACCGCTTAAGGTTTGCGGATATTCGGATCAATCCGCAGACTAATATTTTAATCGGAACAAAATTTTTTTTTGTTCTCAATTGATCTTAGGAGCCATAACTATAACTTAATGTCCATAACCATAAATAAAAACCAACTAATAATTTGAAGATTAAAAGAGAAACTTCAGAAACAAGAGAACTAGAGAAGTATCAAGTAATAAAGATTAAAGAAGTAACTTTATAAGCAAGAGAACTAGAGAAGTATCAAGTAACCGACTGAGAAATAACTTCATGAGTTTAAAAACAAGAGAAGTAACTAAAGATATTCTTCTTCTACACTTCATAAGTCAAAATTCCACACTTTATTTTAATTTTAATATTTAAGTTTTTTTATGAATTCGCGGTAAAGTCCATAAACCGCATGTACCAATCCGCTACAGACCGCGAACCGCAGCGGTCTCAATCCGCTAGACCGCATATAGAAAAAAGAAGTCCTAAACCGCTTTATTACAGGACGGACCGGACTATGATCCGCGGACTTTACTCCAAATTGACAGCTCTATCTACCATGACATTAAAAAACCTGTTTTTTTTTTTTTGCTAAAAAGTTTACTATTGAATCCATGAGAAATAAAATGTTTTACAAGCATAATAACTTAGTAGCTAAATAGCTTTAATAATGAAACTCATAAAAATAGAACCCATTTGTGAACCATATGCAGAACTTTTGTCCAATTCAGAAGGCATTTTCGGTCCAATAAAGAGAGTATGCTAAATCCAGTGTGTGAATTGCTTCATTCTTTGTTTTGTTTGGGCCCAGAAGCCCATAAATCATTTTTGGTGGAGAACCCAATAGGTGAAACGTTGCTTGGGAGGAGGATCTTCTCAGCTTTAGAGAGATCGAGAAAGTTGAGGAATCACTGCCGAGAGTGTAATCAGGAGGCCAGATCTGTCGAATCTCCAGGCAACTCCGGCAAACCACAGTTGCAGCAAGTCAGAAGCTAGTCGAGGTTGAAGATCACGAAGTGATGAAGCTCTATTTCTGAGGGCTGAGTCAATCTGTCGAATGATCAACGAAAAGGTTCTTGTTGCTTGGCGATGCAAGTGGTTGTTCCTTTCCGACCATATAGCATAAATCGGTGCTTGCCAAGCAAGGAGTAGTAGTTTTCTTTGTGGAGATGTTCCAACATACTTGATCAATGCATGTTGCACATCAAGCCAATTCCTTGGTGAGCGAATCTGACAGCGAGCAGAAGTAACACTCCAAATAGCCCAAGAAAAATCACAGTTGAAGAACAGGTGATCCCGACTCTCCGGCGTGTTGTTGCAGAGCAAACAATTTGGCGGTGTCTGAAGTCCCCAATGAAGCAACCTATCTCTGGTAGGGCTACGATTTAAAACCATAAACCAAGTGAGGAATCGATGTCGAGGGATGCCTCCTGAGAACCATACATGTCGGTGCCATTACACATGTTGAATATGTGGCTTCAAAAGACGGTAAGTGTCTCCAATAGAGAACCGATTTTCCTTAATTCCATTTGGCCACCACTCGTAAGTGTCCTCATTTGCAGGTAAAATAACTGTTGTCAAGTAAGAGTGAACATTAACTTGTCTTTCCGATCTTGCATGGGCAAATTCCAGTGATCATTCCTCCAAAGGCCAGCTAGGGAAGAATCCGAGGAGATGCCGAAGCGGAGAGGACAACGTGTAGATAGGTATTCCTTGATATCTCTGCAGGGTGACCAGTTTGAATGCCAGAAGTTGCAGTTCCATCCATTTCCAATTATCAGCCTAATCCAAGGATAAGCGAGATGTCTGATTTGGATGAGCATGTTTGTTAGCCAAGAATGCTTCTGCTTTGTGTTGATAATCCAAAGGTTATTCAGGTTACCATCAAGAACATAATCAATGAACCAAGAAGACCAGATTGAGTTTTTCCAGAAAAAGAGCAACCAAAAAAGCTTTAAAATCGAGGCCTGATTCCAACAAGATAAGTCCTTTAGACCCAAACCTCCCTCTGCTTTTGTTGTTGTTACAGATGACCAAGCTACTCTATATGTTCTAGGTCCCTCAATAGCCATGTGAGTACCCATTAAACCCAACTAAATAGGTAGGAGTGCACAAGCAGGCTTCTAGCCATCTAATGTAGGTTTCTGATACCTAGTAGCTTCATAGACATAGGAAAATAAACTCCCATCTAATTGTGTCAAAAGCTTTTGTTATGTCAACCTTCAGAGTAATACGCTAAGGCCCTTTGTCCTTATGATATTCTTGAACTATCTCATATGCAAGGAGGGTGTTTTCTATAAGCAGCCTATTCTCAACAAAGGCAGTTTGGTTGGGTATAATAACTTATGGCAATATAGGCTTTAGTCTCTTCACTAACAGCTTTAATATGATCTTGTAAGTTGTGTTGCAGAGTGAGATGGGCCTGAAATCTGTGAGGGAGGTAGCACCTGGAAACTTGGAGATTAATGCAATGAGGGTAGCATTTACTGACTTTGGGAGGAATCTAGTAACAAAGAAATGAAGGATGGAGTCCACTGTACTAATTCAGTCCCAACTGCAGTCTAAGCACATTTGTAGAAAGTTGAGGTAAGTCCATAAGGGTCTGGAGCTTTATTTTGATTTAGTCTTTGAAGAACTTTTGAGATCTCTTCTGATGAAGGAGGTGACTCCATTATTCTTTTCATGGCAGGGCTACACTGATACTCAGACAGACATTGAAGGTCATGGAGTGAGTAGGAAAGAGGTGGCAGCAAGGGAGGAGCCAAGATACCCTAAAAGTGAGCCACAACCATAGCACTCAACTCCAAAGAGTCTGTGACAGTGGTACCATTAGGCAGAGTGAAGCATCTGATTACGTTGAAAGAGCCTCTTAAGACTGTCATCCTGTGAAAGTAACTAGTGTTCAGGTCACCTTCCTTTAACCATTGTATCCTGGACCTTTGCTTAAAGTAAGCTTCTTCAATGCTTCTCAGGAAAGACCATTTGAGATAGAGATCATGTTCCTCCTGAAAGATTTGTGGTGATGGATTAGAAAGAGACTCCTCCTGCACAAGCTTTAACAAACTGTTAGTTTCAGAAATCCTCTCTTGAATCTTGGAAAAGTTTTCCTTATTCAGTGTTATTAGCTCTCTTTTAATGCTCTTTAGCTTTAAGGAGAAAACAACTAAATTAAAAGCTCTGCTTCCACTTTGACTCCATGCAGCTTGGACAGTTTGCTCAAAAAGAGGATGTGAAGTAAGGAAGTTGAAAAATATGAAAATTTTGAGCCTGAAGAGGGAACAGTAGAGGAAAAATGAAGAAGACAAGGGGAATGATAAGAGATTTCAGGGACTAGGAAACAAGCTAAGCTATCAAGGTAAGAAGAGATCCACTGATGATTGACTAGACGTCTATCCAACTTTTTTTGTAACATGACCAAATGGACTATTATTCTTCCATATGTGAGCAGGACCTTGGTATCTCAAGTCTAACAACCCCAAAGACCAGAGGAGATCTCTCAACTCAGCCACGGGAGAAGTGCTCTGCATAGTAAATGATCTGATTCAGATCACCTCCAACCAACCAGTTAGTAGAGTCTAGGGAGTATGTGACATAAAGGTCAGTAAGTTCTTTCCATAAAACCTTTCTCTCAATGCTCAGATTTGAGGCGTAGATGGCAGTGTAGACAAAATTTGAGCACCCTGGTATATCAACTTTGCAGGTTATAGCTTGTTTGGACTGCTTCAGAAGCTGGACTGTTGCTTGAGCTCTCCAAATGAGCACAATTCTACCATCATGATCATATAAGAGATTAGAGGCATAATTCCAATTATGACAGATAGCTTGCATAACATGGTTTAACTGAGGTTCTTTTATATGAGTTTCCAAAATAGCACCAATAGTAGGCTGATGTGATGAAAGCCATTGAGTGAAAGGACGATACTTTTCCGGGTCATTAATGCCACGGACATTCCAAAAAATGCCTTATAATTCATTGGCATGGAGGATGGGTCACTCCTGGGGTTAGGAGGAGGCCCTCTATAGGAGCAGAATCAGTAATCAAAATAGGTAAAGCGTTCAAAGACTCAACTTGAGAAGGGATAGCAACAAAAGGTTCTGTCAAAGGTTTATGATTGAGGTTAGATGAAGAGGGAATAATTTCTAGTTGGGAAGGCTTTTTCTATTTAGTGATTGGCAAAAAGGTTCTTGCCTTTTTTAATAGGTGATTTGCTAGTAAAGCGAGGGTATATTGAGATAGGGGCAAATAAAAGAGGGTGAAGAGAGAGAAAAGGGAGCAAAAGGGTTTGGGGATAACACAATATCCATTGGTGAGATAGGATCTACACCTGATACCACTAAAACTGATTTTATAGGGGTAACCCATGCTGCACCAGTGGAGTCAAAGGGGCCACTGATGAAGAAACCATAAGAGTCGAACCAGACACAGGAGTAGAAATATGAGAGACAAAAGGAGAAGCATCGGAGCCAGCAGTAGAAGGACCAGATAGGAGAGGGTGAGAGGTAGTGTTAATGACCTTCAGATTACTAACAGCAGGAGTGGTGGTGGTCTTTCCAGCAGGAGTAGAGGCTGGTTGAGAGGAAGTAGCTGTGTCTGGCTTAGGCTTTGGGACCCAAGCAAGGTTTACTTTAAGGCAGTTTATGAAAATATGTCCAATCTCCTTACATTCTGAGCAGGAAGGAGGGAGCCAAAGGTCCTCCACCTCAACAGGTATGATCTCACCACTAGTTCTCCGAATTTCAACCACATGAGGCATATGTTTTGTGACATCAGCTTCTACCTTTAGATGGGCAATATTGAGACTGGTCAAGTTCTTGGTGTAGTCATTTGTTTCAACCGGTTCCCCTATGAGTCCTGCCACATAGCTTAACCCTTTCTGAGTAATTAGATCAAATGGAACACCTTTGACATGAGCCCACATAGGGACCCTTTTGGGGATGGGAGATAACACATCAAGGGAATCCGACCACTTGGAGACTTGGAACATAGATGTGCCAATATGCCATATTCTTTGCTTTAAGACTTTAGTTCTGATAACTTCATTTGGGATCCTAAACAGGGTAGACCTTGCAAGAGGGTTATGATGAAGCTCTAACTGCTTTCCTTGTCCCCACAAATAGTTGATAACACTCTGGATTTGACCCTTTGTAGGTAATCTTCCAAGGAAATGACCAACAACAAAGTCCTGATGCTGCTCAACACCATGGGAGAAGACATCATCGGGTATAGTGAGTATAGGCCTTCCTTCTGCAGTTAGCTCCACAGGAGCCATCCTCTTTAGAGACTTATCTGCCAGATTTCTCAGTTGTGTAGCAAGATTCGGAGTGGTGTCATTACCAGCAGCAGGAGGAGGGGCAACATTGCCAGAGACCTGTGTGGGAGGGGAGAGGCCTTGGGCCACCTGAGGAGCTGGATTGTGAGCAGCCAAGAGGCCAACTTAATGGTAGAGGTCAGGTTAGCATTACCTTGCATAGAAACAGTTTCAGGGAAAAGAATAGAAGACTGAGGATATATAGTTTCAGGGAACATATAGGAAGCAATAGAGACATTATTAGCAATGGGAAAAAGAGCCGAAGCTACAGTGTAAGGATAGGGAAAAGTAGAAGGAGCTACTATTTCAGATCTAGAAAGAGGAACAATACGAGATCTAGAACTTTTTGATTGAGTAGATGCAAAAATCATTAGAGGATTTTCAGTTGTGACTAAGAGTCCACGGCAGTATTATTAGAAGCAATAGAAGGAACAAGCCCTTTTGAAAGAGCTGAGAGAGGAAGAGGAGCCAAACCAAGAGTTTGAACTGAGTGAGAGAGGGAAGAAAGAGGCTTACGAGATGAAGAAAAAGAGGAGAGGGGAGGAAAGTTTGTAGCAAAGGAGGGATCAGGAGGGCCAGGAGGAAGAAAAGGAGGAGGACGAGCCAAACTACCAGCCACCGGTTTCAGAGGGGAGCAAGAGTAGAGAACCAGCGATTCTCCATCTTATAAAACCTATGTTAATGCATAAATTATGCAAATAATGATAGATACTAGGTTTCTATTAGGTTTGTATCTGTGCGGTTCGCGGAATCATGATTGTTGAAATAAATTCATAATATTTGATTTTGATAATACAATGGATTGTAAATGTTTATGTAATGTATTGTATATTTGTAGAATAATAATATGAGCTAGTCAAATATTGATATCATAAAAAATTATACATATTATATGGTTTTATAATCGAAAATGCGATTATTTTTTATATAAATATAATTGCATATTTAGGAATGTCAAAATAGGCTAATCCATCCATTTAACCCCTACAACATCGAATTAAAATATTTTGCATGTATTTGTGGACCAGTTCGCAAAGGACCGCAATTGGAATGATATCAACCCTAACTCGCCTCACCATATTTTTCATATTGCATGTTTTTTCTTGCGATTACAAAATATCATATCCTTTCTCTCCCACTCTCACTTTATACTTCTTTCTCAATGCCCTAGCTACTCTCATAATTTATTTTATCAGTAAATGTTGATCTCCGTGATGAATGTGCGGCTGTTATGACTTTTGTTATCTCTAATCATTTTTCCGTTAACCCGTATCAGAATAGGCTTTCAAAATGACATTGGGCCAATTTTTGCCAAGTTCGAACTGCAGATTGAACTTTGTGCTTCCGAACTATAAATTGGGTTTTACTCATCCGAATTACGAATTGAGTTTTGATAACATTTCTTCCCTGACTAATTCGAAATTTAACTGATTCTAGAATATCTGGATTCCTGATAGAAACCCAATGCCAACAACATACGAGGGAATTAATAAAAACTCATTGTGTTCTTTATGATTTATATTGTTTGTTCTTGATCCGTGTTTCGATAAATTGATTGGGAAAAGATTGAAGTTACGGTCCTAACATACATATAACTTATTTGTTACAAAAATATACTCACAAGTCACAAATAAAGTTATGTTATAAATGGATAGATTGGATAATTATCCATCATAAAATTTATATTATTTACTTTATATCTAAAAATTGCTTTGCCATTAAATAATCTTCGTATGTATAATTTCTATGTAATAACGTAAGAGTAATAAGAAAGTTATCTTTATCTCTCTAATTTTCAGTTTACGCCTCTCTCTTTCTTTGTTGCGCCTCTCTCTCTTGTAACAATTTATGAGATCAGACTCAAGAACAAGATGAGATCGATTTTGTGTGGAAGAGAATAAGAGAGAATTAGCTGAATAGTCCTTTTGTATTATTTCGGATAAAAATGCTTTGTGGCTACAAATGAGTTATATAGACAGACTTTGCAAGTTGCTAGCTAAGCAAGTGGATACAAAATATCTAATAAAGCATCTTTGACTAATCAACCTTTGTGTGTGTGTGGATGTGGCTAAGCATGAACAGTCCACGCCAAGAGAGTGTGTGTGAGACTGTTTCATTGCTTCATTTCAACATTCCCCCTCAAAATTGGCTTGTGGAGATCCAATAAGCCTATCTTACAATGTAGCTCATCACACACCTTTGAATTAGTCGCTTTTGTGAAGATGTCTGCCAATTGGTCCGAGCTCTTCACATATGTTGGAGATATTACTCATGTTTGAACCTTCTCCCTAATGTAGTGACAGTCCACCTCTATGTGCTTTGTTCTCTCATGAAACACAGAGTTGGAAGCAATGTGAATTGCAGCATGATTATCACAATGAAGTACAATCGGTTCAGGTGACTTCACTCCAAGGTCTTTGATGAGACTCTTCAGCCAAACAAACTCTCCAGTGATGTTTGCCATTGCTCTATACTCAGCCTCAGCACTTGATCTTGCAATGACTTTCTACTTCTTGCTCTTCCAAGTAACCAAGTTACCTCCAACGAAAGTGCAATAGCCGGTTGTAGACTTTCTATCAATCCTATCACCTGTCCAATATGCATCACAATATCCAACAATGTTTGTGCTATAGTTGCAACCCATCATTATACCTTTCCATGGTGCACCTTTATGTACCCTAGGATTCTCTCAACCATTCGCCAATGGTGTCTAGTGGGGGCTTGCATATGTTGGCTGACTCGATTAACCGCAAAATAGATGTCTGGTCTAGTGATGGTAAGATATACCATCTTCCCCACCATTCTTTGATACTGCTTTATATCCATAAGCGGTTCCCCCTCAGACACATCCTTATAGCTCTCTTCAATATATGAGAACAACGACAATACCTTTCTCCCTCTGAGTTGTGAACAATGTATGATCAGCCTCAGACCATTTGAACCCATGCTCAAGCAGACATCTACTCAGCTTGTGGTACAAAACTCTTGGAGATTGCTTGAGACCATAGATAGCTTTCTTGAGTTTACAAACTTTGCTGCTGTCGGTAGTTGCAAGTTAACCTTCCGGAGGCACCATATACACCTCTTCTTCCAAGTCCCCCTGAAGAAAGGCATTCTTTACATCCATTTGCCAAAGATCCTATGACAGGTTAGTGGTAATAGAGAGGAGGACTCGCACAAAGTGGAGCTTGGCTACTGGGGCAAACGTTTCTTGGTAGTCTTCTCCATACTTCTGAGTATAGCCCTTTGCAACCAACCGAGACTTGTACCTCTCTATCTCTCCTGAGCTTGTATATACCCATCTACAACCAACAAGCTTCTTCCAGCGAGGTAGATCAACCATATCCAAAGTATCATTCTTGTTCATGGAGGAAATCTCTTCTAGCATTGCCTTGACCAATACTTCACTTAAACAAGCTTCTTCATAGGTAGTTGGTATTTTGTGTTGATAGATCTTGGAGAGAAAGACTTGGTACTTTTGTGGGAGATGAGCAACCGAGCAATATCCTTGAATAGGATGAGAAACAACCTTGTTGTTGTAGTACACTCTTGTGTTTTTCCAATTCTCAGGCCCAATCTTCACTCTCTCATTTCTTCTTAGAGGATGAGCTGATTCCTCATCAGACTTTGTTCCTTCTGAATTGTTAACTACAACATTTTCCAATGAATCTGAAACTGAATCCTTATTTAGAGATTCTCCCTCTCCTGTAGTTCCATCTGAACCTGATGTAGGCACCTCTGTTTCGAGGTTACTCTCACCACTACTCTCATCATTCAGAACCACATTACCATCATCTTGAGTCGGAGTATCTTGAATAGTCTCTTCACAAGCATTTGGCATCGCTTGTGGACCAGCAAGAGTAAATAAATCATCAAGTATCTGCTTTATAGTAGAGGCATGATCATTGGAGGATGCAAGGTCTTCCAAGCTATCCCACTTCTTTGCACCAAAATATCCCTTCTCTTCATCAAACTTGACCTCACGAGAGACATAGACATGCTTGGTGTTTAGGTTCTAGCATTTGTATCCTTTCTGAGTAGATGAGTATCCAATAAACATACATTTGGTTCTTTTGGGCTCCAACTTATTCCTCTGCGCTTCTGGTACAAAGACAAAGCAAACACAACCAAAGATTTTGAGATGATCAATGCTTGGTTTGACTTTGTTAAGTACCTCATATGGAGACACACCACCAAGGTGTTTAGTTGGCCACCTGTTGATGACATAACAAACAGTCATCACTGCATCTCCCCAATACTGCTTTGGAACACATTTATCAAATAACATTGATCTAGCAACCTCCACCAGATGCCTATTCTTGCGTTCTGTCACCCCATTTTGTTGAGGAGTGTAAGCACAAGACGTTTGATGTACAATCCCGTGATTTTCCAACAGCTCTTTAAATCCATTGCTTATGTATTCCCCTCCATTATCACTTCTGAAGACCTTAACCTTAGCCCCAAACTGAGTAGAAACATAGTTATCGAACTTAGAAATTGCCTCAAGGACATGACTCTTTGATCGCAGAAGTGTAACCCATGTGTATTTGGATTTCTCATCAATGACGTAAACGAAATACTTATATTGATCATGAGTGGCAAAAGGTGATGTCCATACATCAGAGTGGATTAGATCAAAGCAATCATCATACAAAGTAGTAGATTCTAGAAAAACAGTCCTACAATGTTTTCCTAGAATACAAGCTTCACATTATTGATGATCTTGAGTCAGGTTCGGCAAAATGAGTTGGAGAGCCTTGAGATGAGGGTGACCAAGCCTAGCATGCCAAACAGAGCTCGTACAACTTGAGCTTATAGCAGAGTGATTAGCCGCAACATCCACAAGAGGTTGCTTGTTGTTAAAAAAATCCAAAATATAGAGACCATCCTTGGAGCAACCTTCTCCAATGGTCTTCCCTAACTTAGTGTCCTGAAACCATACATCATCAGGACTAAAGACAGCCAAACAATCAAGGTCTTTGGTCGCCTTTTGGACAGACAACAAGTTAGAGGTGAATTCTGGCATGTAAAGAGCTTTATTGTTCTTCCTAAACAACTTTAAATCTCTAATTCCACTAATAAAAACATCCTGTCCATTTGCTATGGCAACCTTACCAGAATGCGGTTTAACATTGGACAATAGCTTGCTATCATTAATCATGTGATGGGAAGCACCATAATCAACAATGATCAGTTTATGAGTCTTAGAGGCAGTAAAACTCTTACGAGATTCGATTAGCTTGGCAATGCTCTTGATGAGAGCATCCAAGTTAGATTTTCTCACAACCTCATTATCACTAGTTGTAGAAAGGCTTGCAGCATATCCAGATGATCCTCTAGAGGTCTGATCCATTCCTCTCAGCCCATTGGGTCACAAATGCAGATGAAGAGTCCAGCATTTGTCTTTGGTGTGTGTGGGAGTATAAATCCACGCCAATTGAATTCGTTATGTCTTTTAGCGAGATCTGAAACTTCTGAGTAAAAACCACCAAAAAACACAAACAGAGATCCAAAGTTTGTGTTTTATTAAGCTGCTTAGAAAGCTTTTTGTGTAAGAGCAAAAGTACAGAGTTTTGCTAGGTAAATTGCGGATCCCCCTCTTCTGAGGGTTTACATCGGTATATATACAATGTTCAGTCGGCTAAGTTATGTCTAAAGAGATAAGGAAGATTTCCTATTTCTTCGGGATTTCCTTTTAGCAAAGCCTGTTGTCGTCATGGGCTTTGATTCGTGGGCTGTCTTTGTCACCCCTTTTGTGGGCTTGAATTCGTGGGCTTGTTTTGTCTCGGCCCAATCTTTTACCATGGTTCACGGCTCGGGTGACACCATGGTTCACGGTTCGGGTGACATACTATGGATTGGTATACTCGTCCCAGATTCTTCGTCGTGTGTCGTGACCCTCGAACCGTCTGTTATGTCGTGGATCGGGGTATACGACCCAACTTGCCTTGTCGCAGTTCGGGGTTTGGAACCAAACTTCCCTTAACGGATCGGGGTACACCTCTTCACGGTTAGGGGAGACCCGATCCACCTACTTCACGATCAGGGGACCCGATCCATCCGCTTAGTTACGGATCGGGGCACATAACCCAACCTGCTCATGGATCGGGGTACCCGATCCCTTGCCTTGTCACGGATCGGGGTACACCTTTCACGGTTAGGGGACCCGATCCATCTGCTTCATGGCCAAGGACCCCGATCCAACTCCATCATGATCAGGGGACCCGATCCGTCTGTTTGGTCACGGATCGGGGCACATAACCCAACCTGCTCATGGATCGGGGTACCCGATCCCTTGCCTTGTCACGGATCGGGGTACACCTTTCACGGTTAGGGGACCCGATCCATCTGCTTCATGGCCAAGGACCCCGATCCAACTCCATCATGATCAGGGGACCCGATCCGTCTGTTTGGTCACGGATCGGGGCACATAACCCAACCTGCTCATGGATCGGGGTACCCGATCCCTTGCCTTGTCACGGATCGGGGTACACCTTTCACGGTTAGGGGACCCGATCCATCTGCTTCATGGCCAAGGACCCCGATCCAACTCCATCATGATCAGGGGACCCGATCCGTCTGCTTGGTCACGGATCGGGGCACATAACCCAACCTTCTCATGGATCGGGGTACCCGATCCCTTGCTTTGTCACGGATCGGGGTACACCTTTCATGGTTAGGGGATCCGATCCATCTGCTTCATGGCCAAGGACCCGATCCAACTCCATCACAGTTAGGGGCTCAACTGCTAGTGCTTTTTCATACTTAGCCATTTTTTCAATCGTTGATTCTCGAGAGGTGGAATCTGACCCCAACAGTTAGCCCCCCAGCTTGGCAGTATCAGTAATGTTAGTGCCGAGCTGTAAGTAATCGAGTGAGATCAACGATTCGAGCCGTTCCTTCTAACTAACCCGAACCGTCTGTTTGGTGATGATCCCGAACCGTTATATGCGGGTGATCCCGAACCATCACTGATTGGTATTGCTGTACCTTTATCGGGGAGTGCAAGAGTTTTTGCTGATTCCCGAGGCGAATGACATCATCATTTGCCTATATAACTCGCGATACTTCTCATTTCTTCACTACTTCATTTCTCCGAAAATTCTTCAAAGCAGGTAACCTCTCTCTTCTTTCTCTCTCTAAAATTTTTTTTAAGTTATTTTCAAGTCGAAACTCCGTTGTTCTTCCTTCGCCGCCGATCCACTTGGATTTCCCGATCCATCTTCAACTGGCTCCGCCGCTATCTTCGAGTTTCCCGGTAGTCTGCCTAAAAATTTGGATCTGACGAAATTTTTTAGAAGATCCTAAATCGTTCTTCGATTCTTCTGAGAGCTTCGATCTGTTTTGATTACCGTTGACAATCCCGATCTGTTTTCCGAATCTCAGAGAGCTTGGATCTTCTCTCCTGAGCCTCTGGGGACCCTAACTTGGTTGTCTGCCTTTCAAAGGACCCGATCCGGTTTTTTTTTTAATTCAAAAGATGTCCCAGTTGTCTGGTTACGCATCCACCGAACCGTATGCCCGCCTGTTTGGCATTTCAGGGCAGTCTTCGTCTCCCGAACCATCTCTTTCTCCCGAACCACCTCTCGCCCAAAGCTGTAGCAGGGAAGATTCCTCTGGTGCACGCGTTTCAGAAAACCTAGATGATCCAAGCAGTTTGGGGGTTGGGCCCTCCCTCCTTGGCAGAAAAATGGTGCTTTCTGAATCCTCTGGAGTAGGCAGCAATGCCGGGAGTCCTCTGAGATTTGAAGTACCCCAACTTCACGACTCCCCTTTTGACGAAGCGGCAAACCCCTTTATTGATGTAGCTGATCCCGATCCGCCAAAAGTTGAACCAGAAGACTGGTTCTTTGATCCAGCTGTGGCCAGACAGGAGTTGAAACGTTTGATGGGTCTCAACCGTCAGACTTCAAGGAAGAAGAAAACAAGGAAACGACCCGATCCACCCGGTTCAACCCTTTCAACCCTGGATTCGCTATCTGCCCTTAGGCATTGGTTTTGCATTTCTGAGGAAGTCGAGCTTGTTCTTCCTTCGCCCTCAGACCGAGCCAGCAATCCTCCTCCTAACCATTTCACTCTTTACGAAAGCTTCTTCTATCGCTGCCTGTTGTGGTTCCCGATCCCTGAAGTCATCCTACAGTTTATCTGGAAGTACAACTTGGCTATTTCTCAAATCAATGTTCGAGGAATTAGGCATATGGTTGGTATTCTGGTTAGGAGTTATGAGTGTGACGTAGAAGTTGGCGTCGAACATCTGACACACTTGCTGGAGTTCAGGCGTCGTAATAAGAGGGAGCTGAAATATTATGTGTCGGGCAAAGCCAGGAGAAATATCATAAGGGGTTTCCCGTCGAAAGACGATAATTGGGAGGACTATTTCTTTTTCATCCCCATCTCCGAAGCGTCGGTGGGTCGGCGGTGCCTCCAGTTTATCAAGTCTGAATGGGGAGAAATTGGTAGCCGATCCGTTGCTCGACTTGGGCCACGGCTCGGTTTCTATTAACAAATTTTTTTTCTTTTTAGGGTTTTTCTAACCTTGCATAAATACTTTTTTTTTTGCAGTGCGTCATCTTTGTCTTTCACTGCCTCCCGATCTGTCTGAGGTTCACGAAGTGCTTTCTGCTCGCAAGTGCAACTGGTCCAGAGACTTCAACCTTCGACGAGTGGAGAGAGCCCGAGCCCTTTCTGAAGGACAATCGGTTGAACAGTCATCTTCTTCTCATTCTTCGAGAGATACCATGGGAAGACCTACTTTCAGAGACCGAGCTGCTGTGAAAGCCAAAGCAGAGGCAGAGGCTAAGGAGAGAGCAAAGCAGGCCAAGGCGTTAAATCAATCTCGTCCCCCGAACCCTCCATCTGTCTCTGCCATCGTCTCTGAACCAACTTCTGCTAATAATCCTTGCGAACCGGCTCCTACAGGGGTCATCCTGGGGCTTCGTCCAGCCGACTCTCAAATTGTACCGCATAAAGACAAAGGCAAAGGGAAGGCCAAGGAAAAGAAGACTACGAGCAAAAAACGCCAATCAATAGTTGACAAGGGAGGGGCCCCGAAGCGATTACGTTGTACTGAGTCGTCTCGGGCTATCCCTGAAGCAATACCCCTCCCTGCCGCTCCGGTAAACGCTGAAGGGGCTTACAATGATGCCTCTGCTTCTGCGGCTATCTTTTCAAGGATCACGTGTCCAGGTGATCACTTTCCACCGTCTGATACTCTGCTTAGGGATAAGGCATATAGCAAAGTGTCTCTTCGGGGCGTCAAGGTATGTGACGTTTACTTGCTTTGTTTTCGTCACCCGATCCATTTCAGCCCTTTTTTTTTTAACAGTGTTTCTCGTTGTCGCGCAGTTCATATCCCATCTTAATAGGATGGTGATGGGGTATGAATCTGACGCCCGCAGGGATCGTGAGAAGGTTGAAGATGCTAGGCGAAAAGCCATTGAGCTGGATGGGAAGCTCAAAGAAACCGAGGCAAATCGAGCTGCTGAACAGGAAAAAGCCGCGAAAAGGATCAAGGCCCTTGAAGTTGATGCTGAAGGGAGCAGGAAGCACATCAAAGAAGCTGACGAGCGGATCATGCGGCTAGAGTCGGGCCTAGTGAGGCGGGATGCTCATATAGCTAGTTTGACAAGGCAGCTAGAGGCTGCGAATGACCTTCTCGAGAGCAAAGTCGAGCGAGCTGTTCTGGAAGCCAGACGTGAGACCATGACGACGTTCGAGGGCAAAGTTTCCCGAGCTACGAGGCTTCTTGACGAGATCGACGGTGAGCCAAAGGAGAAAATGCTTGATCTCGCCCAGATTGAAGGCAATCTTCAATTTATTGGGCTGCTCCAAAGCGACGAGCCGCCATCTCTCGATGCCGAGGCGAAGACTTTAGCCGAGCAGAAGCAGGGCTTGTCGGGATCTCACGAGGCATTTGCTCAGCTTGTGGCGGAAATGAGAGGAATCCTGCGACTGTCCCCGATCCGATCTGACATTCTCAAGGAGCTTAATGACGGGGAGCCCATGGAGACTGCTGCCGCGAGCGTTGGGATTCAAGACTTTTCTGGCTCGAATAGAGGAACGCCCGGTCTAGCTGACTTTAGTCCAAAGGTGGTTGCTAAGGAGCCGACCCCCGAACCATCTTCTGGGAAAGCCAATGAAGTCGCTCTTGAGGAGACCGTCGCTCTTGAGGAAGCCGTCGTAGATTTTGAAACGGTGCCTGCAGAGGGCAAAGCTTCGGGAGGCGACGTGGTTGAGCAACCGGCAGAGCCAGAGCAGAAGGTGGTCACGACTCCCGAGATAACAGAGGATTATGATCCTCTCTTTTTTGTCTAGTTTAAAACTCTTTTTTCATTTTTTTTTTTGTTAACGCCTGGACGGCTTTATCCAAGTAGCTGTGAACTCCTTTTTATCACCTTGCCTTTGAATATATATGTCTTTCGTTTAACAATAGATTCGAGAATGCCTTGCCTGCATTTGTATTTGTTTGCGTAGTTACGAGATGATCAGTCTCGAGATGATCATTTCGGTTCACAGATAGATTACCATAAACTTATCTGCTCCGATAATGAACATTTGTTTGTAGTCTAGGACGAACATTTCGGGTTTACGGATAAGTTACCATAAACATATCCGCTCCGACAATGATCCTATTTTTGTATTGTTTTGGACGAACATTTCGGTTTACGGATACGTTACCGTAAACGTATCCGCTCCGATAATGAACAAAGCATTTGTATAGCGCGCTTTTGAATCCTGAGATGGATGTGATAGTTTAGATCCGAGATGGATGCGAAAGTTCACTATTGTGGCCAACAATAGTGAAGGTGTGGCGAGAGGCCCGTAGTCTGTTTTGTTAAGACTTAGTGATCTTTTTAGGTAAAGAGTGTCTGTGAAAGCAAAGCTTTGATAGATTGTAGAATCTGTTTACAAAGATGGGAGTATACGAGTATGCGTATACATACCCACTCCCCCCCCCTTTGAAAGGAATTGGGCAACTGAACCCGTCCGAGGACGAGCTGCCTACGTACCCCTTGCAGGGATTAAGTCGCCCCGTAGTTCATGTAAAGTAGCTTAGTGATAGTACTTTTTGAGGTGCATTGCGTTCCATGATCTCGGTATTGGAACGTCCGTCATGTTAGCAAGTTTGTAAACGCCAGGTTTGACAACTTCGGTGATCTTGTAGGGTCCTTCCCAATTTGCTCCTAGTTTGCCGGCATTTGCTTCCGCGGTGTTCTGAAAAACCTTCCGCAAAACTAAATTGCCTTCGTAGAATCTTCGTTCTCGAACGTTGGAATTGTAGTATTTTGAGACTGCGTTTTGATAGTTCTGGATCCTGATCAAGGCTTGGTCCCTTCTTTCGTTGATCAAGTCCAGTTCGTCGAGCATTAACAGGTGATTGAGCCCCTCTTGTTCTGGTAATAGCCTCCGGCGAATTCCTGGAAAATGTATCTCCGGGGGGATGACACACTCTATTCCGTAGACGAGGGCGAACGGGGTTTCTCCTGTCGCTCGTCGTGGGGTGGTGCGGTGAGACCAAAGTACCCCCTCCAGTTCTTCAGCCCAACGTCCCTTTTTCTCATTAAGGCGCTTCTTCAGGCCGTCAAGGATTGTTTTGTTGATTGCTTCGGCCTGTCCGTTCCCTTGTGGATATCTTGGAGTAGACTTGCTGAGTCTGATTTTCCATTTTTCGCAGAAACCTTCAAAACGATTGGAGATGAACTGCGAGCCGTTATCTGTCACGATCTCGTATGGTACTCTATGTCGGCATATGATATTTTTCCAGACGAAGGCCTCCACTTGCGCATCTTTAATGTTAGCATAGGAGTCGGCTTCGACCCATTTTGAAAAATAGTCGGTCAAAACTAGAAGGAAGCGTTTCTGTTTCGATGGATGGAGTGGCCCGACAATGTCCATAGACCATCGCATAAATGGATATGGCGATGAGATTGATGAAAGTACTTCTGTAGGTTGGTGGATCATCGGCGCATGGCGTTGGCACTTTTCGCATTTGGCTGAAAACACCTTGCAATCTTTGATCATTGTTGGCCAATAGTAGCCGTGACGTTTGACTTTTATGGCTAGTGCTCTCCCTCCAGAGTGATTTCCACATGAACCGTTGTGAATTTCCTCCATAACTTTCCTGGCGTCCTTTCCTTCCACGCAGTTTAGCAATGGTCCCGAGAATCTCCACTTGAAGACATTTCCATCAAGTAACACGTAACGTGCTGCCTGGACTTGAAGCTTGCGAGCTGCCCATTTTTCGGTTGGTAGGACACCGTCGCATATGTATCCTCTGATTACGCCGAGCCATTCCTTGTCACAACCATATTCTGGATCATTGTTGACTTCATCTGTTTCTCCGTTGGGTTCAATGACAGGGTCATTGCTGCTTGTCGCAGTCGGTGACTCAACGAGATTGTCTTCTTCCATTGGGGCAATATCCGGCTCTGCCGGTGATTGGTCGGCCAATTCTTTCTGCATTTCGTCCATCACCTCTTGCCTGGTCGAGACACCTGTCGCTCGTCTAGCCGCTTGTGAACGAGTTATGGCATTCACCGAACCACCGGAACTGATGCTCGGGTGTTGGATGAATTCTACCGGGATCACTCGCTTTAGATCTGGATCGAAAGTTGATGCGACGGCTGCAAGTGCGTCGGCTGGGGTGTTCTCCCCTCGCGGAATGCGTGTTAGGATGAATTGCTTGAACTGGGCAGCTAATTCTTTGACGATCTTCAAGTAAGCCTCCATGCGATCATCCTTTGCTGCATATTCACCGCTAAACTGATTCGCGACTAGTTGGGAATCGCAAAATGCATGGAGTTTCTTGATCTTTAGGCCATTAGCAAGTTTCATCCCGGCAATCAAGGCTTCGTACTCCGCTTCGTTGTTAGATGCATGAAACCCCAGGCGGAAAGACTGTTCCAGAAGTTCGCCAGTTGGAGAGGTTAGCCGTATCCCGACTCCTGAACCGTTTTTGGAGGATGAGCCATCAACATGGAGTTTCCAGGGCTGTCCTTGTATTTCGTCGTCAATGCCTTCTTCGGGTAGCTCGATAAGGAAATCTGCAAGAACTTGCGATTTAGCGCATGTGCGTCCGCGATACTCAATGTCGGATTCGCTCAGTTCGATAGCCCAATTTGCTAGCCTTCCTGACTGACTTGGACTGTGCAGAACAGACCTTATCGGAAAGGTGCTCAGAACGACGATTGAGTGAGACTGAAAGTATGGCCTTAGTTTTCTTGCCGACATGACTATGGATAGTGCCAATTTCTCCATCTGTGAGTACCTTGTTTCCGCGTCTGTAAGGGTTTTACTTACGTAAAATATCGGCTTCTGTTCACCGCGCTCGTCTCGAATCAATACGCCACTTACCGCTGTGGCAGAAATCGCGATGTACAGAAAAAGTGGTTCCCCTGCTTCTGGTTTTGTGAGAACTGGGGGAGTGGCTAGGTAGTTCTTGAGTTGCTGAAACGCTTCCTCGCAGTTGTCCGTCCACTCGAACTTCTTGTTCCCTCGCAAAGTATCGTAGAATGGCAAGCATTTGTCGGTGGATCGTGAGATGAACCGGTTAAGCGCAGCTACTCTCCCAGTAAGACGTTGGACTTCTCTTTTCGTCTTTGGTGACGTCATATTGATGAGTGCGTCAATCTGCTTAGGGTTTGCCTCAATGCCGCGGTGAGTTACAAGATATCCAAGGAACTCTCCCGAAGTAACTGCGAATCTGCACTTGGTCGGATTTAACTTCATGTTGTGAAGGTTCAGCTACGAGAAACATTCCTTGAGATGAGCGACGTGATCCTGTTCCTTTAGTGATTTCACCAGCATGTCGTCTATGTAAACCTCCATTGTTTTACCGAGTTGGTCCGCAAACATCTTGTTCACCAGTCGCTGGTATGTCGCGCCTTCATTTTTCAAACCGAATGGCATCACCTTGTAACAATATGTTCCACGATCTGTTATGAAAGCGGTCTTCTCGCGATCGTCGGGGTTCATCAAGATCTGGTTGTAACCTGAGAAGGCATCCATGAAGGATAGGAGTGCGTTTCCTGCCGTCGCTTCGACTAAGCGATCGATGTGTGGAAGGGGGAAGCTGTCTTTTGGACAGGCTTTGTTCAGGTCGGTGAAGTCCACGCACACGCGCCATTTGCCATTCTTCTTCTTGACCACCACTGGGTTAGCTAGCCAGTCCGGGTACTTCACCTCAGTTATTGATCCGACGCGCAGTAGTCTCTCCACCTCGTCATTTACCGCTTTACCTCTGTCTGGCCCAAGTTTTCTTCTTTTCTGCTTTACCGGTTTGAAAGTTGGGTCGACGTTCAGTTCGTGGCTTGTTATACTGATATCGATGCCAGGCATATCTTCTGCTTCCCATGCGAAGGTGTTGATATTTTTCTTCAAGAATGCCACGATCTCTTCTTTGACCTTTCCATCTAACTCTGCTCCAATTTCTACACAGCGTTCGGGATGTTTGTTGTCGATGCAAACTGATATGACGGGGTCGCAGGTTGGTTTAGACGCTTCTTCTTCGCGATCCACCGCGATCTGTAACTGCTATAACAGTTTGGAAAGCTCTTTCACCTGTTCTCTGTCGGTCTTCATCTTCTTGCGCTTTGAATTTGCTGTTGGATCAGTCACCGGGTTTCTGAGCTTGTGTGCGGCGAGAAAGCAGACGCGAGACTCTTTTTGGTTTCCTCGAATAGTTTTCACGCCGTTTGGTGTGGGGAACTTGAGGCAAAGATGGTAGGTCGAAACGGCTGCGCGCATCGAATTTAACCAGGGGGTCCCCACGATGACGTTGTAGATGGCCGAATGGTCAACTACGGAGAACTCAACTATCTTTGTCACCTCGCCAGCTTGGACAGGCAGTTTGATTGTTCCGGTGGTCATGGTGGTTTCTCCAGAGAATCCTGTTAAGGGTTTGGGAGTAGATATCACTTTGGACAGGTCCACATTCATCCTTCTGAGAGTTTCGAGGAAGATTACGTCCACAGTGCTCCCAGTGTCTACCAGTACGCGTGCTACATCGCAGTCGTTGATGATCAACTCGATTACGAGAGGGTCATCATGAGGTCTGTCGATTCCGATCGTTTCTCTTTTCTCGAATGATATCACGTCGTTTGGAAACTTAGATGGTTTAGACCAGTTGATGCTGACGTCTGCCCTTCGCTGGAAGGCTTTGATTGACGAGACGGTATCTGAGCAATAGTGGGATCCTCCCATTATCATGCTAATCCTTCTTCTGCTTGATCCAGAGGGTGGCGTTTCGTCATCCCTTCTGTCGCGCTTGGTGTGATCTTCTTTTGTCAGGTCGGGTTTGTATGTGTTTACGTCCATCTCAAAATCCTTGAGGCTGACATTTCCCCCAAGCTTGCCGGCTGCTAATTTTTTAGCAAGCTTCAAGCCTAGAATTCGGCAGTTCGCGGTAGAATGTCCGTAGATATGGTGGTGTTCGCAGTAGGCCGTCTCGTCATAGGAGCTGTCGCCTTTGGTCCATGTGCTCCATGAGCTTCTTCCATGGCGTCGGCCTCTCCCGCGTCCGAATCCAGGAGCGTCGATTTGGTAGTTATGAGCTCCTCGAAAACCTCCTTCGTGCTGGATATAGCTGGAGCCTTGATTGTTCTTCCTAGTGTTGGAAGGGGCTGAAATTTGGGGAGAATGGTTCGTTGTCTTGGCCTTCCCGTGCTTCTCAGTTAGGATTTTCATCTCTTCTTCTTCGGTGATGAAGTCTGCGGCTCGATGCATAGCGTCTTGTATCGTAGTGGGGGTGTTTAGCGCGATTTCTTTGCGAAAATCGGAATTGAACCAGAGTGCACGCTTCAGGGCTAGTAGGGCTGCTTTGTCGCTCAGGCCTTATACTTTTGACATAATAGCCTTGAACCTTCCAATGAAACTCCGGAGTGTTTCGTTCTGTCCTTGAGCTAAGGTCCACAGGTGGGCGTCAGACGTTCCGGGATCCATGAAGATGGAGTAATGTTTCAAGAATGCCGCAGATAGCTGGTTATAGCTGTCGATGGAATTTCGCTCGAGTCTTGAGAACCACTGGAGCGCCGGTCCCTTAAGATGCTCCACGAAGAGAAGGCATTGTCCGGCGTCTCTCTCGTTTTCCTTGAAATTAGAGCATCCCATGGCAATAGCGAAGGCCGTCAGATGCTCCTTCGGATCGGTCTTTCCTTCATAGATCGGGACTTTCATCTTTCCAGGATCTGGAATTCTCGTGCTAGTTATCCGTGCTGTGAACGGGGTGTTCTGTGCTTCCTCCAGTACACGATCTATCTCTGGCACCTTGCTAGTTGCTTTGTGCATCATGGATCGGACAGCTCTTATGTCGGCAGCTGCTCGATCCATATCTGCTCGCATCCTAGCCATCTCGTCTTTCTGGGCTCTGACTCCTGCTCGGCGCTCTTCGTTCATCCGTGCTTGCTCAGCCCAGAGTATGTTTTCCTCTTCCTCGGTCAGCTCTTGATCTCCTTCGGGGGTGGCCTCGCATCTTTCGGTTCGGGTTTGACCAGTTGCTAGGTGTTCACGATTGTCGTGGCTCTCCACGTTTTGCTCCATTCGGTTCTCCTCCTCTAGATTGATGATTGGTGCAGGCTCCTCTTCGATTGGTGTGTCGTCTGCCCCATGGACTCTTGAGGCTAGGTTTGCTGAGCTTTGGTGTTGTGGTGGCAGTCTTCCTCGGGTCCTTGGTGGGTTGAGCGGAGTTGTGAAGTCCAGGGCCGTTGGGTTGAGATGCCTCCCAACTCGTCTTGCTGGATCCAGACCTGATCCCGTGCCTCGGGTACGACTTGCCGTTGTAAGGGCCTTCAGCTCGCCCGTCATCGTGTTGTTCAGCTTATCTTGCTCCTCCGCCTTTTTGAGCAGTGTCTCCAGCATGGCTTTCATCTCCGTGAGCGTTGTCGAAGTCTCCCCAGCATCTTTGGATCGGTTCGCCTGATCCTCCACGCCGGCGTTTCTGGTGTCAGCAGCGCTATCGTCTCCGTCGTTGGTCATCGTCCTCAGATCGGTTTTGTGGTGGTTCTTTGGCGTAAGAAAATTTCAACCCCCTCCTTCTAGCGCCAAATTGTGGGAGTATAAATCCACGCCAATTGAATTCGTTATGTCTTTTAGCGAGATCTGAAACTTCTGAGTAAAAACCACCAAAAAACACAAACAGAGATCCAAAGTTGGTGTTTTATTAAGCTGCTTAGAAAGCTTTTTGTGTAAGAGCAAAAGTACAGAGTTTTGCTAGGTAAATTGCGGATCCCCCTCTTCTGAGGGTTTACATCGGTATATATACAATGTTCAGTCGGCTAAGTTATGTCTAAAGAGATAAGGAAGATTTCCTATTTCTTCGGGATTTCCTTTTAGCAAAGCCTGTTGTCGTCATGGGCTTTGATTCGTGGGCTGTCTTTGTCACCCCTTTTGTGGGCTTGAATTCGTGGGCTTGTTTTGTCTCGGCCCAATCTTTTACCATGGTTCACGGCTCGGGTGACACCATGGTTCACGGTTCGGGTGACATACTATGGATTGGTATACTCGTCCCAGATTCTTCGTCGTGTGTCGTGACCCTCAAATCGTCTGTTATGTCGTGGATCGGGGTATACGACCCAACTTGCCTTGTCGCAGTTCGGGGTTTGGAACCAAACTTCCCTTAACGGATCGGGGTACACCTCTTCACGGTTAGGGGAGACCCGATCCACCTACTTCACGATCAGGGGACCCGATCCATCCGCTTAGTTACGGATCGGGGCACATAACCCAACCTGCTCATGGATCGGGGTACCCGATCCCTTGCCTTGTCACGGATCGGGGTACACCTTTCACGGTTAGGGGACCCGATCCATCTGCTTCATGGCCAAGGACCCCGATCCAACTCCATCATGATCAGGGGACCCGATCCGTCTGTTTGGTCACGGATCGGGGCACATAACCCAACCTGCTCATGGATCGGGGTACCCGATCCCTTGCCTTGTCACGGATCGGGGTACACCTTTCACGGTTAGGGGACCCGATCCATCTGCTTCATGGCCAAGGACCCCGATCCAACTCCATCATGATCAGGGGACCCGATCCGTCTGTTTGGTCACGGATCGGGGCACATAACCCAACCTGCTCATGGATCGGGGTACCCGATCCCTTGCCTTGTCACGGATCGGGGTACACCTTTCACGGTTAGGGGACCCGATCCATCTGCTTCATGGCCAAGGACCCCGATCCAACTCCATCATGATCAGGGGACCCGATCCGTCTGCTTGGTCACGGATCGGGGCACATAACCCAACCTTCTCATGGATCGGGGTACCCGATCCCTTGCTTTGTCACGGATCGGGGTACACCTTTCATGGTTAGGGGATCCGATCCATCTGCTTCATGGCCAAGGACCCGATCCAACTCCATCACAGTTAGGGGCTCAACTGCTAGTGCTTTTTCATACTTAGCCATTTTTTCAATCGTTGATTCTCGAGAGGTGGAATCTGACCCCAACAGTGTGTCCCTTCATCTTGCAATGCTCACACACCCACATGTTTCTTCTCTCTGCATGTTGATAAGCCCCACGACTTACATGAACAGTCTCACTGGTCCCTTGGAAGAGCTCTTTTGATCCTTCTTCCTTCTGGATCATCATACAAACTTCATTCGAGGTTGGCAGCTTTTCAAACCTTAGAATGTGGTGGATCAGTCCTTTGAACGATCCATTAAGAGTGAGGAGGAGTCCAAAGACTTGATCCTGCTCACGCCTCTCCATCATCTCCAGAACATCAGTGGTATGAGGTTTAAGCATCTCCAGCTGTGCCCAAAATGTTCCAAAGTCTCCAAACAATGTCTTGAATGACTTTCCCCCTTGATGGAGATCATTCAGAGCTTTCTTCACCTCAAAAATATGACTGGTATTAGAGGTGTTACCATAAACACTCACCAGAGTGTCCCACAGTTCCTTTGCAGTTTCAACATATGAGTAAACTGCAAGGATTGAATGCTCCAAGGAGCTCTGAAGAACAGCCAGAACAAGCTGATTTTCCTGGATCCACTTGGGATCCTCTTTGCTGGTTCCAGATCTGATAGAAGACTTCACTGCTCCCTTATCTGCTACAGCTTCTCCCTGGACTGCTATAGCTTCTCCCTTGTCCGTAGACACTTTTTGAGAGCCAACAATGTGTTCCCATAAGCTACGACTGCATAGAGTAGTTCTTGTGGTTCTTGACCACAATATATAGTTGTCTCCTTTGAGAACAACTGGTAAAGTGAGTTGCTTTTGATTCTCTATTTTTGTGTTCTTGATAAGAAACAGAGAAAACAGAGTGAAAGATTTTGCAGAAATGGTCTTTAAGGAGCTTTGTGCTCTGATACCATGTAAGAATTTATGAGATCAGGCTCAAGAACAAGAAATAACAAGATGATATCGATTTTGCGTGGAAGAGAATAAGAGAGAATTAGTTGAATAGTATTTTGATATTATTTCTGATAAAAATGCTTTGTGGCTACAAATGAGTTATATAGACAGACTTTGCAAGTGACTAAGTAAGTGGATACAAAATATCTAATAAAGCATCTTTGACTAATCAACCTTTGTGTGTGTGTGGCTGCAGCTAAGCATGAACAGTCCACGCCAAGGGAGTGTGTGTGAGACTGTTTCATTGCTTCATTTCAACATCTCTCTCTCTCTCTGTTACATATATAACACAACATCATGCTTATACATAATACATATAATAACGTATGATATAAAGATGTATATAGTTGTGTTATAATTTATAACACGTTATCAGCACAATCGACTCTTCAGGCATTCCATAGCGGAAATGTAAGATCGGTTCTATGTCCGTTCATACAGGAAATGTGAGGTATAATTTATATTTAGTCGATCTAAATTTATATATGTGTTATTTACAAAGTGGAAGGTTATGCCTCTTCCTTAATTTTATGGTATACTATGCCTCCTAATTATTAGTGGAAAAACCATATAATAGGCTGTCTTTTCCGGATTGATCGTTATGTATGGTAGGCTCTGCCTCCTCGATCAAATTAAAGATTATGTCCCTGTAATCTTATAGAAGGTTCTGCCTCCTTGATTTTGTGGAAGACCATGCCTATTAAGTTATTATTTTTTAATTTTTATTATTGCAAATTATATGGAATAATCTGCCTCCTGAAATGATTGTTTTAAATTATGTTGTTGTTATGTTCAATTATTTTATGTTTCTTTGAATTTAAAAATCAAAACAAAAATTCTCTATTGTGATAATTTATGAGGCACATGCCAATATAATATTAGGCAGTGCGAAAAATCCAGAAGAGCTAAACGCTCTAGAAGAGCGAAATGCTCCAGAAGAACATATGATGGAGAAATGCATGTATATAATTGTATCATAAAAAAATAAGATGGAAAAATATATATATGGTAGTAAACCAGAAGTTTACTACTTGTTTAAAGTATATTATAACCGGTTAAGCCATCCCGGTCCAATAATGATATTAAAGGTCATTGAGAATTGATATGAAAAACCAGAAATTTTTCACGTAGCATGTCTTAACGAAGATAAAGAGATTCATGAATGAATCACCATTTTTGGTTAAAAGAGCTCATAGGTTATGATGGTTGATTTCTTTAATCAATCCCCAGAATCTTACACCGAGTATAACCGATGTAAAAGTGAGAATCAGTTTAAAATGAATGGGTCAGAAGATCCATTATCTTAAGAGCTTATATTAAGAGTCCCATATTGAAAGTTAAAAGGATCTGAGATAAAAAAAAACACATGATCCAAGATGGATATGTTGATCCTAAAATGGAATCCAGTTCGAGCTGAATGAACTAGAAGAGTTTATCATCTCGAGCGCGAGAATTAAAGAAGCCCACATCGACAAGTAAGTTGATAACTTTGGTGAATTTATATCCCAAAATTTGATAACTTTTGGTAATTTTGCATTCCAAAATTTATCACTTACTGTTTGTTGAGATAAAGTAGAACATAAATAAGGTTATGTTCACATTCAAAATGAACCTAATGAATAATATTTAAAACAAATCTAAGGGATTGCAAAGACCAGTTAAGGTTAAATTTAATCTCCATGTTTTGGCATAGAACATGCCGTCGTGCATGTAGTAATGATATATACATTAAAGTATATTTGAGCCATCAATCAGAGATGTGCTTATTGCAAGATTTGTCATTATTTGGATGAAAAATAATTTCTATGGGAAAATTGTTGAATAGTTGGTATCTTTGAATAAGTTAATGTGAACCTGAAGTTCAAAAGTTCAAATGATCACTATTCAGAATATGATGCAAATCAAATGCCATAAGCATTTATGAGAAAAATAAGCGGTTGTCGAATGAGATTTCGTGAAAAAATATATCATGTATCCTCATAAATACGAACTTGAAAGTTTAAAAGATAATCTATTTAAGAGAAAAAAGAAATCCTATATTTCAGTTGGAATGCTTTAATAAAAGTTGATGTTCCCGAAGGACAATCTATTGAGTCTATGACACGTAAGAAACGTAATAGACCACTTTGGTTCCAAAAATAAGAAATTATTCGAAAAGAAAAAGAGCAAATAATTATTGAAAGAGGATTAAACTCCTGTAGAGGAGCAAAGAGACCGTTGAAGTGGTCAATAATGAAATCATGTACCTGAATAAAATTAATGAGAATGATAAATAGATCTCGATTAACCATGTTATTACGGGGAAAAAGGGAACAAAAACAATGATTGTCGACAATATAAATAATATAGCGCACGATGTGATTAATGGAGATCATGAATCTACGGCCTGTGAATGAGCGTAGAGAGAATAATTATTGGCCAATAAGTGAAAAAGAGGCAACCAAGTTTGTATTAAACTCGTTTGAAAAGCAAGAAGTTTTTGGACCAGCAGTCCAAACATCAAAAAGATTTGTCTAGAAAAAAAAATGAACAAAACAACTTGAATTGCGCCTCATGGGAAAATTACTAAAGGATTAGATCTTTGAAAGATTCATGATATCATAATTATGTTCCCGGGAACTCTACTATTCGATCGAAATGAGGAAAATATATTGAATGGGGTATAATCATGAAAATAAATATTATAAGGTTAACCAATATACCCATGCATATTTATCTAAAGAGAATGGATCAAAGGTATCCTTAATGTGAAACATCATCGAAACTCTTGAAGAGTTATCGAAAGTAGTATAATAAAAATATTTTGGAACTAAGGACCTTAGAAGGACAACATTGTCCTCGGGTATTCCAAAATTGAACATCTTAGTGAAAGAGATGTTATATAAAAATACTAACATGATTTTACATAAAGCTCACATTTAAGCACTTCTAAAGGAAATGGTATTTGGTCCTGAAGTACCAAGCTTTTAAATATTGTGTGAGCCATTTATGGTGATATACGTCATGTATAAAAGTATTGAGGTATACGATGTGATTTCGTACGATAAGAAACAAAGCCAAAATAATTTTTACAAGAAAAGTATTAATAACCTGTAAATACAAACGAATGTTTAGAAAATTGTACGTAAAAGGAAATTTGGGCCATAAGCCCAAGTAAACCAAAAATGATATTCTATGTGAACGGGATGGACCAGAAGTCCAATGATTCGAGAGATTATATGACGATCTTACAAGTTTATTCACGAAGGCTTTACTCGTAGAATCGTCCAAAAGTTAGTATAAATTATCGGAATTCGTCTCCAGTGGATAATGTTTCAAGGGGAAGAAATATGATGATATGTGTGGTTGCACTTTTTTCCTTATCATGGTTTTTGTCCTACTGGATTTTTCGATGACAAGGTTTTTAACGAGACATCAAAGAACACGCAAAAGATAAACATCTAAGGGAATGTTATAATCCATATGATAAATGTCTATCATTCTTCCGAATACTTTGTCATACATTGATGATATCGTGACAAGCGAAAAGAATAATCGAGACAAGCGAAGAAAATGATCGAGATGAATTTTCAACGAAATATATGAAGAGTATAAGATTCATCTTTCCAATGGGAAATTGCACTCTTTTTTTTTTGTCATGGTTTTTGTCATAATGGATTTTTTCCCGATAAAGTTATTTTTGAACGAGGCAATCCGCAACATATCATTAGTGATAGATAATTAAGGAAGAGTGTTATAAATAGATAGATTAGATAATTATCCATCACAAATGTTATATTATTTACTTTATCTAAAAGTTGCTTTGCCATTAAGTAATCTCCCTATATATACTTCATATGTAATAACGTGAGGGTAATAAGAAAGTTATATTTCTCTCTCTAATTTTCAGTTTACGCCTCTCTCTCTCTGTTGCGATTTTCTCTCTCTGTTACATATATAACACAACATTATGCTTATACATAATACATATAATAACGTAAGATATAAAGATGTATATAGTTGTGTTATAATTTATAACAAATTAGTATTAGTAAATTTTTAAAACACCAATGAACTTGTTTTGGATCTAGAAATATTAACTTACTAGGAGCTTGATAATTAGTGGTCTTTCATATTAAATTCCAAATTCAAATTACGTCCAATGCGTGTGTTGGTTGTA
The DNA here is from genome assembly GCA_900406555.1 of Pseudoturritis turrita. Lineage (NCBI taxonomy): Eukaryota > Viridiplantae > Streptophyta > Magnoliopsida > Brassicales > Brassicaceae > Pseudoturritis > Pseudoturritis turrita. The sequence goes on along the minus strand of OVBL01001087.1, from coordinate 37,319 downwards.
AATGATAAAAATAAAATTTCGCAAATTAGTCGCATGGGTAGACACGTGCATATATGCATATGAGCAAATGAAGATCGGGTGAAAAATTATTAGAAATAGTTTTGTTTCTTTTCTTTGCTTGAATCTTTCGGATGACCATATATTATATAAATAATTCTGATAACCAAATATATTAAATATGTATTTGTCTGATATCTCTGTCATTAGACACGTGGTTTGGGTTATGTAGTTGGTATTATAATATGTGCACTGCTCATCCTTAAAACCAAAGTATATAAGCTTCCAAACTGACGAGTACCAACTACCCTACTTTAGTTATCACCGTGACTCCATTTTTTCTGGTCGTCGACGTTTTTCCAACAAAATAAATTCTACATTGCATGAATGTCACATGTTATGATTTTTATGATAAATTTTAAAATTAAATTATTTTAGAGGAATTGGAGTAGAGAAATTCTTGTTTAGGGATTTTTTTCATCAGTAAGTCTAGCGACTAGGGGGTAAGTTTCCTGCGCAATCAACAAACGCGTGAAGGCTGGGAAAAAACACGATGGTGGGGTGATTTCCGATGATTTTCCAATGTTAAAGTCAGCAAAGATAGAGAGAGGAGGGTAAAAAGACCACGGGGAGTGGCGTAGATAGAAAGGAAAGAAGTCGGAAAACATAGAGGAACTGAAGAAGTGACACCGGGTCGAACATAAAATGATCCACAATGTATCATCACGTGTGGTGGAGAAATTTAGCGGTGAGGCGTAAAAAAACATAGTATTTTGTGAGAAACAGTCGAGTATGACCGAAGAAATGGCCGGAAAGTGGCCGGAGATATGACTATGAGAAGTCAGAAAGAGATTCTATCAAAGAAAATGGGTTAAGAGTTTAGAGAGGTTGTATAATATTTATCGTTCGATCCATTTTAAACCCCTCAACTAAATTATTAACGAAAAACCCCTCAACTAAGAGATTTTAATGAAAAAACCCCTCAAGTATCATTTGATCTATTTTAAACCCCTCAACTAAATTATTAATAAAAAAATTCTATATATATTGTTAATAATATAGTTCTTTACAATAATTATTACCCGTCTCTCACGGCCAATCATTTGATAGACTCGCATGCAAAAACATGGAATTGGGATTTGCTCACAACAATAATAGTTTCCGAAGATGTTTCAATTATTCGGAGCATACTGTTAGGCACCTCTTACCGACCAGACTCTTTAGGATGGCACTTTACAAAATGAGGAAAATATACGATTAAATCAGGTTACCATACAGAGCAAGAATTCTCTCAACTCGGATCGAATATGAGGTTCCATGGACATGATATCCAGCCTTTACAGACACATGTTTGGAAATTGAATTGCCCTCCAAAATTGAAACATTTCTTATGGCAAGTGTTATCGGGATGTGTTTCGATCACATCGAATTTGCGGACTAGAGGAATAAATTGTGATTCACAATGCGTCAGGTGTGGAGCAGAGGAAACAATCAATCATGCTATGTTTGAATGCCCTACAGCCCTAGAAATTTAGGTAATGTCGCAAGGACCGTCAGCCCCAGGTTTTTTTCATTGACATCAATTTTCTCTAATATGGATTACCTCTTTTGGCGATTACCAAGTACTCATACGGAATTTCCCTGGATTATCTGGTATCTTTGGAAAGCTAGAAACGATAAAGTTTTTAAGAATTTGGATCGAGATCCTCGAGGGATCTTACAAATAGCAGAAATTGAGGCTAAACTTTGGGATTCAGCGCAATATGGTGTTCATTTGGGGGACCAAGTTCCTCAGACACCCCCACGAAAATATATGAATCTGAGGGACCTAGATGTTTCATTGACGGCTCTTGGAAGGAATCATACATTTTTCCGGCTTGTGATGGTTTTATTTTCAGGACACGAGGAATTTGCGACTCTCTCCCTACATGTCGAACTGGAAGCACTCATTTGGGCCATGCGGAAGATCAAACGACAATAGCTTTCGCCACTGGCTGTACTGGGTTGGTAAAGATGATGTTTGCCCTGACGGAATGATCAGCTTTCGCAGTACATCTCGAAGAATTTGCGCGGAGCAAGGAGACTTTCTCGTCTTTCTCTTTAACACTTATCCCACGCCGTAGTAGTTTAAAGACATGTATATTAGCATACAGTGCTCGTTGTTATTTGTACGAGTCTCTTATGTAAACAATGTACTTCTGGTTTGAATTTCTGAATCATTTTAATTAATTTTATGACGTTGGAAAAAAAAAACAATATTAAGATTAAAAAGGAGAGTTATTAGTTTATTAGTTAAGACTTTTGAGTCCGTATAGACCGAACGACGATTGGGCCGGGCCACTTGATAGCCTTGTTAATGGCTCCACCTCCACTCCCGAAACTCTCTCTGCTCTTCTCCCCGATTTCTCCGGTAGTGCCGTCGAAATCAGCTCGAAGAACCACAGGTTGGGATTCCTTCACTGCTTCTTGCACCATATTCTTTGTTATTATTCAATTGACTCAAATCATGGATTTTTTCTTCTTCTTTCTTTTGTCATGAAGATACGGCGTGTGATAATGTCTTCTGGTATGCAAATCATAGAAGAGCAGCAGAAATCGATTGAGAAGCTGCAGATTTATCCGACGTCTAACGCGGGTGTTTCCCCTTTTTGGCGAGGTCCTCAAAGTTTACATCTTTAGCTGATATTGCTATGTATTTTCTGAGTAATGTTTGCAGGCTGTTTCCTTATATATGCAACTGTTTCATCTCTCAGAAAGGTATGAAAAGGATGCTAAAAAGTACTGGGATATATTTTACAAGCGTCATGGAGATAGAGTAAGCTTTTTGTCACTTAATTTCTTTCTCAATTTCTCATGTAATTGAGCTTAATACCTAACATTGATCCATAACATAGGCTAAATTCACTTGTGATTTTGGTAATTGCTTTTAATGGAGATGTAAAGGACCCTTCAAAGACATGTTATAAACCTGATATGCTCATACATTATCTAAAGGATCTATGTGTGCGTTTGTCTCGTGAATATCAGGTACAATTATAAAAGTGATAAAGTTTGTCAAAGTGCCACTCGTATGAACCGGTTAGAGTGATTGATTGGGGGATTCAAGTTATTGATACTAAATAATTAGATGTTGATTGATTTGAGTTTAGTAATTCACGTGTTTGTTTGTATGACCCTTCTATAGAAGAGAAGGAACTATGGTTCAGTCTTGAGTGGATCTTGCGTAAGGTTTCTGAAAGCGGGGATCTCAAGTTTTTATCAGCAATATAATCTAATTTCTTTTCTATTTTCCATCTTTGGTCGTATCACAAAGTTGCCATTGGTGCTTTCTGAAAAGTGATTGTGAGCTCACCGTGCAAATGATATTACTATGCTTTATATGACATTCTCTTCTTCTTTCATCAGTTTTTCAAAGACCGCCACTATTTGGACAAGGAATGGGATAGTTATTTTTCCGTGAGTAGTAAAACCAATTCTTCTGGTATCTGCTGCATTACCTTTTCTAGTATTCAACATGAGTTTGTTTTATCATCTTTTTCAGGTTAGTGGTAAAAATGTCATTCTTGAGGTAATCACAAATGCTCAAGCTCTTCCTCATCTAAATCTAACTATTTTGTTGTTTGCTAGATGAGTAGCTTTTGTAGAACATTCTGCTGAGCCATTAGTCTTGATTTTCAGGTTGGCTGTGGAGCTGGAAACACCATCTTTCCGTTGATTGCCACATATCCACACATTTTCGTTTTTGCATGTGATTTTTCACCACGCGCTGTTGACTTGGTCAAGGTCGGTCTTCATTCTTGGTTTTGCTTTTTTTGGGTTAATTTGTCTTTGCTAGTGAGTTCAATTTATTCAGGTCTATGGTGTAAGATTTTATTTGTTGGGGATAAATGATAAAAGTATTACTGCTATGCACGAGTGCATGCTGATGGAGTGTCAATTCCTTAACTGGCTATATTATAGTAATAGTCTTTGTGTCTCTTAAGCACATTTAACAGGTCTACCTTAATTTATGCCTGTGAGGGTTACTTGTTGCATCCTTAGTTTTCAGTTATTCATGGAATAGTGTACTATCTGACGTGTGCTTCGCAGTTGTTTGGTTACTGGCCTAACTTGATCAGAGTGTGTTATAACCTGTTATGAAATTCAGGCTCATGATGAATACACAGAGACGCGCGTGTGTGCATTTGCTTGTGACTTGACCGGGGATGGTCTTGACAAGCATATTTCTGCATCTTCAGTTGATATTGTGACCATGGTATTTTCCTAACAAAAGTATATTATTATGTTAACTAACTAGAAGTTAAAGATCTATCAAGTTATCTCAGTTGATAGACTATCTTTTGCTAAAACATTTCCCTCTAATTGCTCCCTTGGTTTTTTTTCTTGGAGTATATCATGTTTGAGCTTTTTCCTTTCTAATCATGAACTATTTCTCATGTTGTTGAACAGATATTTGTTTTATCTGCGGTCTCCCCAGAGAAGATGCCTTTAGTATTGCAGAACATTAGGAAAGTACTTAAGGTATCAACCACATCTTTTCTAATGTTCATTTGGCATCCATCTTCCTCTGCAAGTCTTAATTTCTCATGTTGAGTTACTTTCTTATTATTCTGTTTTCAGCCAAATGGGTGTATACTTTTCCGTGACTATGCTGTTGGTGATCTTGCTCAGGTTTGATCCACCTTTGATTACTTTTTTTATTTTTTATTATTATTTTTTTTTTACCTTTGATTACTTTCAAAGTTGAGTTATCGCTTCTCTGTTTCGCCATGGTGATGTAATTGAAATCTCACTAATAATACCGATCAGTACATCAGAGATCATCTTCAACTTTAAGTTTTCCTTTGATTACTTTTTTTATTGTTTATTTTTTATTTTATTTTACCTTTGATTACTTTCAAAGTTGAGTTATCGCTTCTCTGTTTTCCCATGGTGATGTAGTTGAAATCTCACTAATAATACCGATCGGTACATCAGAGATCATCTTCAACTTGAAACTAGTCTCTTCAACTTTAAGTTTTCCTTGAAAAGGAAAAACCTCTGCTACAGTTTCATGTTTAAAAAAAAAAAACAAATTTGTAGTATTTCTTGTCGTCTTGGAAGAACAACCAATTTTTTAGGAGATTTAGTATTTTTTAGATGAGTTCTTTCTGATCTACATGCTTTAGAATATGAAGGCATTGTTACCCATTATGTGTTTCAGTATTTGATCAACAGGAAAGGTTTTCTGGGAAAGATCAGAAGATCAGCGAGAACTTTTATGTCAGAGGCGATGGCACTGTAAGTTCTTTTTTTTCTTCCGCTTTTCCAAGGCTATTTCTTTGCTGTACACATTTCTATTTTTGGCAGAACTGTGATGATTTTACCTTTTTATGCAGCGTGCATTCTACTTTTCTAATGAATTCCTAGAAAATTTGTTTTACGAACAAGGTTTTGAAGTTGAGGAGCTTGGTGTTTGCTGCAAGCAAGTTGAGAATCGTTCACGCGAGTTGATCATGAATCGGCGCTGGATCCAAGCTACATTTCGTCGATCAAACGGCAACAAAAACACTTGTGATAGGATGACTCCTGCCAAACTAGACCAATCTGAACAACAAAATAACATTCAGCCTAAATCTGAGGAGCAAAAAAGAAAAGAGGTTGTCGATAATACTGACATTGACATATCCGATGGTTTGGCGATGGAAATGTTCGGAGCCTCCCCATCAAGTCATGAGGTAAGAGACTTGTTACTCTCATTGTTTTTACATATTTTGTCCAAATATATTTCTAATTTTCTTTTATGCTTATAAGTTCATCTCTTTTTCTCTCCAATTTGTTTTCATAGATGAGCGTGGTTAAGCTTAGGGATTCTTCTTTCAAAATCAAACTTTTGTCCAAAGAATATCAACATACTTGCAAATCTACGGGGTTGATGCTCTGGGAGTCTGCTCGGCTTATGGCTTCTGTTCTTGACAGGAACCCAAACATTGTTTCTGGGAAACGGGTGTTGGAATTGGGTTGTGGCTGCACAGGAATTTGCTCGATGGTAGCTGCCAGATCAGCTAACCTTGTGTTAGCTACCGATGCAGACACGAGAGCACTTACATTATTGACAGAGAACATCACAATGAATCTCGAATCTTCTTTACTTGGAAAACTGAAAACAGGTGTACTTGAATGGGGAAATAAAGAGCATATAGAAGGCATTAAGGGTTTGGCTTGGGGAGGATTTGAAGTTATCATTGGGACAGATGTTACCTATGTACCTGAAGCCATTATACCTTTGTTTGGAACCGCAAAAGAGTTGATCTTGAGGAAAATGGGAGACTCGGAGGTTCAAGAAAAGCCAGCATTGATTCTATGCCATGTTTTCAGAAGGGTTGATGAACCTTCTCTCCTGTCAGCTGCATCTAAGTTTGGCTTTAAGCTTGCAGACAGATGGGATGTGAAATCGAGGGAATCTTGTGCTGCGAACATCATTGACCGTTGGTTTTCCGAAAAGGATTTGGTCATGGAAATCCCGAGTTCGGCGTTGCATATCCTCTACTTTCAGATGGAGTAACTTTGGGGTGATGGAGCAAATGTGGATTAGATGGTACTTTTTGTGATTTTCTCTTTGAACCTCAATCAATGAACGTTCTACATATATCATTAATCAGTGGATTCATCGGGTGATCTTGTTCTTGTTATCTTGTGAGAATCTGACCAATTTTAGCATGCATTTTTTTGGGTAAAGTATCTGCTTTCATAGATAAATCGATTACAAAAGGTTAAAAAAGAAAATGCCGAAATTTTTGGCAAAGTGCCACTTGTTTTAACTGACTTTTTAAATATAATTTGCATGACATTTTTAGAAATTAAGTTACAAAATTGAGTAGGTGCTTGGTTCGGTTGTAGGTATTTATTGTTGCAGAATTCGTGTTGTATGTATTTTGGCGGTTAGGTTGCATGGAAGTTATCAGATATTTGGTGCCTGCTTTAGAATCAGAAAGTTTTTGGAAACTGTTTGCGCGTTTTTCCAAAAACCCACATCAAAAAGTTTGATGGAGGCTTGTGTTATGCATTTCCATTTTCAAAATGCGACAAAAGCTCAGACTTTTGTTTTAGAAGCGTAATGTTGTAAATAAATATGAAACATGGGCATGGGATGCTAAATCTCACATCTAAGTAAAGGGAATTAAAGCCTAGATCTTCGTTATAAACGTAAGAAAATAATAAGACTGGAAGTAATGAATCAGATTTGTATTAATGTGATAAAATGATCGAGATTAATACAAGAAATCTCAAAAGAGATGTAAAAGATACAACAGAGCACCAGCTCGCAGTATTATAATGCGTAGTGTTTTATACAATGTTCAAGAAAACGATAGACGCTAAGCAGACGGTGATCCATCGCCTAGCGCCTAGAACGCCTAATCGGAGCCTATGAGATTTTTAAAGCGGTCTAGACATTTATAAGATAAACCTATATATATTATATATATTTTAGTATATCGTATAACACATGAAATACCATAATATATAAATAACAAAATTTTAATTTTGAAGTCTAAAATAGATCCAAAGTTCAAACTATACAAAAAAATTCATTAAAATGTTAAAAATATCAAAACTTAAAACATCATAAAATATAATATATGCGAATTAGACCAAAATATTCATATCAATCAACATATAAACTTTTATTATCATATATTTATGAAGTCGAAACTTATAAATTTAATTATATTATGTTAGAAATTTCAAAAACTACTCTGAAAAAAATGTTAATTGATTAACATTTTGATAAGACCGCCTAGACACGTTTAAAGCCGCCTAACTCCGTTTAATAACAAAATCGGAGTTAAAACTTATAAATTTAATTATATGATGTTAGAAAGTTCAAAAACTACACTGAAAACAAATGTTAATTAATTAACATTTTTAATTAACATTTTGATAAGACGGCCTAGACACGTTTAAAGCCACCTAAGGCCGCCTAACTTCGTTTAATAACAAAACCGCCTAATGCCAACGCCTAGGAGATAATCACCACGGTCTATGGACGCATAACGCCTAGGCACCGCCTAGACCGCTTTTTAGAACACCGGTTTTATATGTAAAGAACGTAAAATGAAATCAGAATCCATTGGGTCTCCGTGGAGCTGGTCTACTACTTTTATAGTCCGCCTTCACGTCTAACTGGTCCTAGATTTACGCAGTACGTGCCAGTCGTGATCCCAGATTTTACTCCCAGCTCCGGGATTCCCTTTTTGACTAATTTAGCTTGACATCGCGAGTTTCTCTTCAGTTTGCAGGTCGCAATATATTCCTCGATCTTCCACTGAAGCTGAATATCGATCGATAGCCAACACTGCTTCTGAACTCTCATGGGTTGTCTCTCTTCTATCGGAAATGCATCTAAAGTCGCTCTCTACTCCGGTTATCTATTGTGATAATTTAGGTGCAACCTATGTAAGTACTAATCCTGTTTTTCACTCTCGTATGAAGCACTGCGCATTGGACTATGACTTTGTTCGAAATATGGTTCAATCCGGGAAGCTCCACGTTACTCATGTACCATCTGATGATCAACTAGCTGATGCTCTCACCAAGCCTCTTCCGCGTGCTCGCTTTGATCGGTTGTTTGTCAAGATTGGACTCACTTCCGGTAATCCATCTTGAGGGGGCGTATTAGATATATTCTAGAACCTTCTAGATTTACTTGTAAACCTCACGGAGTATATATATACTCTTGTATCATTATCAATAGATATAAAATTCCATCCTTCTATAATATGTATTAGTTCATGTCGTGGCTTTAAGGTTTCCATCTTCTTTTTGATTTCATTTGTAAGAGATATGTTGCACTTCAAAAAAAAATTCAATTGATAAATTTTTTTTGTTCGGTTTTAAAGGTTAAATATATTGCCAATCCTATTCTTTAGGAAAATGTTTGTTAGGAGACGAAAATATTAAAAGAGCAGGGATTTTAGAGAACTCGATGCTCAACTTGAGCAAGTAAGGAAGATATAAGAAATATTGAAACCATGTAGTGAGGCTCTGAAGGAGGAAATTACGATAGCTATTCCCAATTCCAGTTGTTTATAAACATTTTTCATATGTGTTGTTTGAATATCAATTCACTCTTATCCCAAGGAGGCTTTGAAGGAGTAAATTCATGAATTAAAATATATCTAACCAAACTAAAGTTTCGAATGGTAACACTATGGTACGGAAAATAGTAACAAAAATACATATATACATATATATATATATATATATATATATAAATTTGCACTATTGTTCGGTGCGGAACGGGACAGTTCGTCTTCATTCAAAACTTAAATTTTAACCGTGTGTTGCACGGACTGTATCAAAGTTATAATAGTCCGTGCACGCGCAGGTTAAAACTCTAGTAGATAAAATCACAAGGTTAGGTTCATATCAAATTCAAAGAAAATAAATAAATAGAAACAAAGAAATCAAGCAGACACAAAGATATCAAATTGGAGAAAAAAAATGTAGAAGAAAACGAAGAAAAGAAGAAGATGTAGAAGAAGACAACAAAGAAATTATATCGTCTCGGACCAACAGAGGTATATATATAAAGATAGCAAATCGAATCTAAATTTTAATTAGGGTTTTGGAAAAACCAGCAGGTGCCAACGTGATTTTAAAGAAAAAATTGTTTAGCTAAATATCAGGGAATCTGAGACAAATATATTAAAATAAAAATTTTCCTTAAAAATATTGATATAAACAGAAAAATTTCTATTATTTATCAAAAATAAACATCGAATTTTTGGTAGGCAAAAATGAAAGAATATTTTTTTTTTGGGCGTAGAATTTCTTTCCACATAAAAGATTTTAATTAAGAGTAAAAACGTAATTTTAAGTGCCAACTTTATTCTGAGCCATAGTTACCTCTCTAATAATATAATAGATTTATATACTTAGGGATATTTTTTTTTCAATTCTTTTTATTTCTAATTTATTAATAAATTTATTTCTAGATTAAATTATTTTTTATTTGCAAAACTTTAAGGAGGTGTTATTGGGGAATGGATTTTTAAAAAATTGAAAAGTTGAGAGATTTACAAAGTTTAGTGGAGTTAACACAAATTTCAAATATTTGTTATGGATTCTTATCATTGTCATTGTCATTGATTATTATTGATTTTGTATTTCTTTATTTTCTTCTAGAATTCTCTTTATAAGGTAATATTATATATGTTATTATAGATAATTTCCAAATATTTTTTTTTAACGTGAGCATATATATCAACCACAACCAATTGGTTTATAATTTTCATTGACATATTGCGTTCCCATCATCTTCTCCCTCGGCCACCGTAGGTATCTCTCTGTTTTTACCATTATATTATTTCAAATATTTATACTATGTTTGTTTTATTTGTTGGTTTGACTTTGTTATCTTCAAATGATTGTTCTCCTTCGGTCACTATAGTTGACTCTGTTTTTCTGCGTTTTATTTTTAAGTTTGATTTTGTTATGTTCATATGATTGTGAAAATAATTGTGTCATATTTCATACTAACTACGATTAGCTCTTTAATAAGATTACAATGGGTGGTACTCCACAAAATAAAGAAAAAGGTTATAATCAATGGAGTCCGGAGAAGACAAAAGTATTGGTTGAACTACTCGTCGAGGGAATTAAATGTGGATGGCGCGATTCTAGTGGTATAATGAACAAGGCAATGATGGAAAATAAAATACTACTGGTCCTCAATGAAGGCTTGGATGTCAGAAAATCCATAAACATTATTAAAGCAGAATAAAGTATTTGAGAACTTTATACAATTGTTATATGGATTTTGAACGTAACAGTTCTGGGTTTGGATGGGATCCTGAAACGAAACGGTTTACGGCTTCTGATGAAGTGTGGCATGGATATATAAAGGTATGTGTTTGTTTTACATAAAAGTTTAGATACCAAAAATTCCACTTACGTATATTAAGATATATGTTTTTGAAATTTAACAGGCACATCCAAGCCACAAATCTATGTGATATGACTCCCATGAGCAGTTTGATGATCTGAAAATTATCTTTGATGGTACAACCGCTAATGGTAATAATTCAGTTAGATTGGGTGTAACTACTGATGCTCGCACCTACGAGGTTGGTGATAATCAAGTGAAAGAAAACCATAAACCAATAATGGTAGAATTTCTAAATTTTTAAAATCTATACAAAGTCATTCCCCCAAGAAGAGTTAATGAAAGAGATTAGTCATGTCAATTCTTATTTGATCAATAAGAAGCTAACTATTTGTTGGGGTGATTTTGCATCATCCAATAAAAAGTCGTCATGTCAACGAAATAGAGCCCTAGCCCTAACAAATAGAGTTTGATGATCTGAAAATTATCTTTGATGGTACAACCGCTAATGGTAATAATTCAGTTAGATTGGGTGTAACTACTGATGCTCGCACCTACGAGGTTGGTGATAATCAAGTGAAAGAAAACCATAAACCAATAATGGTAGAATTTCTAAATTTTTAAAATCTATACAAAGTCATTCCCCCAAGAAGAGTTAATGAAAGAGATTAGTCATGTCAATTCTTATTTGATCAATAAGAAGCTAACTATTTGTTGGGGTGATTTTGCATCATCCAATAAAAAGTCGTCATGTCAACGAAATAGAGCCCTAGCCCTATCCCGGGATGAAGCAGACCTACTCTCTGAGAACGTCTCTGACAGACAAGACTGGTCATGGAGTCATGCCTACTGCCACCCAATAAAAAAACTCGAGGGAGGGAGGGAGGGAGGGGGGGGGGGGAGGGAGGGAGGGGGGGGGAGGGGGGGAGGGGGGGAGGGGAGGAGGGGGTGAGGGGGGGAGGGAGGGAGGGAGGGAGGGAGGGAGGGAGGGGCATAAGTTCAATAAGGTCGACGGATGCCTCTACGCCAAGAAATCCTTTCTTGAAATTCGATATTTGATGGATAGGAACGAGTCCAAAGATGAGATTTTATCTTTAGGAAGAAAATATGATATGCACCACAACACGGTTAGGGAAACTTCGCGGCGACAAGTGGGTATGTCTCCTAAGATAATTTATTGCTCAAGTCAGCAAGAAAATCATTCAAGTGATCAGAGAAAATATATTATATGAAGATGAAAGGGAGGAAATAGTTTTGATATGGGTTGGTAATCAACCAATAGTCCAATATGTTATATGTGAGCAATGAGAATGTGAAAAGAAAGTTGATGTTGGGGAGGTGAACGAGTGTATCTTCGAAGACGATGAAATAAATGGCAGTAGAGAGAGAGAGGAGCATAAGTTCAATAAGGCCGACGGACGCCTCTACGCGAAGAAATCCTTTCATGAAATTTGATATCTGATGGATAGGAATGAGTCCAAAGATGAGATTTTATCTTCAGGAAGCAAATATGATATGCACCACAACACGGTTAGAGAAACCTCACGGTGACAAGTGGGTATGTCTCCTAAGATAATTTGACGCTCAAGTCAGCAAGAAAATCATTCAAGTGATCAGAGAAAATATATTATATGAAGATGAAAAGGAGGAAATAGTTTTGATATGAAAATCATCCACAAGACTAAAGTAAAATATTTCACATCTCAATCACTGTATGAAATTAATGAATGAGTTTTCATAAAAATACATGACATGGATTAGTGGACCGGGTTATAAGGTTCAAAACCGGGCTAAACCGTTTTTCCATGTAAGCGTGGTAAGTGAGATGGGATAGGAACATTCATGACTTGTGGCACGCTACGGTTGCTTCGATGGATTGATCATCCTCAATGAATTTGATGTAGCGGCATGGGTATTATTTCCCTACCTTTGCATTAAATGATATTCATATTTGGTATATTCACATTTAATGTGGGGGTGGTGCTATGTTTGCACGATATTTAATGATATACGATTGTGTCGATGGTCAACGTCAAAATCTCTTGGGAGATGTCCCAATGGGACTTGAATATAAAATGAACTCTCTCTAGGATAAAGGGTCGTGGGTTGGTCTCTGAAGCCGTTTCCTCTTCCCGCGAGATTCTCAACAGACTTTTGTTACCACGTGACATCGAGCGATTCATTGCTTTGTAAAGAAAAAGTATCTTCGACAATATCTATGTTGTATATCGCTTAAAAAAATAAGTTTGTATTTATATAAATGTTTATACATATTTATTTTTTTAAATTCAAATAATTATTTATATTCAACGATCCATATTGTTAGTAATTAAAAATTAAAATCACACACAACGTGCGGGATATAAATCTAGTAATAATAATAAAAAAGTAGTTTCATTTTACTATGAATATTTGGCGGGAAAATTCCAAAAAAAAAGCCAACATATTTCAATCTCATTTAAAAGAACCTGAGAAATTTGAAGGTGGAAATTAAAACTCAATAATTTTAATGAAGCAAATGAAAACCTAACATATTTTATTGAAGCAAATAAAAATCTCTAAAAATCAACGATGTTATATCGTAAATAGAAAAGCATTTTCGTTTCTCTCCCAACGAAAACCTTAGCCGCCAGAGTTTTTCGTCATTTTTTCCAGTTTGCTCTGGCGTTGGTGCCCTGAGCTCGGCGGCTCCTTTAGCGTTGAGGCAGGTCACCCTCATGTTTCTTTTGTTTAAGCTCTTGTTTCGTTTCCGGTGAAGAGATTTGGTAACCGTAGAGCTCCTTTGTCGGCTTCAGCTAGGTCGTGGCTTAGGCATTCGGGTAGCTGTTGTTGTTGGATCCTTAGATCCACGGGGTGGCTTGTCCACTTAAGCTTTAGCTTTTGACCGGCTCGTCTTTATCCTCCGCGGACTCAGTTATGCTCAGTTTCGGTTTGGGCATGTTGCCGGTTCGCCGGCGTCGAGGCCACCGGTGTTGCTAGTTCGGCGGCCTGCCGAAAGAGGAGTCTCTGTTTTTTGGCCGAGCTTTTGCCTTTGCCTAGGCATGAGTTCCGGTTGGTTTTGTCCTGAGTGGGCTCTCTTTTCTTCTCTTGCAGGAAGCCCTTCTTCTTGTGGAGATCGTCTTGGTGTCACTCTGGCTCGGTCGCTTTCCTTTCCTCTTCAAGTTTAGGTGAGATCTGGTGTGTCACGGATTCGCTCCTCTACCATTCTGGAAGATGTGTGTGGCTTTCAATTCTCTAGCCATATTTCTTTTTTGTCAGTTCTGAATTATAAGTCTGGTAGTTTTTATTCGCTATAGGAAGTCTTCCAGTTCTTAGATTCTCCAGAAGTTAAGGCTTGTCGATAGGTGTAGGCTTTGAGTTTGTTTCAGGTTTAAGCTATTGGATCGTTTGCCTTGGTGTGGCTTTGATTCTCGCCTAATAGGCTTTTGCTTGGTAATTGTCTTTCCGCTTGTTTTTCCTTTGTAGGATGGTTGTCTCTGGGGAATTCTTGTTTTCTCACTTTTGTTTCCGGGGATTTACTTGTAGTAATATTATAAGTTTCGAGTGAAAAAAAAAAAAATCGTAAATAGAAAAGAAAATATAATTGTTTATCACTACAGGGACCGAAATATAATAATAATAACCTAAAACCGGAAGAAGTCGTTCATTTCTGTCACTTGTGGAGATCGCATCGTTTGTCCTCTCTCTCTCCCTCTCTGCTCGGTGTTGGAGATTACTAAAGGGCTCTCTCAATCGCCTCATCGAGATCAGGTTCACAGATTCCTCAAGTTCCCTTATTTGAAATTTCATCTCTCTGTGAAATTGAAGAGAATCATTATTTGGGGATTTCACTGTTCCTCAATCTCCTAAGCTTTTTTTTCTGAGTAAAGAATTTTTATTTTTGTGGCCAAGGCATTGCATAGTCCTTCTAGGTGCTTTTACTTTGAAGTTCAAACTCAGAAAGCGATTAGGATTTTAGTGACAGGAAAATGGAAAGTTTTGAGAAAAATAAATATGCTTTTGAGGAAATACTGATTAGCAAGCTTTCAAAATGGAAACATTTTCCGTCCATGTCCTCTTAATAATCACTGAATGCATCTCATGAATATATATTCAACCAGCTTTGCCTTATGATAAATCTGTTTCGTTCGTCTTATCCCTACTTGTGGCACAAAGCTCATCCACACAGGCAAGAAGTCATTCAAATAAAGTTAATCCTCTAACAGAACAAGTTTCGAGATTCGATATGGGCCCTGCCGCCAGTCAAACATTTGAATGCAAGTGTGGTATGCCTCTGTGCATCTGTGTAGCTCCTTCCCAATCAACCAACCCACCGGTAAAATCTCATTTCCTTTGATGTATTCCTTACAATTTATGTTCCTCTCTTTTGAAATATGCTTTTGGAACAGCCGACGCGTGCTCCTGTGGCTATCCCTCAGCCAGATCCTAAGCCAAGGTCAGAAATTTCAGCAAAAAGTAAAGGTTCCACTTCCAGCAGCAATGCTAGGTCTGTTCAATTTGATGCTATATAGTCTTAGTGTTTACTCCATCAGCTATAGGTATGAGAGAAAGTTGTTTCTCTAGGGGTCTGTGCCTTTGGAACAACTTGATTATTGCAAGTATTACATGAAACTTAGCTTCTCTTGCACTTCAACTGGACCGATCAAATCACTCATTTGTAATTGATTCATCTGCACTTCATTCGTAAACCTGCCTCCATTCTTCTTTAATCTTTGTCATGGCAACTGACTGATGATCTGAAGTTGTTTCTAGCAGATAGCCGCTTGGATTTGAACTTACTACCAGAATGATTTTTTCTAGTATTTTGATATGTAATTAAGCTGTCAAAATTCTCAGATCGGCTCTGAATCCTGGACTAGACAACCCCCAAAGAGACTATGAGGTCAATGGGGAGGTAATTCTTGCATCTCATTAATGGGTAATCATAGTTTCCTTGTCTAACAGATTATTCATAGATTTTTATGGAATGTGTTTGTACAAAGGGTTTAAGGGAAGCAATTAAGAATGGTGACACTGCTGGTGTGAAAAAGCTTCTGAAAGAGGTACTCATTGTCCAATTGAGGAACTGCGCTTAATATAAAGAATATCTTAATGCCCAATTAATTTTGTGGGATTGCCACAAATCCAGAAAGACTAAAACTGTAAGAGTTACAGGGCGTGGATGCAAATTACCACGACAAGCAGGGAATGTCAGTGCTTCATCTGGTAATCTTTCCGTTCCTTATTCCTTACCTTTTCTGCTCCCTCCTCTCTCTCTCTCTCTCTCTTCACCAGTGTGTGATCGATTTGCTTGGTAAGTCTAAATATACTAATTACATAATGGTTTGCTTCCACAGACTGCCCTATTCAACCAAACTGATATTGCGTTGATGTTAATGGAACATGGAGCAAGCCTTGAGCACAAAAATGCACAAGGTATTTGTCATGCTACACAGATCTTGCCTTCATGATGTGTGCTGTGCTAATCAATGACCTGCGAAAAGCATTTTGACGAGAACATGTGTTCCTATTTTTTTTGTGATAGTTGTGAATACTTTCTTTTCACATGGGAAATGTTCTTATTTTGCTCATAAGTAAATAATTTGTCATCCGTCGTGACCAGGAGAAACACCGCTAGATTGTGCTCCTGCGACACTGCAATACAAGATGCGGGAAAAGATGGAGAAGATGAAGTCGTCTTAACATAAAGTAAAACCCAGGCCGAGATTTCTGAATATAAATGAAGTGCTGAGGTACAAATCTTTCCTCAGCTTTTTTCTTCAGATCAGGGGGTCATGAATTTACTTGTAAGGCAGCATATTGAACTTTGATTGCATTATGCGTGCAATTTTCATGTTTTGTGAACTTTGGAACCGTCGGCTTCTTCCACTCTAATAGGCTTGACATCCAAACTCACACATTTTGTTGCCAGCTAAAATATCCAGACTAGTATGCTATTTTTGTCAAACCAACATGTTTGTGCATTTACAACATATAGCATCTAAACGCAGAAACAAACAATACCATAGTTTTATTTTATTTGATAGTGAATAGCACCCACTCACTGTACTCGACGACACTACACTTCCCCCAACTTTGTCTCCAAGTCCAACGTTGAGGTTTCAAACCAAAATTCACAAACATAAACCAATGGAAAAAAAATCAGGCCAAAACCTAAAATTCCACTATGGACTCTAACTGACACTAAAAAATAATTGTTACCCTTCAGAGACGCGTAGATAGAGAGATACTCTAATTTCTTCAAAAAACCAAGTGACTCTCCATTACCAAGTACTACAAAAACTTCCAAGTAACCAAATTTCATAATAAAAAGTCTTAAAGAATAGTATCATTTCGGAGCCGAGTCAAACAACTCACCAGGTAAGAATCAAGCTAAAAGTTTCTGAGAACACAAGAACATCAGACAACATCATCGAACAAGAGAACAACATTGGCAGCCGACACATCTGCCTTCTGCTTCTCCATCAGACAAGCTCCAACGCCAACCACCGAAGGATCGAATGCTCTGGTTGTAGGGGCATGGAAAGTACGAGAATACGTTTTTGTTGGAACTCAATTTTAAGACAAAGTGTAATAGAGTATACTCATATGTCAAAATTGCAGTTTGTTTGAGAAATGCTTGTCCTAAGTTTGTTGTTTGAAAGACATGAAATGGGCATAACATATATTATGGAGAAGTCCTAACAAGGTTAAAACCCTTAGGACAATTGTAAAGAAAAGTGAACCCATACTAAACCATGCGCACGCGCCAAGTTGAACTCGGGCTTAGGTTCAATTTTAGTTGCGGTTTCGGGTAAATGGGCCTTCGGTCCAATAACCTATATTTTGCATCAAGTTTTGCTTTTGTAATTGATCACTACAAAATATCTAAACTTGGTCAAAATAAAAAATAAAATAAATGGCACTCTTAATTTTGGACAGTTAATTTAGAGATTAATATTGTTCTTAATGACCATAATAAAAATCTCCACTAATGCTCTTTGAGAGAGCTACATATTGGAAACTCATGGCTTATTATAAAGCATTGGTGTTCTTCAATCTCATTCATGGACAAGAATAACAATCTCTTACACTTCCTCTCTTTCTTCTTCTCTTCTTTTGGTTTTTCTCCATGAGAGTACAATACATAAAAAGCGTTCGTTAGATTTTGTTCTTGAGTTGTGCAAAACAGAATTGATTGCAGTTGTATCCTTGGATTCGGAACGCCACACAACCGTCACACTACGGGGCATTTTCAGAATTAAGGATAAAGATCATATCTTGCCTCTGCAAATCCGTTCTTCTTCCACATTCTTGTATTGGTATTATTGTATTATCGATTTATTTATGTATCTTACTTTACAAAATCAAGAAATGCAAAACCATATATGGGAGATAATCGATTTGTCACAAGGGCTTAAAGTCCTAAGGTGTAAATGGATTTTCAAAACTGAAAACCGATGGCTTAGTCGAAAAGATACGAAGTCTATAGACTTGTGAAGTCTCTGTCTGGGTGTTGGGGTCAGTTTCACCCCATCGAGATCAACTGCCAGAAATGCTAAGTGTAGATGTGGGACTAGCCAAATGGGAAGCCTAGCCAAAGAAGCACATGTTTCTGGTTAGGTGACAAGCCATAACCTTGGCTCGGCATTGGGAGAAGCAGACGACGAGCCAACACTTGGCTAGGCATTGGGAGAAGCAGGCGACGAGCCAACACTTGGCTAGGCATCAGGAAGAAGTGAGTGACGAGCCAACGTTTGGCTAGGCGACGAGCCAACGTTTGGCTAGGCATGAAGAAGTAAGCGATGAGCCAACGTTTGGCTAGGCATCAGGAAGAAGTGATGAGCCAACGTTTGGCTAGACATTGGGAGAAGCAGGCGACGAGCCAACACTTGGCTAGGCATCAGGAAGAAGTGAGTGACGAGCCAACGTTTGTCTAGGCATGAAGAAGTAAGCGACGAGCCAACGTTTGGCTCGGCGTCAGGAAGAAGTAAGCGACGAGCCAACGTTTGGCTAGGCATCAGGAAAAAGTGATGAGCCAACGTTTGGCTAGACATTGGGAGAAGCAGGCGACGAGCCAACACTTGACTAGGCATCAGATAGAAGCAAGCGACGAGCCAACACTTGGCTAGGCAGTGGGAGAAGCAGGCGACGAGCCAACACTTGGCTAGACATTGGGAGAAGCAGGCGACGAGCCAACACTTGGCTAGGCATCAGATAGAAGCAGGCGACGAGCAAACATTTGGCTAGGCATCAGGAAGAAGTGACGAGCCAACAATTGGCTAGGCATCATGAAGAAGTGAGTGACGAGCCAACGTTTGGCTAGGCGATGAGCCAACGTTTAGCTAGGCATGAAGAAGTAAACGACGAGCCAATGTTTGGCTCGGCATCAGGAAGAAGTAAGCGACGAGCCAACGTTTGGCTAGGCATCAGGAAGAAGTGATGAGCCAACGTTTGGCTAGGTATCAGGGAAGTAGCGACGAGCCACACATGGCTCGGCGTCATGAAGAAGTAAGTGATGAGCCAACATTTGACTAGGCATCAAGGAGGAGCGGCGACGAGCCAAACTCTCTGGCTCGACATCAACCAACGAGCCAACATGTTGGCGAACCAACAAACGGTGACGAGCCAACATGTTGGCGAACCAACAAACGGTGACATGCGAACCTGTTTGGTGGCGCGCCAAAATATCATCGACAATCCAAACAGGTGATGGGCTAAACACGGATCCAGACGAGGCAAAGATATGACGAGCTGGATCCTCAGCGACCCAGCAAAGCAGCAAGCCCAATATCTTGTTCGTGTATAAATAGACAATGTACCTCTTTGAAAAGAGGATCCGAAATTTGACCTAGAAAACACTTGTTACTTTCTCTACAAACAGCTTTCTAAACAGCTTGAATAAAAGCACCATCTTTGGATCTCTGTTCTTGGTTTCTTTACATATCGAATCCCTAAAATTCCCTTACAAGTTTTGGTTGTGCGAGTTTTGACTCCCACAATTTGGCGCCGTCTGAGGGGACTCTCAAACTTTATGACACTGAAGAACCACCGAATACGAGATTTGAAGCAATGACTACCGATGGAGATCGAAGCGGCGACGATGCAAGCAACACGGGCGTCGATTTTCCTGGAATGAGAACCAACCCACCGCCGGCAAACACGGAAGGCGCTTCGGAAACGCTAACAGAATTGAAGAACATGATGACCACGTTGCTGAAGAAGGCAGAGGAGCAAGACAAACTGAACAGCTCGCTTACGGAGAAAATCGAGGCTTTGGCAACAGAGAGCCGAGCCAGAAACCCACGACTTGGAGGCACATGTTCGACATTGAATCCACCCGTAAGCAGAGTTACTAGAAGATTTGGCTTAAACCCAACATCCCTGGATTTCTCAACACCACGGGACGCACCAAGGACTTTGGGAGGACTGCTACCGCCGCATCCAACTAACGAGCAAACACCCGCGGTGACAAGGTCGAATATCACCGAGCCACCTCGCCTGATCCGAGGAGTAAGAGAACCAGTGATGGATATGACCTATGTACCGACGTTGGATCGGCTGCAGCAATCGTTCTTGACGAAGAAGGAAACCACAACATAGAAAATCTTGCTAACGAGGGATTCACACCAGCAATAACGGGAGCCCGAGCCAGCGAAGGTGATACTAACCTAAACCGAGCCAGGAATTTGGCAGAGGAAGAAGAAAATCTCCTCTGGGTCCAACAAGCGCAGTACGCTGACCAACCAAGAACGACGAGCCGAGCCTAGAGAGAAAAGCTGGACGAAATCCGAGCCTCTTTGGATCGTGCCGCTGTTGAGATAAAAGCTGTCCGATCCTAGGTTTACAAGGCAACCAGTAAAGTCCCGGAGATTGATCGCGTACTAGAAGAAGCACACAACACTCCGTTTACAGCTAGAATTACCAAGGCAAGGATTTCTGACCCAGGAAAGATCAAAGCTCCAGTTTACGAAGGGACTATCGACCCAAAAAAGCACATAACGGCGTTCATCATAGCAATGGGACGAGCCAACTTTAGGGAAAAGGAAAGAGACCCCGGTTTCTGTCTTCTATTTGGTGAGCATCTAAAAGGCGCAGCCCTCCAATGGTTTTCTAGACTTGAGCAAAACTCCATTGACGATTTCCAGCAGCTGTCCGCCGCCTTCCTGAACCATTACTCCATGTTTATGGATCGAGGAGCCTCTGATGCCGATCTCTGGACATTAACTCAAGGGCCTACAGAGACACTACGCAGTTTCATGGGAAGATTCAAAGCAGTGATGTCAAAGGTCGAGGGCGTAAGCGATAAGGCCGCCGTGCTCGCATTGAAAAGGTCTTTGTGGTACGAATCAGAGTTCCGAAAAGAGATCGCTCTGAATGCGCCACTATCAATCCAAGACGCGCTGCACTGAGCCTCAGATTTCATAGTCAAGGAAGAAGAAATGAAGGTGTTGTCTCTGAAATACAGAGTAGCTAAAACGATGAGCCGCTCCTCTCAAGCTCCGAACCCGCCGCATTACAGGAAAAATAATCTAGGAACTGGATACGAACATCACGAAGAACCCAGTTTTGGAGGCACCCATAACATCAAGTAGGTGCCGGTCGTGGGACAGTCCCTTGGAACACATGGGAAAGAAACTCTAACACTTATGACGAGAATGTCTACTGCGAATACCATCGTTACTACGGACACTCAACCACTAATTGTCGAAGTCTTGGTCCAAAACTTGTGGCGAAACTAACAGCAGGAGAGCTTGGCGACACTATCAGCCTTAACGATTTTGAACGAGAAGACGAAAAAGACCAGCCTGATCAGACAATCCGAACTGGAGACGCGGCTAAGAGAGGGAGGCAAACCGACGAGGAAGCACATCAGGATTCCCGAAGAAGAATTAACATGATAATGGGAGGATCCCAATACTGCATGGATATGGTGTCCACAATCAAGGCTTTCCAGCGCAAGGCAGATGTTAGCACCAACTGGTCGGCACCCGCCAATTTACCAAATGACATGATTTCATTCGAGCAAAATGAAACTGTTGGCATTGACCAGCCTCATAACGATCCACTCGTTATCGAGTTAATCATAGGAGACCACGATGTTGCCAGAGTGCTGATAGATACAAGAAGTTTTGTTGATGTTATTTTTTGAGAAATGTTAAGCCGTATGGAGATCAGTCTATCCGAAGTTACATCAACGCCAAAGCCACTAACCAGATTTTCAGGAGAAACAACAATGACCCTCGGAACGATCAGACTACCCGTCCGAGCCGAAGGAGTAACAAAAATCGTAGAATTTTTGGTGGTAGATCATCCCGCGATATACAACATAATCATGGGAACCCCTTGGATAAATTCTATGAGAGCTGTCCTATCAACATACCACCTATGCATAAAGTTCCCGACGCCGAATGGAATCAAAACCATTCGTGGAAATCAGAAGGAGTCCCGAATTTGTGTTATGGCCGAGCATAAGCTTAGGAATCCCATAGTAAAACTTAACACGAAGATGAAGCAGAAGAAAGTCAAGGTGAATCGGGAACCTGAGAACGAACTAGCCAACTTCAATTCACCCGGGAGTGAACGAGCTCGCTAACCTGGCCAGTATTCCAGTATTAAGATCTTGGAACGCAATTCACTTGAAGAAATACTATCACTGAGATACTTCACATGAACTACGGGACGGCTTGATCCCTGCAAAGGGTACGTAGGCAGCTCATCGTCGGATGGGTTCAGCTGTCCCCTTCTTTTTAAAAAGGGGGGAGAGGGTACGTATAAATCTATACTCCCATGTCTCGAAAAAGCGATCTTTCGCATTACACGTTTCAAAGACAATGATTTCAAACTCGTGTCACTCGACCTACGCAAGTCAAAACTTTACATCCTTCATGGATATTCTACCACCTCGTCTTTTGCTGGCCACAACAGACGAACTACTGCATCTTTTATGGATTTTAGCCACTATTTCTATACGAAATAGGGTTCTCAACACCCTCTCACGGGTATAAAAGCGTGCTATATAAATTCAGACTGGGTATATCCTGGTCTAATATCCGAAAGGTATATCCTGAACGATATTCTTATAAGTTTACCTTCGAGAGGGACCTGTAAGTCGAAAACTCGCAAGTCTTAAAACTCAAAGTAAACTCTAAAACCCAGTAAACACCTCTTGGTACACTGGTCATCGACATCTCAGAAGCATAATACTAAACCCACCAGTTAGTATGAGATTTTAAACATGTTTCATCGTTAAAAATGGGAATGTAACTCGGAACACTGCAAGCCCTAAAACTGACAAAGCGCTCAAAACCCAGCAACCGATCGCTGGTCGCAACATCTCAAAAACATAGTACTAGACGTATATCGTCTAGTTTGAGATACATAAATATGTTTGGTCTAAACCCAGCAATCATACGTTTCTTAACACGCTGGTCTTCAACATCTCAAAACATAGTACTAAACGTATATCGTTCGCTCCCTAGCACGATAGTCTTTAGCATCTTAAAACCTAGTATACAACGCTTCATAGCACACTGGTACTTGGACACATAGCAACAAGACAGTTTTGGTGCGCATCGTCTCATCATGATAATCTCGGCACAACATCTCGCCAAACAGCATGATAGCACGACATGCCAATTTGGCTTGGCAACACGACACACCAATTCGGCTCGGCAACATGACATGCCAATCTGGCTCGGCAGCATGGCAGCTTGAACTACTCACTGACATGACGAGCCAAAATAGCCCGGTAACACAAACGAGAAGATGGCTCGGCACCATGTCAAAATAAGTTGGCTCGGCGACATGACACGCCAGTGTTGGCTCGGCGACATCACAGCTCGGCAGCATATCGCAGAAAGGATGGCTCGGCAACATGACAGCCTGAAGTGACATCAGCCAAAGTAGCTCGGCCGCATATCGCAGAAAAGATGGCTCGGAGACATGGCATGCTAGTTTGGCTCGGTAACCCAAAGAACATTGATCTCGATCTTGACTCCTCACCTCGTCACTATTATCAATAATACCGCCGAGCTGGGGGGCTAACTGTTGGGGCCAGTTTCACCCCATCGAGATCAACTGCCAGAAATGCTAAGTGTAGATGTGGGACTAGCCAAATGGGAAGCCTAGCCAAAGAAGCACATGTTTCTGGTTAGGTGACAAGCCATAACCTTGGCTCAGCATTGGGAGAAGCAGACGACGAGCCAACACTTGGCTAGGCATTGGGAGAAGCAGGCGATGAGCCAACACTTGGCTAGGCATCAGGAAGAAGTGAGTGACGAGCCAACGTTTGGCTAGGCGACGAGCCAACGTTTGGCTAGGCATGAAGAAGTAAGCGACGAGCCAACGTTTGGCTCGGCGTCAGGAAGAAGTAAGCGACGAGCCAACGTTTGGCTAGGCATCAGGAAGAAGTGATGAGCCAACGTTTGGCTAGACATTGGGAGAAGCAGGCGACGAGCCAACATTTGGCTAGGCATCAGGAAGAAGTGAGTGACGAGCCAACGTTTGGCTAGGCATGAAAAAGTAAGCGACGAGCCAACGTTTGGCTAGGCATCAGGAAAAAGTGATGAGCCAACGTTTGGCTAGACATTGGGAGAAGCAGGCGACGAGCCAACACTTGGCTAGGCATCAGATAGAAGCAGGCGACGAGCCAACACTTGGCTAGGCAGTGGGAGAAGCAGGCGACGAGCCAACACTTGGCTAGGCATCAGATAGAAGCAGGCGACGAGCCAACATTTGGCTAGGCATCGGGAAGAAGTGACGAGCCAACATTTGGCTAGGCATCAGGAAGAAGTGAGTGACGAGCCAACGTTTGGCTAGGCGATGAGCCAACGTTTAGCTAGGCATGAAGAAGTAAGCGACGAGCCAATGTTTGGCTCGGCGTCAGGAAGAAGTAAGCGACGAGCCAACGTTTGGCTAGGCATCAGGAAGAAGTGATGAGCCAACGTTTGGCTAGGCATCAGGGAAGTAGCGACGAGCCGCACATGGCTCGGCGTCATGAAGAAGTAAGCGACGATCCAACGTTTGACTAGGCATCAAGGAGGAGCGGCGACGAGCCAAACTCTCTGGCTCGACATCAACCAACGAGCCAACATGTTGGCGAACCAACAAACGGTGACGAGCCAACATGTTGGCGAACCAACAAACGGTGACATGCGAACATGTTTGGTGGCGCGCCAAAATATCATCGACAATCCAAACAGGTGATGGGCTAAACACGGATCCAGACGAGGCAAAGAGATGACGAGCTGGATCCTCAGCGACCCAGCAAAGCAGCAAGCCCAATATCTTGTTTGGCCGAGGAGGCAAGCCACAAAAGGCTGGTGGGCGGAGTTAGCAAGTCAAAGTAAGAAGTCCACATCTAAACAGACTTAGACAAGGCAGAGAGGGAAGGAAAATCCCGAAGAATAAGGAAGTTTTCCTTTCTCGTTTAGTAAAAGGTCTAGCCGACTTATTCGTGTATAAATAGACAATGTATCTCTTTGAAAAGAGGATCCGAAATTTGACCTAGAAAACACTTGTTACTTTCTCTACAAACAGCTTTCTAAACAACTTGAATAAAATCACCATCTTTGAATCTCTGTTCTTGGTTTCTTTACATATCGAATCCCTAAAATTCTCTTACAAGTTTTGGTTGTGCGAGTTTCGACTCCCACAATTTGGCGCCGTCTGAGGGGACTCTCAAACTTTTTGACACCGAACAACCACCGAATACGAGATCTGAAGCAATGACTACCGATGGAGATCGAAGTGGCGACGATGCAAGCAACACTGGCGTCGATCTTCCTGGAATGAGAACCAACCTACAGCCGGCAAACACGGAAGGCGCTTCGGAAACACTAACAGAATTGAAGAACATGATGACCACGTTGCTGAAGAAGGCAGAGGAGCAAGACAAACTGAACAGCTCGCTTACGGAGAAAATCGAGGCTTTGGCAACAGAGAGCCGAGCCAGAAACACACGACTCGGAGGCACATGTTTGACATTGAATCCACCCATAAGCGGAGTTACTAGAAGACTTGGCTTAAACCCAACATCCCTGGATTTCTCAACACCACGGGACGCACCAAGGACTTTGGGAGGACTACTACCGCCGCATCCAACTAACAAGCAAACACCCGCGGTGACAAGATTGAATATCACCGAGCCACCTCGCCTGATCCGAGGAGTAAGAGGAACTAGTGATGGATATGACCTACGCACCGACGTTGGATCGGCTGCAGCAAAAAATATTTGACATTGTCACATAGTTTTAGCATCAATGGATGTGATAAATTTATATACATCAAAAGTACTCCGCACGGATACATTTTGCTCAGTTTGTATGTAAATCACATTGTTTGAAGCAATAAAGACATGATCGAACAAACTAAGATTGTTCTTAGTGTGAAATTTGACATGTAAAACTTGGGTCGAATGGATGTGGTTTTATAAATTATGATCACACGACATTCCAAAGTAATAATTATATCAAGCTCATTATGCTAAAATGATACTTAAGAGATTCAAGGTCTACTCAAGTTTGATCGGAAGTCTAAAGTACTTAACCGATCGGCGGACTCAGTCCATATACTAAGTCGCTACATGCGTAATCCATGTTGTAACACACTGGAAATTCATACCTAGAGTATTGAGCTACGTGCAATATACTAAAAGGTATAGATTGCATCATGGTAAAACACCAATAGTTTTGGAAGGATACAATTATATTAATTGGTTATCGCCTTCCAGAAACTAATAGTCCACAAGTGTGGAAAAACTAGTGTGAGCATTACGTGTACACTGTGATAGTTAATCGACTATAGCTCGGGCACTGAGGTTTATGTATAATGGGTAGTCATGTCTTTAAAGAAGATGACGTCAAACCATTAGACAATTGATCTCAAATATTCGGAGCTTTACATTCGTAAGCATAATGTCCAAACTTCCCACAATTGTAGCATTTGACGCTTGATTTATCGTACCATGATCTTGGATTTTCTCTTCGGCGGCCTCTTGATGAGCCTTCTCATCTTTGGTTGGTTGGATCTCGTCCATTTCCATATTAACGACCTCGTCCTTGGTGATAAGAATCTCCCAAGGATTCGTCACTCTAAGTTGGCAAAGGAGATAATCCTTGACTCAAAGAAGTTGTTACACTTCAAGAACAAGGCGGTGGATTGAATGGTCACACAGAAGTTGCGGAAGACTACTGATATACCGGTTGATCCCTTGGATATGACGCACCAAGATGGATCAGTGGATCGAATGGTCGCACAAGAGTTGCGGAAGGCTCTTGATTTACCGAGTTGATCAATGGATATTACGCACCAAAGATCGGCTAAATGGATATTACACACCATTGACAGAAATGAGAATCACTCTCAAAGATTCTCTCTACTTTTATTCATGAAATGAGCCTCATTATATAGAGGAAATACATCAAAAACGTCCATAAAAATAGCTTAACATGCAGAGCATTTAGGGAAATAAAATTCAACTATAAACTGCATGTAAGAGAGAGAAAAACACTTAAATAAATGCTGCTTTGAATCTGGACGAAATTCTCTCTTTTCTTGTTGTTTATGGGCTGAAAATACTCCAATTAAGATTTACTCTTCTTAAATCCAAGCCCATGAAGTTGCAAGTCCTGGTTAGATGTTTTGCTCCCACATTCAGATTTGATGTCCTCATCATATAAACATGCCTTGTCTTTGCTAATTCCCATGATCATATCATACTCCTCCTCTTGAAAAAGATTCATCCTCAAATCTTGCTCTTCCAAAGAAAGAACAACTTGAACAGAAATGATCAAGATGATATTTAGAATTGAAAAACAACCAGAACTTCTTTGATGCTCTTTTTTTTTTTTGTTTTTTTTTTTGTTTTTTTTTTGTTTTTTGTTCTGGTTACGAAAATAAATAGAATATAGAAGAAAAAAAGATGAAAAGATAGAAGATGAATGAAAGAAGATGAAAAGAGAGGAGATGAACAGAAAAGATAGAATGATAAAAATACCAAACTTAGAATGGTGCTCTGATACCAAATGATAAGAATCTCCCAAGGATTCGTCACTCTAAGTTGGCAAAGGGGATAATCTTTGACTCAAAGAAACTGTTACACTTCAAGAACAAGGCGGTTGATTGAATGGTCGCACAGAAGCTGAGGAAGACTCCTAATATACCGGTTGATCCCTTGGATATGACGCACCAAGACGGATCAGTGGATCGAATGGTCGCACAAGAGTTGCGGAAGGCTCTTGATTTACCGGGTTGATCAATGGATATTACGCACCAAAGATCGGATCAATGGATATTACACACCATTGACAGAAATGAGAATCACTCTCAAATGTTCCAAAAAAAAAAAGGTTCTCTCTACTTTTATTCATGAAATGAGCCTCATTATATAGAGGAAATACATCAAAAACGTCCATAAAAATAGTTTAACATGCAGAGCATCTAGGGAAATAAAATTCAAACTATAAACTGCATGTAAGAGAGAGAAAAATACTTAAATAAATGTTGCTTTGAATTTAGACGAAATTCTCTATTTTCTTGTTGTTTCTGGGCTGAAAATACTTCAATTAAGATTTACTCTTCTTAAATCCAAGCCCATGAAGTTGCAAGCCCTGGTTAGATGTTTTTCTCCCACATTCAGATTTGATGTCCTCATCATATAAACATGCCTTGTCTTCGCTGCTTCCCATGATCACATCACTTGGACTTGACCGCCACCTCGCTTGGATGTCTTCGACAACTTTCTTGTTTAGTTTAATCAATTCGCATCTTGAGTACTTGTTCTGCGATATCTTCCTTACTTTTCTTCTTTTCTTCATAAGCTTGTAGCGATCCAAGAAGTTGCTCCATCGTTATAGCCTCCAAATCTTTTGTTTCTTCAATAACGATGACAATATGCTCGAATTTTGGATCCAGCGATCTAAGAACTTTTTCCATGATTCTCACCTCATCTAAGTTCTTGCCATTTCTTTTTAGGTTATTAGTAACCGTCAAAACTCTTGAGAAGTAATCGAAGACAAGTTCACATTCCTTCATTTGTAACGTTTCAAATTCTCCTCTTAGAGTTTGTAAAAGTACATTCTTAACTTTTTCAGCTCCCTTGTAAGAGGTTTGAAGTTTCTCCCATGCTTTTTTGGCCGTCTTTGCTCCTGCGACCTTCTTGAATGTGTCTTCATTTAGTCATTGATAGATTAGACAAAAAGTCTTCTTGTCTCTATTCCTCGAGTCTTTCAAAACTATATTTTTGAGTTTGAGATAGACTACATTCACTCTCCGGTTGAATATAGTCTTTCTCGACTATCTCCCACACATCATGTGCTCTTAGGATAGCCGTCGTTCTTAGATTCCAATTGTCGTAGTTGCTCCTTGTGAGCATCATAATTTGGAAGGGAACACCATTACTCGCCATCTTTAAAAGAATTTTTTATCTCTGATACCACTTTATTGGAAGAAAATATTTGGAGATGATAGAAAAAAAATTTGGGATTTAATAAAAATTTTAGGAAATAGATGACTTTTTATTTTTTAAATTTATAACTTGGAACAACTTGATTACAAATAAAAGGGAAATGATATATTTTATCTTAAATCTAGATTATAAAATATCTCAAATATTATAAAATAATTCCTGATTATAAAATATCTCAAATATTTATCCTAAATCTAGATTATTCTAATCTAATATCTAAATTATAATATTATAATTATTTATTCTCTACAATTTTTTAAAATATTTTAAGAAGATGAAGATTAGTTCTAGAAAGAAAAAAACTAAAATTTCTATCAAATATTGAGTTTGGCCTACATATAATTATTGGATGATTAGCCCAACAATTAAATTTCTTCTCTTCCATTTTAAGCCGGCATAAGTTTGGCCTTCATGAAATTTTAGATCACTGGTCGATTGATTTCCTGATTAGGGTTTCTCTGCATACCCAGTCGACTTGTAAGTTGATGTAAAATTGTGAGGTATATGTAGCGATTACCATGGCGACTCCGAAGCGGCTAGATTTCTCTTCCCTCTCCGTCTTCATCATCATCACTCTTGTGTGCAAAAGGGATTAGTGGATTACCGAGCTCAGACAGGATTCCAACCCAAAATTGATTGGGATGCCTTTTACGGTTTCGTCGGTGGTTCCATAGTTGCAAAAGTCTCCAAGGAGCAAGATTAGGAAGTTGAAAAAGAAATTCGTTGCTAACATGGAGAAAATCAATCAAGGAAATGATCCGCTTTTTACTAGATCTGCTGACTCTGAAGCCTTTAGATTTTCCATGATGATTTTGGGCGAACATGATGCTGAATCTGCTGATGGGGAAATGGATAATGCACAGCAGAGCGAGAATGGTGTAACTGAGAGATTTTTCATTTGTTTTTATCCTATTTTGATTCAGCTTTGTGATATTACAATTACCTCTTTCTCTAATAAGCTTGAATGATGGTCAAATCTCTTTTGATCTGCTTGCTTGATGAATTAGGAGTTAGGAGTTTCCTTTTTTGCCTCTAATGGTTAAAATGATTTGGGTATTGTTCAATATTATGGTTTGTTGAATCAGGAGGACGAGGAAGTGGCTAATGCTGAAACTTTAAATGAGAATGGCAAATCACCTAATGAAGTCTGTGTTGGTGTTGACAAAATCACGGAGAACGGGACTGTTGGAAAAGAGAGTCATGATGATGATACTGCTGCTGATGATGAGTTATGCGCTGTGCTGGATGCATTTGAGATCATGATGTCGCAAGGTTTAAGTGAATATCGAAAGAAGTTGCAGCTTGAGAAGCTGATGAACCTTGGAACTGGAAAAAGAAATGAGTTGAGCAATGATTGGAAAGCATTATGCGCGGAGGAAAGAAAACTGAATATTAAGAAATTGAGATTTTCTGCAAAGCTTGCAGAGGCAACAAAATGTTGATAAAATGAAGAAGCCACTGCGGTATTTCTTGTTGCTTAGGTAAGTTGTTTGTAGTAGTCATGACTTTAGAAGAACTGTTGTTGAGTAATATAATTATCTATGGATGTGGTTTTTGTTCTTTTGGTGCTCTACTAGGGAAGTTGTGTTGTAGCATTACTACCTGATATTTCCATTTGTGCGAGTTTTGAGATGTTTCACTTCTCTCCTTTGATTATTCATTTACCAGTTACCATAAAAAAAAATTTCTTAGTTTTTAAAGGAATGAGTTTTTAAATGGCTGCAAAATTTGTTCTTTGCTTGTTTCCAAGTTTCAGTGGGAAATGAAAAAAAAGAAGAGAATACACAAGTTTGAAGCCTATGTGGTAACATGAGCAGACTTTTGTCGTAGAAGAAAGTATATGCGATGGAGCTCTGAAACTAAAAATAACTGATTTTCTCGACTCCGGAAAAAAATTCTCCATAAGCCTTTGGGAGTCTATATATATATATGGATAGGGAAGACTTGGTAAAAGAACATCACCACAAAGCATTGTACAACAATTTTCAGAATTTGAAATGCCCACGCAAAAGCTTTAACAGTACTGGGAAGAGGTCCACCCGAACATGGCGGAGATGTTTCAACTTGAGCGAGCACTGCGAATGATGCCGTGCAAGTAAGCCCCAGTCATCATGAGTGACACTACCGAGACAACTCCAGCAGGGACCACTTTCCTCGTCCTTAGGTAACGCGATCCCATCATCCCTGTCAGTGCCGCCGACCCCACTGCATAATTACAAACAAAGCCATCATCACTCATGTACAAGCACTACAAAAGATATCATGCCACTTATGTACAAGTATCACGGCTTAGAGTTATATAGACTGGTCCAGACACCCATTTTACTCCAACATGGAAATCCACTCTAATATACAGTAATTGAACTAGGGAGAACTTTGGACTCACCATCATAAGCTAGTTTTAAGATTTGCCAAGAATGAAAATCCATTTGTTGATTGCATATCGAAAGAAATGTAATGGCCAAACAGAAAGAGAATCTTTTATTCCATTACCAATGCCGACAGAGGACGCCAAGACAGGATTTCCTGGGAGCTCCCTGTATACATAGTAGAACAATGCAGCTGATCCTCCTCCTGCGACTAGTGATATTTTGCTTCCTCGTTTCAGGTAACCCACCAACCCACCAACTGTCACAACAATTGCCATGAGTCACAACATAACATGATAGATGAAAATGACGGTTGCAAAACAAATGCATCACTGAAACAATATGACCAAGCTGTCACAAGACAAACTCTACCGATGCCAAACCTCACCACCAGATAATATCACTATTTACAACCATCCATAACCGACACTCGCATTTTGTACGCACCCCAAACTTTCTTAATGCTGGACAAATCAAGACAATAGAACCATTTTCTCTCATGCTGTTAACAACTAACACTTGTTATTCCCACGAAATTATCAGACAACAACACATGCTAAACTCATATCACACTGGTAGCCACGCATTAAAAAGCTAATATAATAGTTCTTAAGACAGTGACAATGAAAGAGATGTGAAAATCTCGTGAAATCTTGGGTTCGAAACTATCTAATAGTTCCTTTCTTGCACTATCTTAGCTTATATTATCTAAAAGTCATGGGATTTAGAATAACTATATTTACTTTGTTTTACTTGTCCTTAAGTAAGTTAACCAGATGGGCAAATAAGAATTTGGATTTATTTGAACGGTACAACCATTGAACAAAGGTCTAGAGTCATTGTTGGGTAACTATTGTCTTCCTGATTATAACTTCTGGTTCCTATTCTGTTAATAAAGCCACTCCAGCCCCTATGCATTGTTTTCCAATCTCATAGACTTTTCACTCCATCAGTTGGTTCAACCTGGCCGGACATCTCAGAGATGACACAAGCTGTTAAAAGTTCGGGATCACATGGATGAGATAGTTAAGCGCAGATTACAGAGTTGCTGATCCTGAGACAAGGCAGGAAGAAGCCTTGTCAAGAAATTGAACTCCAGGGACTGAACCACAGAGGGAAGAACAGCAGAAACTAGAAGCAGACATGACCCAACCCCTTGTCTGGCTGTCCAATATGAACCAACTCACAGCCAACAGAACTTAGACGTAGTTGGGATCCGAATGATGTAACCTTTCTTGCACTCTCGTAGTTGTTATTATTTGAAGTTATGGATATGAAATAAGTATAACCGACTTTCTTGCTTATGTTTTCCAGTTCCTATCTCTTAACAAAGTCAGCTCTAGTTTCCTTGTTTACCAAGCTCAGATTGAACTAGGTCCTACAAAAAACTATAAAATGAGAAAAAAAAAGGAAGCAAATTCTGAAGAACACACGCAAACAATAAAAAAAATCACAAAACTTTTCGCAATATGAAAGAATCTGATTTTAGAAATGTTATATTCAAAAAGTAGATATGCTCGAAATTGAAAGCTCGAAAGCAAGATTGAGAAGTGAACAAGGAGTAATACCTCCGAGGAGAGATGCATAAACAAGAGTGAATTTCTGCGACATCGATGACTCCATCTTCTTCTTCTTCGCCCCTTCACCTACGATTGATTTCTGCTTGGATTGAAAAAGCAAAGGAAACTTGGAGACGACCCCCCCAAGTCAAGAAGGGCGTCAGGATCTCACGATACTACAATGGGCCGCGGACTTATTTTGACGCTGGCCTCTTTCAAAAATAGAGACTGGGCCATATATTTGCGTTAATGAAATTTACAACTTGTTTTATCGTTTTGCATCTTTTGTTTTGATTATCACGGGATCGGGCGGTGGAATCAAAAATCATATTTTGTACTGCACTACCAATTTGATACATGTCGTTGTCAAGTTCCATCCATCGACTACATCAGACTAGTAGTAATACGTGTCTCATACCTAATACCAACGTCACTGTCAATGCTTTTGTCCACGGTAGTCAAAGAGACCTTTTTTTGCTCCCACAAAATGACGGGAGAAAACATATGTTATTGATCAACGATTATGGATTGTAACCGTCTCGAATGACAATGTGCGTAGCCTCCAAGTCTTGCAAATATCTTCTTCATAAAGTCTATTGCCTCTTTTGTATATTCTTGTATATTCTCTAGGAGATTGCTATCTCGTTAGTTTCTTTCTGTGCTTGGATCTTAGGTTGTATATAAGTTGTAACCTACCTACTCAATAAACAACACACGAAATTCCCTAGACGGCAATTCTTTGTTCATGGTATCAGAGCCAACTGAAACTATGGCTGATTTGACAACCATCGCGTCTAAGGGAACCGATACTCTGAAACCAGTTGCTCCGATGTATCAACTGGCGGCGAACGAAAACCCCGGTGCCGTTATTGCCCAGGTTCAGTCCACCGGCGATAAATTTGACGAGTGGGCACAGGCTGTGCGCACTGCTCTGTGGGTTAAGAAGAAATACGGCTTCGTGAACGATTTTGAAGCCGAAGGAGGACAGCTCTGATAATTATGAGGATTGAGTCTGCTAATTCCATGGTGACTTTGTGGATATTGAATACGGTGGAGCCAAGAGTGAGGCGTTCACTTGCAAATAAGGAAGATCCACAAAAATTGTTGAAAGAGATCAAGGAGCGATTCTCTGAAGGAAACGGGCCACGGATCCAAGAGATAAATGTTGAATTAGCAAATATGAGACAAGGTGGTATGAGTATCATTGAGTACTATGGGGAATTGCTAATCATGTGGAAAGATTTGATGAACTATGACAAGCTCCTTTTGTGTCGATGCGGAGGCTGCACGTGCAACCTCGGAGTGGAATCTGAGAAGAAATAAGAAGATGACAAAGTGCACCAATTTCTTCTTGGATTGGATGAACAGTGTATGGTGGAGTGCGAACTTCTATCATCACAGAAGATCCGCTGCCAACAATGAACCAAGTGTACTCAAAGATCAAGGTTGTTGAACGTGTCCAAACAGTGATGCGAGGACGTGAACAACATAATTCTCAAGTGGCATTTGCGGCTAAAGTTGGTAGATCTAATGGCGGGATTGATGACAAAAGCAAGCTTGTGAGTGGGAGTTGAAAGAAAACATGACACACCTCTGATACTTTTTTCAAGTGATTGGCTACCCGGAATGGTGGAGTGAGCGTTCGCATCAAAACGGACGTGGAGGCAGAGGTAATGGTCGTGGCTGTGGTGGAATTGTGCGAGCCAACGCTGCAATGGTTCACGGATGGGTGAGACCAGTGTTGAAGCTGAAAAACAAGGCTACACCGGGATCACAAACGAACAATGGACTACGTTGATCAAACTTCTTGAGGATCAGAAGCAAGGAGTCGAACGAGTCTTAACGGTAAACATGACTCTCTTGATTGGGTATTAGATATTGGTGCATCTAATCATATGACTGGAAATTGTGATTTTCTAACTGATTTGAAGTATATCTTACCGTGTGCTATTGGATTGCCAAATGGAAATCAAACTCTTTCACGAGAGAAAGGGACAGTTATGTTTGATGATGAATTCAGTTTGAGAATGTGCTTCTTGTCCCAGATCTGCGATGTAATCTGATATATGTGTCGCAACTGATTGCGGATTCTGATTTGGTTATGCAAATAGCTAACAAGGAGGTCTAAGAGGAGATCAAGACCTAAAGAGAAGCCTTTGATCATTCAAGAACAAGGGGAACAAGTCGCTAAACCTTCTCGTTCAAAGAAACCAACGAAAAATTCATCGAAGAGACATGGAAAGAGCATTATGCAAGATGATGAGGAAGCAATGGGTTATCTTGTACGTGATGAAGAAGATGAGATAGTTGAAGTGCCCACAAGATTTGTAGAAGTTACACAAATAATTCCAACCCAGACAGCCCATTCGTCTACGAAAAACCGAGGAAACCGAGGCCAAAACCAACCCGAGTTGTGACCGAAACACCAAGTATTGTTATGAAGCAAGTTGGGCTAGCAATGAATGCCGAGTTTGACTACAAAGAGGCGCTGAAACCCCACATTACGTATTGATTATGAAACCATTGGTTTGATTGATCTAAGAAGGGACATTGAATGGTATCTCAACGCTTTGGGGTTAAAGACGTTTGTTGAGCTTTCTCACTATACTTATGAGAATCTAACACATGAGTTCTTAAGCACATAGACATAAGCTTATCCAGACAGCAAGGATGCGAAGGCTAAGGAAGGAATTTTCACATTCTCCATTGGTGAACAATCGTACGCTTTTGAGTATCGCCGACCTATGTGTTATTCTTGGTTGTGAGTGACACGATCAAATTGCATTCACCGATGCTTGGTTGATGTTTCCTAATGAGAGAATTTACCCGAGTGCTTCCAAGGAGTTCTAAGATCACTTGTCCGGCGATTCGATACATGCATCGCCTTGTTGCTCAATTGATTTTCAGTAGGAATGAACATAGTTCAGCCCGCAAAGATGAGTTTCTTATCCTCATTGCACCATTTATGGAGGCACTTAGACCCTCCATATCATGCCCCTCTTTCTCTCTTGCACCCCCTCTAGTCCAGCCCATTACAACCCCTCTGTGTACCAACACAGATCGATGGTTCTACAACACTTTTACAGAGGAAGGAGAGTAGAGAGCGATTCTTGAGGCCAAGGTACATAGGCAAGGCAAGTGGATTTCTACGCTTGTCAAAGTAGTTAGGAGATCCGTACCTTACTTCTTCAGGAAGTCATCATGGAGCAGAGCTGAGGCGAGACCCGATGACGATTTGGGCAGTCTTTCACTAGTATCAAGGTTTGGTCAGGATGATGACACAATTGATGATGCCATTAGTCATCACCACTCACGTGATCATGAGCAGCATGCACACACGGAGTTTGGACAGCAGAGTCAGGGATTTGCTGCTGATTCCGGTGATACAGAGATTGTTCATTACTAGTCTGATGGAGACAGGATTCCATCATATGTTTCATATTCACCGGCGTCAGTCTCTCCGACATTATGATCCAGGTGTATCGACTACTATCGATCCCTATCTCTATTTTGTTTTATTGTAATTTTAGTTTAATTGAGTTTGATTATTCCCTTCTATTGACTCAATACAAGAAAACATGCCCATTTGCGAGGAGAATTTGCGACCACATTATGAGGTCGCAAATTTGCGAGGCGTTTGCTACGACTTTACGATTGGGGTTGCAAATTAGTCGTAAATTTACGTGGATAAATTGTGTCGCAAATTCGTCGCAAATATCCGCAAATTTGCGTCTAATTTGCGACGAAAATAAAGGTCGTAGCAAAGACGTTGCAGGCATTTGCGGTGGAAGATATTTTATAGGTTTTGCGACTGATTTGCGAGGATTTTTAGCAAGTAGGTAAACACGTTTTATATGCTTTTCAACTTTTTTTTGCTTCTGAAATTTTGGTCGCAAATGGGTAGCAAATTAGTAGCAAAGGCCTTGCAAATATTTTGTCCTACCAAATTAGTAACAAAGGTTGGTCGCAATGAGTAGCAAAAATGGCTGATCCTTTATAAATAGCAAGCGATGGGGGAGATGAAATCATATCACAAACATCCCAAATCTACTCACAAAAAATTTTATTTCGCAAAAACA